>CM070840.1:34119671-34664822 GCA_036326025.1 Chrosomus eos
GCCTGGTTTCCCTTACGCTGCGAAACGGCAGTTAGCTTCTGTTGCCTCAGCAAGCGATCTGTGTCAAAACTGTCTCTGTCTATTTATTGTTGTCCGTTGCAATATTGTTGGAAACGTTATGGCGAAACAAATGTACAAACAGTGTGTTCCTCCCTGCCCGCGTTATTTAACGGGTGGGGATACACACTCAGCTTTGTGTCATTTGTTTGGGAGTGGAGCATGCGGTCTCAGCCTTCGAGGGGGTTGAGTGCCAACACTGTGAGATAAAGCTAACCGCTTCGCATGCTCTGCTCTCGCCTGTCACTCTTCAATGAGAGGGCAGGCTCGCGATCCTCAAGGATCAGGACCCGCGTCTGCCGAGGCAACGCGGAGAATGCATTCCTGGGGATCGCAAAAGGATCTTACGGAGGGGTTGGAGACGGGTCTGAGGGCCTTTTCTCCCTCCTTACCCGGGAGATTCAGCTCTTTTCCCCCGGTGTCGGAAGCACGCTCTGCGGTTTCTTCCGCCCGGGGAGAGAGAGCCCTTTTTTACTTCAAATGCTACTTCCTCCGAGGAGGTCTATTTATGAGTATAGAAAGTGAAAGCACACACACTGTTGAATATAGATTCGCCATCTATTTCTCCAGCATATGATGAGCTGGTGGATTTAATGTTCCGCGCTGTTAGTAATTAAATATGTAATGGCCAGCTGAGATAAAGGGACGCTCGTTCTTAAAACAAATTAGACGAGCGTTTCCTACATCTATCACATTATCTCCACCATGAGGCTTCCCCTTTTTTTTTCCCTGATTTACACACTGAATATCTAAATCGTGGAATAAACCGTATTCATCACTTCTTTTCAGCCCTTACGTTAATGTTTATTCAAAGACAAGAGGGTTGAAAAAGTACGGTTATGATATGATGCCCCAGGCTGAACAGAAATAGAAACAAAAAATAGCCAGCTATTTTTTCATCTGGTTCAGCATCGTCATTAAAAGCCTCTGCTTTGCCCACTAAGTCTTTAAAAACAAAACTAAAAGAAAAGTGGTTTAGTGGGTAAAGCTTATACGGCAGCAGGTCAAGCTGGAGAATGTTTATACAAAACTATGGCATTGCTCCAGGCTTAATCAGGCTGATCTGCTGGGGGATCTGGATATAGTGAAATATGAGCCTTCGGGTTTCTTCGGCGACGCATTCCTTGCGTTCGTTGATAGGTGATGTTTTTTCTTTTTTTTAAAAAAAAAAGTTTCTCCCTTCTCCCTTCTCCCTCACCGTGTCCAGCCCACTGGGGCTGCTGGGCGTGAGCAGCCCCAACCGTCGAGTTCATCATATTATGTGCACAGAAAGAGAGTGCTGCATCTTGTTCACCTCCACGTAAAAAAAAAAATCTCTGGAGACAGACGCAACCCTCTCAACCGAAGTCTTCTAAGCCAAAGCCGGATCTGAGGACCGTTCTTCAGGCGAAGAATACTTCGGCTTAAAAAATAATAAGGGTCCTGATGTTCATGCATCAGGCCTGTGAGGACAGCCCCGACCGAAGTAGAGTGGTGTACACCTCATTATATGGTGCCCGTTCCATTTCGGGGTCCTCACGAGACCGTTCTGCCAACCCTGCCACCCTTGGTGCTTCAGGGCGCAGCGGTCTCCAGCGAGTCGCTGATGCTATGCTGCGGCACAGCATCGGTTTCGCACCCTCTGAGGGGGGTTTTTAGAGCAGCCAGTTCAGGTAGTTCCTGCCATTATGTTTCAGGCTCCAGGATTAGCTGTCTTGGTAACACCAGAGACCAGCCTCGAGGGGCTGGTTCCCTTAGTAAATTTTCTGGCAGCGTGAAAGCTTCTGCCGAATATTTCTCGTTGGGTCCTGTAGATTGTAGAGAAGGTTACAGAGTCCAGTTTGGTTCTCGTCCTCCTTGTTACAACGGGGTGTTGCCCACAGTGGTGCATCCCGAGCAGGCTCTGGTAATGGAACAAGAGGTAAAGGCCCTGTTAGCAAAGGAAGCTATAGAACAGGTGTACTCACCCGGCCGAGAGTCGGGTTTTTACAGCCGTTATTTCATTGTTCCAAAGAAGGATGGAGGGTTCCGTCCCTTTTTAGATCTTCATCTGTTAATTCGGTCAGTTCAGAAACTAAAGTTCATGATAGCTGACACTCAAACAGATCGTGACTCAAACCAGATCCGAGGACTGGTTTGTCACGATGGAGCTGAAGGACGCCTTCTTCCATATCTCCATCCTCCCTCAGCACAGGAAGTTCCTAGGGTTTTCTTTAGGGGGCAAAGAATACCAATATCGGGTTCTTCCTTTCGGTCTAGCTTTATCACCCCGCACGTTCACGAAATGCGTGGATACAGCTCTAGCCCCCTTGGGCTTCAGGGCGTACGTATTCTGAACTACATCGACGACTGGCTGATTCTGCAGAATCGGAGCAGTTGGCGGTTCGGCACGGAGGTTTCGTTCTCGCTCTTATGCAGATGTTGGGGTTGATGCTCAATACCAAGAAGAGTGTGCTTTCTCCAGTATTGAGAACCACTTTCCTTGGTGTGGTATGGGATTCATTGACGATGCGGGCCACTCTGTCTCCCGTTCGTTTAGATGCTATCCTATCAGCCACAAAAGAGCTGAGGCTAGGCCAGTCACGCACTGTAAAACAGTCCAAGAGACTGTTGGGTCTTGTGGCAGCAGCGTCCAACGGAATTCCTTTTGGCATGCTGTACATGAGACCTTTACAGTGCTGGCTCAGGACCAGAGGGTTCTCCCCGAGGGGAAACCCACTTCGCATATCAAGGTCACGGGGCTATGCTTTCGTGCCTTAGTTATATGTAGTAAACACTGGTTCTTAACCCAAAACCAGTCACGCATTGTAAAACAGTTCGAGAGACTGTTGGGTCTACTGGCAGCAGTGTCCAACGGAATTCCTTTTGGCATGCTGTACATGAGACCTTTACAGTGCTGGCTCAGGACCAGAGGGTTCTCCCCGAGGGGAAACCCACTTCGCATATCAAGGTCACGCGGCTATGCTTTCGTGCCTTAGTTATATGTAGTAAACACTGGTTCTTAACCCAGGGTCCGGTGTTGGGAGCTCTTTGCCATCGAGCTACTATTTCGACAGATGCTTCCCTCACCGGCTGGGGAGCGGTAATGGAAGGCCGCTCGGTTCAGGGTCTGTGGAAAAGCCATCATCCTTCGTGGCACATAAATTGCCTGGAGAGGATGGCCGTCTTCAATGCGTTGAGACATTTCCTTCCGGACCTAAGAGGCCATCATGTGCTCGTTCGAACAGACAACACATCAGTGGTCTCTTATCTGAACCGTCAGGGGGGTCTGCGGTCGCGCCCGCTTTGCAAATTGGCGCACCAGATCCTCCTGTGGTCTCTGGGGAAGGTACTCTCCCTGAGGGCAGTGTATATTCCTGGGGACGAGAATATAGGAGCAGACATCCTGTCGAGGAAGGAGGCCCGAGGCGGTGGAGAAAATCTGGGAGGCATATGGCCAAGCAGAAGTGGATCTGTTTGGGTCTCAGAACACGACGCACTGTCCTCTCTGGTATTCCCTTACGCACCCAGCCCCTCTGTGGCTGGATGCTATGGTGCAGACATGGCCGAGGCTACGTCTGTACGCCTTTCCCCTGTTGCTCTGCTCCCAGGAGTTCTGGAGCGGGTCTGTCGGTATGGAATAAGCCTACTGCTAGTAGCACCACGCTGGCCAAGTCGGATCTGGTTTTCGGACCTGATCCATCTTCTAGACGGGCCTCCATTGGAGATCCCGATCAGGAGAGACCTTCTGTCTCAGGCCGGGGGCACAATATTTCACCCTCGTCCAGAGATTTGGAACCTGTGGGTTTGGCCTCTGAGGGGGCCCAACTCATTTAGAGTGGTCTCTCAACTGAGGTTGTTAAAACCGTTCTAGCTCCAGAGGTCCCGCTACGAGGAAACTATATTCACTATTTCGAGAGTTTTTTCACGTCTTGGTGTTACCAGCGTCAGTGGAATCCGGTTATCTGTTCAGCAACACAGTATTGGATTTCTGCTATAACGCTTTGTGTCAGGTCTATGTCCTTCCACGCTTAAGGTATACGTGGTGGCCTTTGCAGCTTTCCACGCCCTGGTGGATGGTACGTTTTGGGTCGAGACCCCCTGATCACTCGTTTCCTTCGTGGCACCCTGAGGCTGAGGCCTGCAACTTGCACTAGGGTGCCGGCTTGGGACCTTTTAATAGTTTAGGCCTATCTGGGGCTCTTTGAGCCCTTAGATTTGGTCTCAGAGTAGTTCCTTTATTTTAAGACTATTTCTGCTAACTATTCGTCCCTATGAGTCAGACCTTCAGGCCCTTTCGGTCCCCAACTGCCTGAGTGCACCGGGATGGCCAAGGCAATCTTTCCCGGGACATAGATATGTTCCTAAGTTGCCTACCATTATTCCGAGGCCTATTGTGCTGCAGGTTTCTGTCCTCTCCCATTTTTCGGACCAGGAAAAAGCTGACCTCTTGTGCCCAGTGTACCACTGGACACTTATGTGTATCGGACATCCTCATCGAGGAAGTCCGACCTATCTCTGATTTACTTTGGATCACCTAAGAGGTCTAAGGTCTTCCTGCTTCTAAACAGACGGTCAGTAAGTGGATAGTTGAGGCTATTTCACTTGCATGCGAGTACTCGGACCAGCCTTGTCCTTTGGTGGTCCGAGCTCACTCGACTAGGAGTATGGCGGCTTCTAAGCCTTACTGTATGGAGTTTTTTCTTCAAGATGTCTGTGATGCGGCGGGCTTCCTTTCCACTCACATTCATCAGATTTACAGTTTAGACCTGGATGCTGCCCCAGGTTCTCAGGTGCTTAGTGTTTAGTAAAACAGACTGACACTCAGGTACTTGAATTATGGCGCATTGGGTATTCTCGTTCCCGTAGCGTTGACGACGCATCTCGAAGTTCCCTTTTCCGATAAAGGGAACGTCTCAGGTTACTATTGTAACCATAGTTCACTGAGAAACAGGGAACGAGACGATGCGTCCCTCTGCCATACTTCTTGCTTCCCTGCGATCGGCTTGCTTCGGCAATTTCGAAGCTAACTGGCGTTTCGCAGCGGAAGTGCTTTTATCATTTCCTGGTCATGACGTCACCCGCCCGTGAAGCTCATTCTCTTTTTCCATTGGACTAGTTGGCATAGATGCTTTAGACGCAATCATGCAGGAGGCGTTCCCGTAGCGTTGACGACGCATCGTCTCGTTCCCTGTTTCTCAGGGAACTATGGTTACAATAGTAACCTGAGACGTTTTCATTCAAAAAGTTAAAAGTCAATGTTGTAAAGATCCAGTTTAATTATATTTAAATGTTGTTCTCACCATTGCAGTTCTCACTAATTATTAATTGTCTTTTCAAACCTGAATTAAGCAAGTCAAAGTCCATTAAGTTACAGTTGCAAAGAAAAACATTAGGAGGAACTTCACTTATCTTGACCTGTGGCTGAGAGGACAGACTTTTCTCATTGAAAATACTCTTGTTATCTGCAGTGTGTTTGAGTGCCAACAGAGAGACGAGTTCTCATCGGCTGTCTTCTGTGATTGTGTTGCATCACAATCTATTTTCACCTACGGCGTGGTCCTGACAAACAGCTTGTTGCTGGAATCTTGCCACATTTCACATGATTAAGACACAGAGTTGCAGTTGCAAGATATCCCTTGATAAAAAGTACACATAAAGGTACAATATGTAAGAATTCTGTATCAAAATATCCAAAAACCACTTGCACAGTGTTATATATTTATTTCAATAGTGTACTTACATTATCCTAAATGTTTACAAGAATATGTAAATTCAGAGAAATTCACAATTTAAATAGTGCCCGTCCCTTGTCACTTGTCGCCTGTCAATGATGTAATATCCGCGTTATCCCTGGTGTCCGCTCGTACTGCCATAGTAAACATGGTGACAGACGTGGACAACTGCGTAATGCAAACGGTACACTGTTTTTGTTTCGTTTAAACCTTATGGATCATGGCAAGTAGACTTTGGGAAAAAAGGAGAACTAAAACGAGGATCAATATAAGCGTGCCGTTTTCGAGATGCCGAGAGCTTCACGACAAACTTGGACTTGACAGAGACGCCACTCTTGTGTCTTGCATGTACTTTATGAGACATGTGAGCAAATGTACATAAACATTGTTTATATATATTATAAACATTATAACACAATCAAATGCTGTTTAGTATGATAGTGTAAAGTTAGAGCAAGTGAAACAGCGCTGAGTTACCTCACAAGTTTCATTCGTCTAATAAACTGACCTGTGTGAGTATTAATTCAGCACTTGCGGGTAATTAGGAAGAATTAAATGTCCTCATTCCTTTATATCCGAGGGACTCGCGTGTGGCGCTGATATCTGTCTCTCATTAGCAATCGCACCCTGCTTCACACCACAGTCATGTTAAAAAACATCAATGCATTCACTCATCCATAAACATTGTTACATCCATCAGCATGACGGCAAGTGCCATGATTCCGCTTATCACTGCGTCATCAATCTACGTCTTTGTTTTTGTAAGAGGTTAGCGACCCCTAGCGGCAAAAAAACTACTCATTGTAGCTTTAAGCATAATTATGAAAATAAACGCGGACGCGCAGTATGGCAGGTGCTGCTGGTGTTTGCTCAGCCAAAACCAAATATAAGTACAATACTAATTTCAACAAGAATGTTTTTTGTTGCAAATCAAACTTCAAACCAAGAACTGAAACTGGATTAAAGCAATTTACTGGAAATATGGCGTATCGAGGCGGAATGATTATTTACATCTTAGCTCTCCTGCTGCTTTCGCTCCGTTGCTGCTGGCTTGGTCGAGCTGGCGGTGTTGCGCAGGGAAGCGTTGTTGTCTTCGCTCAGCTGAGTCATCAAGCTGTATACCAAAATATCCTGAGCAATGGAACTGCTAACTTACCAACTACGGTCCGGCCACGCTCTAGGATGAAATCTTCAAGCCCAAACTACAAGCTAACCAGCTACCTGCTAATCACGATCTTACTGGCAGGTGACGTTCATTCAAATCCAGGGCCAGTTTGCAAAGTTGAACGAAAGCCATTTTTGCCGGATAGCGCTACACCTCAGCTTGTAAACGCCACTGAACTGCATCATGGAAGTGACAATCGATCTGTAAGTCCGATCGCAATTCCACAAAACACTATTCTTAACTTGAATGGCTGTAAAGAACATTTAGATAGAATGACGACTAAAAGAAAGTTTGAACTTTTTCAACCAGTAAACCAGTCTAAAGTATTGTGGGATAAAAGACTAAAACCCAAAGGCCTGCTCGGCGGACATTTGAATATAAGAAGTATTGTATCAAAGACAGAGCAAATTGAGGGTCTGCTGATGGATTCTAATTTGGACTTTCTTTTTCTCTCTGAATCATGGCTAACTGAGTCATCACCAAAGACTGCTTTTGCTGTACAGGGATATCATGTTTTTAGGAAGGATAGAAAATTAGGGAGAGGAGGAGGAGTCCTTCTGTATGTTCGTAATCATTTTAAATGTGTGGAGGTTCATCTTAATTCAACGTTAGATTTAGAATGTATTATTGTTACTATTGTTTTATCTCCTCAAATGTCTTTTACTGTGGTTGGATTATACAGACCCCTAATTCAACAAAGACATTTTTTGATAAATTTAAATCTGTACTAAAGGAAATTGGTTCAAAAATGGAACTAATTGTTTTAGGTGATTTTAAAATAAACTGGGCGGAAAAAGCTAAGAGATCTCAACTTAAAAGCTTATCAAATCAGTTGAATCTTACACAAATGATCCTTGGCCCAACTAGGATTACTCAATCAACACAAACTCAGATAGATTTAATTTTTACCAATAAACCTGAAAGAATTACAAAATCATTTAATTTGGTAACAGGTATGTCAGACCACAACTTGACCTTAATCGTAAGAAAGTTGACAAAAAAAAAGGTTTTTATACAGACAAGAAGGCAAAAGTTTCTTTAATATTATACCAAAATCCTTAATCGGCCAATTCGAGGAGAAATTAAAGCACTTGGACTGGAATGATATTATGCAGTCTAGTGACATAGAACAAGCATTTATCAATATGATGGATAGAGTTAATACGACTAAAAATGAATTTAGTAAAAATATATCCTACTCGAGTAAAATACATCTGCCATGGTTAAATGAACAGCTTTGGAAGCTAATGAAGCAGAGAGACTTGGCATTAAAAGCTGCTCTTAAATCTAAATTACCACATGATAAGAGAAAATTTCAGAATTTGCGAAATAAAGTAGTAAAAGAACTAAGACAGGCCAAAGCTAATTATTTTATTAAATTAATTGAGGATTCTAAAGGAAATTGTAAATTAATTTGGAAAAATATTGATAAAATTACAAAGAAGGAGAATAAATCAGTTCAAAATTGGATAATACGAGACCAATCGAAATTAATAGAAGATAAAGAAAAAATAGCTACAATTTTTAATTCCTTCTTCTTGAACTCTGTACAGTGTCTGGCCAGGAAATTTGGTGCGAGATCTGGAGTACTATAACCTATAAACAATGAAAAGCCTGTCTTCACTATTGAAAATGTCTCAGAATCTACTGTATTAAAAATAATCGATAATTTAAAAGGATCTAAGTCTAAAGATGTTTATGATACTGATGCACGATTTTTTAAAACTTATAAATCAATTATTTGCAAACCTCTAACACACTTGACAAATCTGTCAATTACAAACTCCTATTTCCCAAATTGCTGGAAAGCGGCAGTAGTGACACCTATTTTTAAAGCAGGTGATAGGACTCTTCCGTCAAATTATAGACCCATAAGTATCCTTCCAATAGCATCAAAAATTGCAGAAAGAGTAGTTTGTGATCAATTAGTTTCTTATTTAAACGAAAGTGAAGTAAATCTACACCAAATGCAATTTGGGTTTCGAAAAAACTATTCTACTGAAACTGCTAATTGTCTCTAAATGTAAGTAAAACTGTATGCACGTATTTCACTGTACGAAAACAAAACTCTGTGAATCCAGATATTATATTTAATGGTGAAGCAATCAAATTTGTGACGCATGTTAAATATTTAGGAATAATAATAGACCAACACCTGTCTTTTAAAAAGCAAGTAAAAAGGGTTATAAATAATGTTAAATTCAATTTGAATAATTTTAAAAGCATCAGGCACCAGCTCTCTGAATCAGCTGCACTTCTTTTAGTACATACTCTGATTCTACCTCACTTGTCGTATTGCATAACAACCTGGTCACAAGCAGATGCAACTACACTTAAGCCTGTGTACTCCCTTCATAAATAAATCATGAAAGTGTTAGATAAAAAACCAAGGGACTACCATCATTGTACTATTTTAAAAAGGTTAAATTTTTTAAATATGAATAATTTTGTATTTTATACTGATGTGTGCCTGATGTACAAAATTATTCACAATCTTGCTCCACCCCCTCTTCAGGGATGTGTGACCCATAATGGAAGTGCAGGTAGGACTAGAGCATCTGCCAGGGGAGATCTGGTACCGAAGTACAGAAAAACAGCCTTTGGGCAAAAAGCCTTTTCAGTTAGAGTAGTGGGGTTGTGGAATTCCCTACCTACAAACATTCGAAGCCTCAATAGCTTCCCAATTTTTAAAAACAAGCTTAAGTACTTTCTACTATCACAACAGATCTGCAACCACTAATGACTGTGTTGTACATTATCTGTTTTATATTCTGGTTTTAAATTTTATATTCTGAACATGTATGTATTGTGATGTTTTATGTGGGGCATATGTAATGTATGTTATTTTATTTGTTTACCTGCCCAGGGACAGCAGATGTAAACTAGCTATTAGCTAATTCTGGTGCAATTACTCTAATTGTGCATTGTCCCTGTAAAAATAAACAATAAAATGAAAAAAAATGAAATGAAATAAAAAACTTTATGTATTATTTTGGAACAACTTATTGCAACTTGCATTAAGTGATACATAGCTAATTAGCATTGAGGCAGAGGTCATTTACACTAAGTGGTACATATATTCAGTACATATAATGTTCTCATGCTGGACAACTTTCAAAATTAAAGTAATTTCCTCTGCTCCGCCCAATAAAAAGTCAGACGATTTGGATTTAATGTGGATTTTTGGAAAATTGCAAGCTTTGAATTTTTTTAATCACTCCTCCAAGGAAATTTATAAAATTCTTGGTCAAAAGTATGCCAAGACATTCAAGATGAGGATAACTGCAAATGGATTTTTGATATCTCAAATGGTTTTACCATGGCAAGGCAAAACATTTATGGAAAAAAAGAAAAGCAGAAGTGTCACATGTCGTGTAGGTGGTGTATGATTGGTCATGGATGATCACATGGGTGTGGATATTGTTCTTCACAGTCATAGCACCACCAACTGGCAGCAGAAAGTGTGGCTCTTATTACAAAATTAAGAAAAGGTAAAGGATCTTGCACACTTTTTCTAAACAAACAACATGATTGCAAAGATTTAAATAAATGCTGTAAAACACTGAGGAAGTTCCTCCATGACAGAAATGTTTGTTACTTTTATTTTTGCAAATGGAAAAAAAATAACAAAATTGCTAGACGGCAGTTCCAGGTGTGTACGTGCAAAGAACTTTAAAAAGAAAATAATTAATTTCTAATTTTATTATAACTTCACTGTACTTTTCTACACTGTACTGTTTTGTTTAAAAGCTGTATTCCATTTATTCACATCTAAATGTCAGAGCATTGAACAGCTGTAGTGTGTGTTCTGGTGTGTGTGTGTGTGTGTGTGTGTGTGTGTGTGTGTGTGTGTGTGTGTGTGTGTGTGTGTGTGTGTGTGTGTGTGTGTGTGTGTGTGTGTGTGTGTTTCACAGCTGCATTCAGATGTGGATAAGGGTGATGGAAATGTCAGGTACGTGTTGACAGGGGAGGGAGCGACTTCAGTCTTCACTATCGATGAGAATACTGGAGACATCCATGCTACCAAACGTCTGGACCGCGAGGAACAGGGTTATTACACGCTGCGTGCTCAAGCGGTCGACCGCGAAACTAGCCTTCCGCTAGAGGACGAGTCTCAGTTCATCGTGAAGGTCCAGGACATCAATGACAACGAGCCCCAGTTCCTGGACGGGCCGTACGCCTCAGGAGTGCCCGAGATGTCTCCTCTCGGTATGTTCATTTAACTAATGCTCATCTTCAAAAACTTAGGATTACTTTCTTAGAAGGTCATGTATAAAAAATACATTTAAAAATAGCCAAGAACTACCATTAAAAAGTTTGGGATTGGATTAATATTTAAAATGTTTTAAAGCAAGTCTCTTCTGCTTTCAAAGACTGCATTTATTGTACAAACAAGGGCTGTACAAAAAAAACTTGTGTGTGGAAACTACTTCACAGATTCAGTAGCAGCCTTGTTAAAAAAATGTCTATGCCTTTGTTGATAAATTGAAAACATCATGTTAGAAGAAGGAATGGTGAATTGGGCTGTTTCTTGAAGAAATACGAGGCAGGACATGCTAATAATATTTCTCTGTTATTGAAGAATGTCTGAAAACTGACCAGACACCAACTAAAGAAACTGATTTACAGAATGAGAATATTACAAAACTCCTGTGAGTTACGAAGATGATAAGCTTTTGCCTGTTTTCTCAATATTTTAAGGCACAGAATTGTGTGCTTTTACTCCCAAGATGCACTGAGCCCCTGAATAGGTGTCAAATCCTGAAAACTGCCAATGAAAATAACCAAGAGCTTTCCGAAACACAAGAACATGACAAATGAACGAATGGACAGAAACACTGTCACTAAAATGAAACATGGAGGCAGAAGCTGCCAGAGGATCAGATCGCTGACGTCTCAGATCCCAGGAGATCTCTGGAAGGATTCTCGCCTGAGGACCGTCAGAACGGGATTCATAGATTAAACTTCCAGGTTCAGTTGGAGTGACAGTGTGTCAGAAGCTGCGACAGCGAACAGCAGATCAGTGTGTGTGGATCAGTCACACGACAGGCGTATTCAGTGTGTGTGGATCAGTCACATGACAGGCGTATTCAGTATGTGTGGATCGGTCACATGACAGGCGTATTCATTAGGCTTGTTCGACTTC
Source organism: Chrosomus eos (assembly GCA_036326025.1). Classification (NCBI taxonomy): domain Eukaryota; kingdom Metazoa; phylum Chordata; class Actinopteri; order Cypriniformes; family Leuciscidae; genus Chrosomus; species Chrosomus eos. The sequence goes on from CM070840.1 coordinate 34,131,733, forward strand.
ATGCAGCTCTGCGCAGACCGATCGGCGGCAGACTTGAAGCAGTGCTTGCCGGTTAGAAATTTTGTCCGACTTGATACAGCGCCGACGCCACGTGACTGTGACGTATGCCATCAAAGTAGCGCGAGAGCGATTCGAGAGTAGCCGGAGGACTCAGCCAGCGCAGCTTCTGAAGAGCGGCTGCAGGAGCTCTGATGACGACACAGCTGTTCCACGATTCGCCGGATTCACTGCATGACAACGATCACGTGCGTTTCGTGTTTATTCTCACACATTTAGTTCCACTAAAGCTCACAAATCAGTTTTTTATAACAGTAAACACTCTTTTCATTTAGTCGCGATGTATTGTGTTATGTTTATCAAAATAAAACTGATTAAAAAACGTTGATTCAACTTCATTGATAGGAGCTGTAGGCTTATGTTGAACTTTATTCTTGTTCAAACAGATGCTGTATGAAGCAGTACATAAAGTATTGAATGAAAATGTCTCTGAAACATCTGTGTATTTAGCAAATATTGCATTTATTTCACTTCAGCTGTGGTAAAGTATACAAACACCACGTGAGCGGTCACTACGGGAACCAGAAAGTGTCCGACTTCACGTCTCCGTTTGCAGCTCCTCCCCGCCTGCAAGCGGCTACTCTCGCCGATCGCTTACATCCAGCCGCAGCCGATGTCGAACACACCTAGTGTGTGTGGATCAGTCACATGACAGGCGTATTCAGTGTGTGTGGATCAGTCACATGACAGGCGTATTCAGTGTGTGTGGATCAGTCACATGACAGGCGTATTCAGTGTGTGTGGATCAGTCACATGACAGGCGTATTCAGTGTAGGTGTGTTCGACATCGCCTGCGGCTGGATGTAAGCGATCGGCGAGAGTAGCCGCGTGCAGGCGGGGATGAGCTGCAAACGGAGACGTGAAGTCGGACACTTTCTGGTTCCCGTAGTGAACGCTCACGTGGTGTTTGTATACTTTACCACAGCTGAAGTGAAATAAATGCAATATTTGCAAAATACACAGATGTTTGAGACATTTTCATTCAATACTTTATGTACTGCTTCATACAGCGTCTGTTTGAACAAGAATAAAGTTCAACATAAGTCTACAGTTACTATCAATGAAGTGGAATCAACGTTTTTTAATCCGTTTTATTTTGATAAACATAACACAATAGCGACTACATGAAAAGAGTGTTTACTGTTATAAAATAATGAGCTTTATTTGAATTAAAGACGTGTGAGAATAAACCGAATAAACACGAAACACACGTGATCATTGTCATGCAGTGAATCCGGCCAATGTTGGATCAGTTGTGTCGTCATCAGAACCTGTGCAGCCGCTCTTGAGAATCTGCGCTGGCTGAATCCTGCGGCTGCTCTTGAAACGCTCTCGCGGTACTTTGATAGCATACGTCACAGTCATGTGGAGTCAGCGCTGCATCAAGTCAGACAAAATTTCTAACCGGCATGCACTGTTTCAAGTCAGCCACCGATCGGTCTGCGCAGAGCTGCATGAAGTCGAACAAGCCTCTTGTGTGGATCGGTCACATGACAGGCGTATTCAGTGTGTGTGGATTGGTCACATGACAGGTGTATTCGATAGTCTTGTTCGACTTCATGCAGCTCTGCGCAGACCGATCGGTGGCTGACTTGAAACAGTGCATGCCGGTTAGAAATTTTGTCCGACTTGATGCAGCGCTGACTCCACGTGACTGTGACGTATGCTATCAAAGTACCGCGAGAGCGTTTCGAGAGCAGCCGCAGGATTCAGCCAGCGCAGCTTCTCAAGAGCGGCTGCACAGGTTCTGATGACGACACAACTGATCCACGATTGGCCGGATTCACTGCATGACAAAGATTACGTGTGTTTCGTGTTTATTCGGTTTATTCTCACACGTCTTTAGTTCCACTAAAGCTCAGAAATCATTGTTTTATAACAGTAAACACTCTTTTCATGTAGTCGCGATGTATTGTGTTATGTTTATCAAAATAAAACTGATTAAAAAACGTTGATTCCACGTTGATAGTAACTGTAGACTTATGTTGAACTTTATTCTTGTTCAAACAGACGCTGTATGAAGCAGTACATAAAGTATTGAATGAAAATGTCTCAAACATCTGTGTATTTTGCAAATATTGCATTTATTTCACTTCAGCTGTGGTAAAGTATACAAACACCACGTGAGCTGTCACTACGGGAACCAGAAAGTGTCCGACTTCACGTCTCCGTTTGCAACTCCTCCCCGCCTGCACGCGGCTACTCTCGCCGATCGGTTACATCCAGCCGCAGCCGATGTCGAACACACCTAGTGTGTGTGGATCGGTCACATGACAGGCGTATTCAGTGTGTGTGGATTGGTCACATGACAGGTGTATTCAGTGTGTCTGGATCAGTCACATGACAGGCGTATTCAGTGTGTGTGGATCAGTCACATGACAGGCGTATTCAGTGTGTGTGGATCGGTCACATGACAGGCGTATTCAGTGTGTGTGGATAGGTCACATGACAGGTGTATTCAGTGTGTGTGGATTGGTCACATGACAGGCGTATTCAGTGTGTGTGGATTGGTCACATGACAGGTGTATTCAGTGTGTGTGGATCGGTCACATGACAGGCGTATTCAGTGTGTAGGCTTGTTCGACTTCATGCAGCTCTGCGCAGACCGATCGGTGGCTGACTTGAAAGTGCATGCCGGTTAGAAATTTTGTCCGACTTGATGCAGCGCTGACTCCACATGACTGTGACGTATGCTAACAAAGTACCGCGAGAGCGATTCGAGAGCAGCCGCAGGATTCAGCCAGCGCAGATTCTCAAGAGCGGCTGCACAGGTTCTGATGACGACACAACTGATCCACGATTGGCCGGATTCACTGCATGACAACGATCACGTGTGTTTCGTGTTTATTCGGTTTATTCTCACACGTCTTTAGTTCCACTAAAGCTCAAAAATCATTGTTTTTATAACAGTAAACACTCTTTTCATGTAGTCGCGATGTATTGTGTTATGTTTATCAAAATAAAACTGATTAAAAAACGTTGATTCCACGTTGATAGTAACTGTAGACTTATGTTGAACTTTATTCTTGTTCAAACAGACGCTGTATGAAGCAGTACATAAAGTATTGAATGAAAATGTCTCTGAAACATCTGTGTATTTTGCAAATATTGCATTTATTTCACTTCAGCTGTGGTAAAGTATACAAACACCACGTGAGCGTTCACTACGGGAACCAGAAAGTGTCCGACTTCACGTCTCCATTTGCAGCTCCTCACCGCCTGCACGCGGCAACTCTCGCCGATCGCTTACATCCAGCCACAGCCGATGTCGAACTCACCTTGTGTGTGGATCAGTCACATGACAGGCGTATTCAGTGTGTGTGGATCGGTCACATGACAGGCGTATTCAGTGTGTGTGGATCAGTCACATGACAGGCGTATTCAGTGTGTGTGGATCAGTCCCATGACAGGCATATTCGTTAGCTGTGTCCCAATGTGAAGGCTGCGTCCTCCGAAGGCCGTATTTGAAGGCCGATTGCGTCACAGCGGCGTGACGAAGGCTGTCCCAATTCAAAGGCTGCATCTTCGAAGGACGCATTTGAAGGCCGATTGCGTCACCACGGCAAGATGAAGGCTGTCCCAATTCAATTCCGCATCCTTCGAAGGCCGTATTCGAAGGCCGGTTGCGTCATCGCGGCGCGACGAAGGCTACCCTGATTCAAAAGCGACGCCAAATGCACCCTTCGTTTCCCCGTGAAAGGAAGGATACATAAATGGATCCTTCGCGGCCTATCCTACCCTGATCCTACGCCATAATTCATTGCGCACCGGTGACGACAGCATTTTAAGTGCAGCATTTGGTGTGTAGCCTACAGTTCAAGTTCAAATGTTGGTGTTCAACTTTGCATTTTAAAAATACAACAACCGTTAATTTTTCGTTTTTCAATTACGGGTTAAAAAATGAAAAATGAATGGATGCAAATTTACACGGAATATCAAACTAAAGATAGTTTAGTGATAGTTATCACTATTTTTAGTGATAGTTTTTAGATTAAAGCCTTTGATTTTACTAGTATTTTGATTGACTATCAAACTTTTCTACAAATAGCTAGGCCTACATTTTTTTTATTAATATTTTACAATAAAGGTAGGCTACTTTTACGTCCATTCGTTTTTCTTTTTTAACCCTTAATTGAAAAACAAAAAATGAACAGTTGTTGTATTTTTAAAAGGCAAAGTTGAACACCAAAATTTGAACTGTAGGCTACACAAATGCTGCGCAAAAAAATTATTTAAAAAAATGACTTTTTGCCCCTTTATTAAACATGTAAAATATTCACAAATTACTATGGAAAAAATGTCGATTTTACTGTTTTTCTAAGGCCAGATTAGAACCTGTAAATTATATTTTTCCCGCAGTGCTGAATGAGAAGAGCCATGTCTCTGGAACCATGATTTATGATAATACATGTGTCTGAATAAATAACGAGCCATTTTAATTGTTCGTTTAAAAGTGAACATTTCAAGCTTTAGGCTATATTTTGTTTCAGTTCATTTAGCCTATGCTATGAGACACGCTCCAGTTCACGGAGATCATGAAAGCGCGCTTGATTGTTTTAGGCTATTTTATTTTACAAAAGCACAACGTTTTCTTGTTATGTGAGCTTGGACAAATAAAAGTAGTTGCGAATGATGTATTATCTTTTCTGTATGACCAGAAATTATAGAGCTTATATATATATATTATTTGTTTCCACTGTTGATAGGAAGATGCAAATGTTCGTGGCCGCGCCTCCGTGCCATGCATTGCACGCTCCACACTCCCACACACACTTGCGTCAAAATCTTGTTTATTTGTGATAATCTTAGTCCTGTGTTCTGACTGACATTTGACAAATTTCTTTGTTCCTTTTTTGGATGAAAGCGCCTTCTAAATATGTAGCCTAAATGTAGGCTAATAATAATAATATTATTATCATTTGCATTGAGTTCACTGAAGACAGTACGCTATTATGTTAATCATAAAATAATTTATGAATGTTTTATTTTTATATAACCTAACCTTGTGTTTGTGTTAGATTTCTTTTTTATATGTGAAGTCTTTTATTGCTTATTCTATTATACTGAACTTTTTCCTCCTATATAATTTGAATTTAAAGACAAATGGCCTAAATGTCGTTTTTTTTTTTTTTTTTTTGAAATTTCAAGAAATATTAAGTTTAAACATAATGAAATGCATCCCGCATAAACAGGAGGCCAGGTTGGCACAGACTGACAGGCGTATTCAGTGTGTGTGGATCAGTCACATGACAGGCGTATTCAGTGTGTGTGGATCAGTCACATGACAGGCGTATTCAGTGTGTGTGGATCAGTCACATGACAGGCGTATTCATTAGGTGTGTTCGACATCGGCTGCAGATGGATGTAACCGATCGACGAGAGTTGCATGTTCAGACGGGAGGAGCTGCAAATGGAGACGTGAAGTCGGACACTTTCTGGTTCCTGTAGTGACCGCTCACGTGGTGTTTGTATACTTTACCACAGCTGAAGTGAAATAAATGCAATATTTGCAAAATACACAGATGTTTCAGAGACATTTTCATTCAATACTTTATGTAGGCCTACTTCTTCATACAGCGTCTGTTTGAACAAGAATAAAGTTCAACATAAGCCTATAGCTATACTATCAATGAAGTGGAGTCAACGTTTTTTAATCAGTTTTATTTTGATAAACATGACACAATAAAACATCACGACTACATGAAAAGAGTGTTTACTGTTATAAAAAACTTTGTGAGATTTGTGAGCTTTAGTGGAACTAAAGGTGTGAGAATAAACACGAAACAAATGTGATCGTTGTCATGCGGTGAATCCGGCCAATCGTGGAACAGCTGTGTCGTCATAAGAGCTCGTGAATCCGGCCAATCGTGGAACAGCTGTGTCGTCGTCAGAGCTTGTGAATCCGGCCAATCGTGGAACAGCAGTGTCGTCGTCAGAGCTCGTGAATCCGGCCAATCGTGGAACAGCTGTGTCGTCATCACAGCTTGTGAATCCGGCCAATCGTGGAACAGCTGTGTCGTCGTCAGAGCTTGTGAATCCGGCCAATCGTGGAACAGCTGTGTCGTCATCAGAGCTCGTGAATCCGGCCAATCGTGGAACAGCAGTGTCGTCGTCAGAGCTCGTGAATCCGGCCAATCGTGGAACAGCTGTGTCGTCGTCAGAGCTCGTGAATCCGGCCAATCGTGGAACAGCTGTGTCGTCGTCAGAGCTTGTGAATCCGACCAATCGTGGAACAGCAGTGTCGTCGTCAGAGCTTGTGAATCGATCCAATTGTGGAACAGCTGTGTCGTTGTCAGAGCTCGTGAATCCGGCCAATCGTGGAACAGCTGTGTCGTCGTCAGAGCTTGTGAATCCGGCCAATCGTGGAACAGCTGTGTCGTCATCAGAGCTCGTGAATCCGGCCAATCGTGGAACAGCAGTGTCGTCGTCAGAGCTCGTGAATCCGGCCAATCGTGGAACAGCTGTGTCGTCGTCAGAGCTCGTGAATCCGGCCAATCGTGGAACAGCTGTGTCGTCGTCAGAGCTTGTGAATCCGACCAATCGTGGAACAGCAGTGTCGTCGTCAGAGCTTGTGAATCGATCCAATTGTGGAACAGCTGTGTCGTTGTCAGAGCTCGTGAATCCGGCCAATCGTGGAACAGCTGTGTCGTCGTCAGAGCTTGTGAATCCGACCAATCGTGGAACAGCAGTGTCGTCGTCAAAGCTTGTGAATCCGGCCAATTGTGGAACAGCTGTGTCGTCGTCAGAGCTCGTGAATCCGGCCAATCGTGGAACAGCTGTGTCGTCGTCAGAGCTCGTGAATCTGGCCAATTGTGGATCAGTTGTGTCGTCATCAGAGCTCGTGAATCCGGCCAATCGTGGAACAGCTGTGTCGTTGTCAGAGCTCGTGAATCCGGCCAATGGTGGAACAGCTGTGTCGTCGTCAGAGCTCGTGAATCCGGCCAATAGTGGAACAGCTGTGTCGTTGTCAGAGCTCGTGAATCCGGCCAATCGTGGAACAGCTGTGTCGTCATCAGAGCTCGCAGAATCCGGCCAATCGTGGATCAGTTGTGTCGTTGTCAGAGCTCGTGAATCCGGCCAATCGTGGAACAGCTGTGTCGTCATCAGAGCTTGAGAATCCGGCCAATCGTGGAACAGCTGTGTCGTCATCAGAGCTTGTGAGCCGCTCTGGAGAAGCTGCGCTGGCTGAGTTCGACGGCTACTCTCGAATCGCTCTCGCGGTACTTTGATGGCATACGTCACAGTCACGTGGCGTCGGCGCTGTATCAAGTCGGACAAAATTTCTAACTGGCATGCACTGCTTCAAGTCAGCCGCCGATCGGTCTGCGCAGAGCTGCATGAAGTCGAACAAGCCTAGTGTGTGTGGATCAGTCACATGTGAAAACCTCAGGAGTATTACCTGATGACCAACACACAGATAGAGATGGATAGATAGAAATAAATTAATTCACATTCTACAGAGCATTGAGAATTCAGTGTTTCGCTCATTTCCTAGACACAATCACACTCTCTCAGTGTTAGATTTTGTGTTGATTTGTGTACAGCAAACAGAAACCAAACTAGTGATCATAAGAAAATGAGATATAGTGATCATAACGGTCAAATTTCAGCTCTTGTTTGGGGGAGGAATATAAAAAAAAGAGTCATCTCTTAAAATTAGTCGAGATCAATTTATTTTCATTACTGTCAGATTGATCCGTCTGCCGGGAGCACAGAACTGATTGAAAACCACAGAGATGCATTTCTAGTACACAGAAAATGAATGGAAACCTGAGAATGTGATCATTCACTGTAATGAAGATGGACAAATAAGAGATGACACGAGAGAGAGAGAGAGAGAGAGAGAGAGAGAGAGAGAGAGAGAGAGAGAGAGAGAGAGAGAGAGAGAGAGATTTAAAAAAAAAAACAAGAGAGAGAGATCAATCAATTCCAAAAACAATCATACACTATCAATAGTATCCAGCTGCAGACCCGCAGCACCACCAGTTTCAGAACCCCAGCGCCAGAACCAGAGGTAAGGGGCGGAGCTTACGTTCTAACACCAGCGCCAGAACCGGAAGTGAGGGGCGGAGCTTACGTTATAAACCAAGTAACGCCACCTAACGTTTTGAAGCGTAATTTGCTTAGACACGAAATGGCGTGCTTTTATTACACACAAAACCTCATACTTTATATGTGTTATAATGATACATTAAGGTACAGCAATAAGAATTTTAAAATATAGATTTTTTGTGATATAATTGTATAGTTATCCATTTCATTGTATTATGAGAGTTACTTCCGGGCATTTTAATATAACTTATGGGCATTTTAATATAACAGTTTAATTATTTTAGCTAAGCAGTTTATACATAAGTGTAGATTTATGAATGTAAGACCTTTGTTTTTGATTGATATTGAAGGTATGGTTAATATGAATTTGTAATGCCTGATATTGATTGTTTAATAAAAAATAAAAAAAATCAATAAAAACGTATGGCCATTTTATATAAAATATACTTTATTTCACAAGAACATGTGCAGCATGCGTTTTTCTTCATGTAAAATAATAATGTCAAAAATCTAAAAAAGAGAGAGAAAATTCGGCATTGTTTTAAAAGAAACAAATAAAACAATAAATATGTATACAACAAATGACCAATTCACCCATATTTTATCACAACAATCCTGTATAAATTTAACTTACAATGTATCAAATGAGGAACTCACTCTCAGGCCCATTTTGTCCTTACATTCTTGCAAAAATAACTATAATGCAAAAATAATAATTCCGCCCCTCCCTCACTTCCGGTTCTGGCGCTGGGGTTCTGGCGCTGGGGTTCTGAAACTGGTGGTGCTGCGGGTCTGCAGCTGGATATGTCTCTACACTATAGACCTCAATTAAAAAAGAAAGAAAAAGATAGATTTCCTTCCATCACTGCACAGAAAATATTTTTATAACACCACTGCGTTTCAAATGTTGTCATATCATTCATTAATTTATAATACTTAAAATCAACAACAATTCTAGACTTAACATAGGCTTTAAATAGACACATAATCTATTGGCCAAGTCTATTCTCTATTCTATTTTTCCTGCTTATATAGATTGCAAGTTCCCTTTATCGAAAAAGGGAACTTCGAGATGCGTCGAACGACACGGTGGGAACGCCTCTTGCGTGATTGCGTCTGAAGCATCTATGCCAACTAGTCCAATGGAATGAGAGAATGAGCGTCACGGGCGGGTGACGTCATGAACCAGGAAAGGATAAGAGCACTTCCGCTGCTCGCCGGCATTTAGCTTCTGTTGCCTCAGCAAGCGATCTGTGTCAAACTGTCTCTGTCTATTTATTGTTGTCTGTTACAATATTGTTGGAAACGTGATGGCGAAACAAGTTTACAAGCAGTGTGTTCCTCCCTGCCCGCGTTATTTAACGGGTGGGGACACACACGAGCTTTGTGTGATTTGTTTGGGATTTGAGCATGCAGCCTCAGCCTTCGAGGGGGCTGAGTGCCAGCATTGTGAGAAGCTACCGCTTCGCATGCTCAGATCCCGCCTGTCACTCTTTGATAAGCAGAGTGGGCAGGCTCGCGATCCACAAGGATCAGGACCCGCGTCTGCCGAGGCAACGCGGAGAATGCATTCTTGGGGATCGCAGTTAGATCTCTCAGAGGGGTTCGAGACGGGTCCGCGGACCTTTTCTCCTTCCCTTCCTGGGAGATCTAGCTCTCCTCTCCCGGTGTCGGAAGCACGCTCTGCGGTTTCTCCCGCCCGGGAAGAGAGCGCTCCCTTTCTGCATTGTTCTTCTTCTGAGGAAGTTGATGTTATGAGTGTTGAAAGTGAGAATGCACACACGGGGGAAAGAGATACACAATTTATTTCCCCGGCGTATGATGAGCTGGTGGATGTCATGTCACGAGCTGTAGAGAAGTTAAATATTGAATGGCCATCTGAGAATAAAAACACTCGCCCTAAAAGCAAGTTAGATGAGCGATTTCTCTCTTCAGCCACATTATGTCCACCACGAGGGCTCCCATTTTTCCCTGATTTACATAGCGAAATATCTAGATCTTGGAATAAGCCATATTCATCTCGTGTTTTTAGCCCTCAAACCACCACTTATTCAAGAATTAGAGGGCTAAAAGAATATGGTTATGAATCGATGCCCCAGGCTGAGCAAAATTTAGCGAGTTATCTCGCGCCTGGTCCAGCATCGACTATGAGAGCCCCAGTTTTGCCCACTAGACCGCTCAAAACTACATCTACTTTAGTGGGCAAAGCTTATGCGGCGGCAGGTCAAGCTGGAGCGTGTTTACACACCATGGCGCTGCTCCAGGCTTATCAGGCTGACCTGCTGGGGGATTTGGATAACAGTGAGGGTGTTAGTCATGACGATGTTCGAGAACTTCGTAGGGCTACCGATCTTTCTCTCAGGGCTACTAAAGAGACCGCTAGAGCTATTGGGCGGTCTATGGCAGCTTTGGTAGCCACTGAGAGGCACTTATGGTTGAATCTTTCTGAGATTAAAGATAAAGATCGAACTTTTTTATTAGACGCTCCTCTTGAACCCTCTGGTCTCTTCGGTGACGCAGTCCACGCTGCAGTGGAAAGGTTCCAGGAGACTAAAAAACAGTCTGATGTATTTAAAAAGTTTATCCCTCGCCGTGTCCAGCCCCCTGGGGATGCTGGGCGTGAGCAGCCCCAGCCGCATAGCTCATCATATCGTGTGCAACAAAAAGAGAGTGTTGCGTCTCGTGCACCTCCACGTAGATATTGGAGACAGACGCAACCCTCTCAACTGAAGTCGACTAAGCCTAAGCCGGATCTGAGGACCGTTCTTCAGGCGAAGAAGGCTTCGGCTCAAAAAAAAAAAAAGGTCCTGATGCTTAGGCACCAGGCCTGTGGGGACAGCCCCGACCGAAGTGGAGTGGTGTTCACCTCATCACACGGTGCCCGTTCCACTTCGGGGTCCTCACGAGGCCCTCCTGCCAACCCTGCCACCTCCGGTGCTTCAGGGCGCAGTGGTCTCCAGCGAGTCAATGATGCTGTGTTGCGGCACAGCATCGGTTTCGCGCCCTCTGAGGGGGGCTTTAGAGCAGTCAGGTCAGGTAGTTCCTGCCATTATGTTTCAGGCTCCAGATTTGGCTCTCTCAGTAACACCAGAGACCAGCCTCGAGAGGCTGGTTCCCTTAGTAAATTTTCTGGCAGCGTGGAAACTTCTGCCGAATATTTCTCCTTGGGTCCTGCAGATTGTAGAGATAGGATACAGAATCCAGTTCGGTTCTCGTCCTCCTCGTTACAGCGGGGTGCTGCCCACAGTGGTGCGTCCCGAGCAGGCTCTGGTAATGGAACAGGAAGTAAAGGCCCTGTTAGCAAAAGAAGCTATAGAACAGGTGTACTCTCCCGACAGAGAATCGGGTTTTTACAGCCGTTATTTCATTGTTCCAAAGAAGGATGGGGGGTTGCGTCCCATTTTAGATCTTCACCTGTTGAATCGGTCAGTTCAGAAACTCAAGTTCAAGATGTTGACCATCAAACAGATCGTGACCCAAATCAGATCCGAGGACTGGTTCGTCACGATAGATCTAAAGGATGCATACTTCCATATCTCCATCCTCCCTCAGCACAGGAAGTTCCTAAGGTTTTCTTTCAGGGGCAAAGAATACCAGTATCGGGTTCTTCCTTTCGGCCTAGCTCTGTCACCCCGCACATTCACGAAATGCATGGATGCAGCTTTAGCCCCTCTCAGGCTTCAGGGCATACGCATTTTGAATTATATCGACGACTGGCTGATTCTAGCGGAATCAGAACAGTTGGCGGTTCGACACCGAGGTGTCGTTCTCGCTCATATACGAATGTTGGGGTTGAGGCTCAATGCCAAGAAGAGTGTACTTTCTCCACTACAGAGAACCACTTTCCTTGGTGTGGTATGGGATTCAGTGATGATGAGGGCCAGCCTGTCGCCCGTACGTGTAGCTGCTATCCTGTCAGCCATCAAAGAGCTAAAGCTAGGTCAGTCACGCACTGTAAAACAGTTCGAGAGACTGTTGGGTCTACTGGCAGCAGCGTCCAACGTGATACCTTTTGGCCTGCTGTACATGAGGCCTTTACAGTGGTGGCTCAGAACCAGAGGGTTCTCCCCGAGGGGAAACCCGTTTCGTATGATCAAGGTTACGCGGCGATGCCTTCGTGCCTTAGAGATATGGAAAAAACACTGGTTCTTAACCCAGGGTCCGGTGTTGGGAGCTCTTTGCCATCGAGTAGTGATCTCGACAGATGCTTCTCTCACCGGCTGGGGAGCGGTAATGGAAGGCCGCTCGGTTCAGGGTCTGTGGAAAAGCCATCATCTTTCTTGGCACATAAATTGCCTGGAGATGATGGCCGTCTTCAATGCGTTGAGACATTTCCTTCCGGACCTAAGAGGCCATCATGTGCTCGTTCGAACAGACAACACATCAGTGGTCTCTTATCTGAACCGCCAGGGGGGTCTGCGCTCGCGTCCGCTTTGCAAACTGGCGCACCAGATCCTCCTGTGGTCTCTGGGGAAGGTACTCTCCCTGAGGGCAGTGTATATTCCTGGGGACCAGAATATAGGAGCAGACATCCTGTCGAGGCAGGAGCTGAGGCCAGGGGATTGGAGACTCCACCCCGAGGCGGTGGAGAAAATCTGGGAGGCATATGGTCAGGCAGAGGTGGATCTGTTCGCGTCTCAGAACACGACGCACTGTCCTCTCTGGTATTCTCTGACGCACCCAGCCCCCCTGGGGCTGGACGCCATGGTGCAGACGTGGCCGAGGCTACGTCTGTACGCCTTTCCCCCTGTTGCTCTGCTCCCAGGAGTTCTGGAGCGGGTCCGTCGGTATGGAATAAGCCTACTGCTAGTAGCACCACGCTGGCCAAGTCGGATCTGGTTTGCGGACCTGATCCTTCTGCTAGACGGGCCTCCATTGGAGATCCCTTTGAGGAGGGACCTTCTGTCTCAGGCCGGGGGCACGATATTTCACCCTCGACCAGACATGTGGAATCTTTGGGTTTGGCCTCTGAGGGGGCCCAACTTATAGATAGTGGTCTTTCAGCTGAGGCTGCTGAGACCATCCTAAGCTCCAGAGCTCCGGCTACGAGGAAACTTTATGCGCTTAAATGGAGAGTTTTCTCCTTATGGTGTCACCGACACCAGTGGGATCCAGTTAACTGTTCTGTCAACACAGTACTCGAGTTCCTGCAGGAGCGCTTTGTGTCAGGTCTTTGTCCTTCCACACTAAAAGTTTACGTGGCAGCCATTGCGGCTTACCATACTATGGTGGGAGGTATATCTTTGGGTCGAGACCCCCTGATTACACGTTTCCTTCGTGGCACTTTGAGGCTGAGGCCTGCAATCCGCACTAAGGTGCCAGCTTGGGATTTGACTATATTCTAGAAGGCCTGTCTAGGGCCCCATTCGAGCCCTTAGATTCGGTCTCAGAAAAGCTCCTGACTTTCAAGACTATCTTTCTGCTAGCTATTTCGTCCCTAAAGAGAGTTGGCGACCTTCAGGCTCTTTCGGTCTCCCCCACCTGCCTTGAATTTGCACCGGGGATGGTCAAGGCGTTCCTATACCCAAAACAGGGATACGTCCCTAAGGTTCCAACCTTGACTCCGAGGCCTATTGTGCTGCAGGCTTTCTGTCCTCCTCCATTTGCAACTGCGGACCAGGAAAGACTGCACCTGTTGTGTCCAGTGCGAGCATTGGATACATATGTACATCGGACATCCTCAATCAGAAAGTCCGACCAATTACTGATTTGCTTTGGATCACCTAAGAAAGGTCTTCCTGCTTCAAAACAGACAGTCAGTAAGTGGATAGTCGAGGCTATTTCACTGGCATACGAGTACTCGGGCCAGCCTTGTCCTTTGGTGGTCCGAGCCCACTCGACCAGGAGTATGGCGGCTTCTAAAGCCATATTGCAGGGGGTATCTCTTCAAGATGTTTGTGATGCGGCGGGCTGGTCCTCTCCGCTCACATTCGTGAGATTTTACAGTTTGGACCTGGATGCTGCCCCAGGTTCTCAGGTGCTGAGTGCTTAGATCAACTAGAAAGAAAGACTGACACTCAGGTACTTGTAATTATGGCGGATTGGGTATTCTCGTTCCCACCGTGTCGTTCGACGCATCTCGAAGTTCCCTTTTTCGATAAAGGGAACGTCTCAGGTTACTATTGTAACCATAGTTCCCTGAGAAACAGGGAACGAGACGATGCGTCCCCCTGCCATACTTCCTGCGTCCCTGCGATCGGCTTGCTTCGGCAACTGTCGAAGCTAAATGCCGGCGAGCAGCGGAAGTGCTCTTATCCTTTCCTGGTTCATGACGTCACCCGCCCGTGACGCTCATTCTCTCATTCCATTGGACTAGTTGGCATAGATGCTTCAGACGCAATCACGCAAGAGGCGTTCCCACCGTGTCGTTCGACGCATCGTCTCGTTCCCTGTTTCTCAGGGAACTATGGTTACAATAGTAACCTGAGACGCTTTGCTTGACCAATTACATAGTTAATCAGCTGCCATTTTACTCGTTGCTTTTGACTATACCCTGCCCCCAAAATAAAAGCATTATGCGTGAACTTCTCTCCAAATTTTGAAAACACTTGACTCAATAAAACAAAAAGCGATTTAAGTCTTGCACATTTTAAAAAACAATGAAACACTGTTTCCCTAAGATAACAAAACACACACTTATCATTAACACTTGGTTTAATAAAAGAAATAAATGCATTAACTGCCACAGAACCGTGTAAAATTCTCCATTGTAAATCTCCAGATTTCTTAATCAATGGTGGTTTATAAAACACTCTCCAAAATGGTTTAATTTTTTCACCCATCCCAAGCTTTTCCTTCCAGACTGTATCAACTCTCCCATTTAAAGCAACTCTATTAAAAACTTTTACACAACACTGATAAAGAACTTTGCCCTCTATTATATCCAAGTCCAAGTCTTTCAGCCCGTGAAGGTCTAGCGAAGGACCTGACATGTCCTTCAAGTCCGTAGTAATTCTAATTTTTGGAATAGGATCTTCTTTATCAGGAATCTCCAAATGCTTCCCAAAATACTTAAGTAGTGTAATTTCCCCATCCGTGAGCTTCTTCTTCCACTTTTCTACTATTGTTCCTATGTGGCGAATTGACCTTTGCCCCAGCATCAGAGCTACTGCTGCAACATTGCTTAAATCAGGGCCAGTCACACTGACAATTTGCCTCAGTTTCACAGTTCCAGAGGCACACAACTTCTGAGAGAGGCCTGGTACCTCATCTGTTACATCTAGACGAGCCCCTTTGACTAAGGGCTTCTCCAACAGCCAAAATAAAGAGTCTGAATTGTCCATTCTCTTGAGAGTGAAGAGTCCCCACATTTTAAAAAGTCCACAATAAAAAGGAGATATGTTATTCAGGTTCAACTTCCTGTAATCCATAAAAAGGAGGCCAACATCAAGTCCAAGTCCCTCCACCCTTTGTAGGATGACCTTGGGCAAGATCCTCCACACCAAATCATCGGGGCCTGTTAAAAATCTCTGAATGAATTGTAGACGAAATATTGCCATTCTGCTTGGCAAATGGACCAAACCTTGTCCACCTTCATCTTTAGAAACAAGAAACAATACACTTTGTGGAATCCAGTGCAATCGATCCCAAAAGAAATCCACAAAAATTCTTTGCAGCTGAAATAGTAGCCCTATGGGTGGATCCACACAGAACAGTTTATACCAGAGTATCGAAGCTACCAAATTGTTCACTATTAACACTCTTCCCCTAAAAGATAATTGTGAATGAATTCATGAATCCATTTAGCCAGTCTACCTACCATCTTCTCTACTATCCCATCCCAATTCTTTTGTTGTGTAATTGCATCTCCAAGATAAACTCCCAAATATTTGAGACCTCCCTTTTTCCAGGTTATTCTATCAGGTAAAACTGGTAGGCCCTGCTCCCATTTTCCTATAGCCAATGCCCCGCTCTTTTCCCAGTTTACTTTAGCAGCTGAGATAACTCCAAAGTCTCTTATAATACCCTCCATTTGGTTAATATCTCGCTGCCCATTATAACATCATCAGCATAAGCTGAAACTTGAAATATATTACCATTGTGCAAAGAAAAACCTTCAATTTTTTATCGTAATTTATTCAACAAAGGCTCAATAGCCAAAGAGTATAACATTCCCGATATTGCACAACCCTGTCTAATGCCCCTAAAAACATTAATGGGGCACTCAAACCACCAATGATTTTCAAAAAACTTCCAATGCCCTGGTACATAACTTTAATCATATTAATAAACTCCAATCCAAAATTAAAAGCATTTAAAGTTTTCCAAAGATATCTGTGCTCGACTCTGTCAAACGCCTTTTCTTGATCGATAGAAACAAGGCCAAAATCAGCACTAGAATGATTGCAAAAATTTAAAATATCCTGTATGAGGCAAACATTATCAAAAATAGATCGTCCGGGAATACAATAAGTCTGGTCAATATGGATGACTTCCCCCATCACCTTTTTCAGCCTATTAGCCAGAGCTTTAGAGAATATTTTAAGGACAGAGCATAGCAAACTCACTGGTCTCCACTTCTTTATATCTTGTAGATTACCTTTTTTAGGTAACAAGGTAATCACCGCTCTTCTGCAGCTTAAAGGCAACAGCCCCTCAGTTAAGCTCTCATTGACAGGTCATTACCCATAATAACTGCCCAGAACTCTCTGTAAAACTCCACAGGGAGCCCATCCATGTCAGGGGCTTTACCCCCCTCCATCGCTTTCAGAGCAGTGAACAGCTCCTGCTCACACAGCGGCTGCTTCCTCTCCACTTTTGAGCTCTCTGAAACACTAGGTAGACCTTCGTAGAAGTGAGCAGACAGATCATCATCCTCAACATACTCACTGCTGTACAGCCCAGTATAAAACCGTACGGCCCTCTTTCTTATCTCTGAGGGTTCTGTTAGCTCACGCCCATCTTCAGAGCACAAACAGTGAATGCAACGACTCTGACCATTCTTTCTCTCAAGACTGAAAAAGAACTTAGATGGGGCATCCATTTGTGAAAGGTTTAAAAAGCGAGATCGAACCAATGCTCCTTGCGCCCTAACTGCCCATTGGTTTAAAAGAAAAGTTTTTTTGGATTTAAGAGTCTCCAAATATCTTTGTTCTTTGGTAGCATCAGCCAAATCCTGCAATTCAACTATTTCAGTTTCTAACTTTTTCATAGATAGTGTTATATCCCTGGTAACATTGAAAGTGTATTGCTTACAAACCATCATTATTTTAACCTTCCCAATATCCCACCACTGAAGGAGATCTTCAAACTCATCTTTTCTAATCCTAAAATTGTCCCAAAAAAGCAAAAAACACCTCTAAAATTATTATCATTCAGCAAAGACGTGTTGAAATGCCAATATGCAATTCTGGTCTTAATATTTGCTATAAATACTTGACATGTAACTAAACAGTGATCCGAAAAACCTACTGAAGCAATTACACATTTTTTAACAATATTAAGATGATGCTTATAACAATAAAACCTATCAATTCTAGACAGGGATAAAACATTTCCCCTTGCATGTGCCCATGTATACTGTCTGACATCATTATTACCCCCCCGCCATATGTCACATAAACTGTGGAAAAAAAAAACATTTCTGTGCAGTTAAAATCTCCCCCAAAAAACAAGTAATCATCAGAAATATAATCCTGCAAAATACTTTTAACATTGTTAAAAAATAAACTCTTTCTGACCCAATAGTTGGAGCGTATATATTCAAAAATCTAAATGGAATCTTTCAAATTTTGCTTTAACAACATGAGTCTACCTGGTATTACATGTTTCAATTCATAAGAAATAGGCAGGAATTTTTTGGCAAAAAGTACAGCCACCACTCCTCTCACTGAATATGAGAAAGCACTACTTCCCCATCCCACTCCTTTTTTCCAATCGATTTCATTTAAAACTGGCACTGGTCTCAGCAGAAGCAGCACTGGTCCCAGCAGAAGCAACACTGGTCCCAGCAGAAGCAGCGCTGGTCCCAGCAGAAGCAGCACTGGTCTCAGCAGAAGCAGCACTGGTCTCAGCAGAAGCAGCACTGGTCTCAGCAGAAGCAGCACTGGTCCCAGCAGAAGCAACACTGGTCCCAGCAGAAGCAGCGCTGGTCCCAGCAGAAGCAGCACTGGTCTCAGCAGAAGCAGCACTGGTCTCAGCCGAAGCAGCACTGGTCTCAGCAGAAGCAACACTGGTCCCAGCAGAAGCATCACTGGTCTCAGTAGAAGCAACACTGGTCCCAGCAGAATCAACACTGGTCCCAGCAGAAGCAGCACTGGTCTCAGCAGAAGCAGCACTTGTCCCAGCAGAAGCAACACTGGTCCCAGCAGAAGCAGCACTGGTCCCAGCAGAAGCAGCACTGGTCCCAGCAGAAGCAGCACTGGTCTCAGCAGAAGCAGCACTGGTCCCAGCAGAAGCAGCACTTGTCTCAGCAGAAGCAGCACTGGTACCAGCAGAAGCAGCACTGGTCCCAGCAGAAGCAGCACTGGTACCAGCAGAAGCAGCACTGGTCCCAGCAGAAACAGCACTGGTCTCAGCAGAAGCAACACTGGTCCCAGCAGAAGCAACACTGGTCCCAGCAGAAGCAATCTCACCCATAACAACATATAACAACGCCATTCTGAACTAGAGCTTAGATCGGGCCCAAAGAATCAAGCGCAACCCGAGCCCGTGCACGTTGTGTCCGAGCCCGGCCCGGCCAGACATATTAACTGTAATTATGAGCCCGAGCCCGATTTAAAAACGACCATTTTTAATACGTGGGCCGTTAAAACCAGGGGCGACGCCAGATATTTTTTTTTAATGCAGGTGCTGAATGGGTGCTAGACCATTGGGGGAGCTGCGCAATTTTATATTATATAGGCCTATATTATATAAATACTATTAATAAATGTGCAAAAATTGACCACTTAATTTTTAATATTCAATTATTTTAATTATCACAATGAAAGTTTTAATTTAAAAAAATTAAACCAGCACAACATACAGCATTCAATCATATAGCCTATTCTTAAAGATTCATTATTATTAAAAATGTTATTTCGATGTGTGCGTGCAACAAGCAAGATGTGCATTTGTAAATTCGGTGACAAGCGTGCCGAGAATTGATTTAATTTATGATGCTCCAGTTCACGTGCTATGGTGACCGACCGGTGACTCCATGCCATAATTAAGCTATATTATCTGCTATATTTGCTTCTTATTTATTAAATCCAGGCAATTGGTTAATGAAAGATTTACTAAAATAAAGATACAATTTATGCAAAACGATATTCACTTTAAAGAAAGGCTAAAGAAAGGCTTTCAAAATTTATGATTTTTAGTTGTATAAATGTGGATTTAGATGCAGCATTGTCAGTACAAGGAGTACAGATTGAAAGGACTCATGAATTTAAGTTTTTAGATGTTGTGATCGATGAACAGTTGACATGGAAATTCCATATTGATCATGTTAAATCTAGGGTATCCCAAATTAAAAATCATGCCTGAAGATCATGTCAAAGTTTTTTTTCAATCATAGGCGAGCAGCGCGCCGCACTTGCACTCAACAACGCCGACACATATGTTGTCACTGCCCACGACTGGTTTAAAATATTTCCATACCTCCGACTTTCCTTTCCTTCATGCGAGAAGCAGACAATATGCTATCGCAACCAACAACTTCTCCTACAGTCAAAACACATTGTTCCACCGAAACATTACTCACAGGCGCAAGCTTGATACCGTGTCTTCGCGACAACCGGTCCAAACTCGCGCGTTCTGAGGACGCCATAGCCACCCAGCAAACCGCCCAGAGAGAGAGAGAGAGAGAGAGAGAGAGAGAGAGAGAGAGAGAGAGAGAGAGAGAGAGAGAGAGAGAGAGAGAGGAGAGAGAGAGAGGAGAAGAGAGAGAGAGAGAGAGAGAGAGAGGAAGAGAGAGAGATGAGAGAGAGAGAGAGAGGAGAGAGAGAGAGAGAGAGAGAGAGAGATTAGACAGTAAGCTGCAGAGGCTTCGACTCAAGCCAACAAAAAAACATTCTAGCTGAATTTATAGCACACTGGACAGAATCAAATAACACTTCAGATTGTTGTAAGCATGGCACCACTGATGGATAAATAAAAGTGTGTGTGTGTGTGTGTGTGTGTGTGTGTTGTGTGTGTGTGTGTGTGTGTGTGTGTGTGTGTGTGTGTGTGTGTGTGTGTGTGTGTGTGTGTGTGTGTGTGGTGTACATGCAAGGCAGTGAATGAGTAAAAAAAGCTGTTGTTGGATTTATTGTACATTCCTAAAGCATCTTATAAGTTTGTTTTTATGATTTGCTTTATGTAGTAATCAGGTTAAAAGCATCAGTACTGCCCTCTGTAATATGGTTCAGACAGTGTAATATGTTACATTAAGGCCAGATCAATATGGAACAATACCTCATCTATTTTCTGTGACGTTTTCATACTGTTTACTTCCATGCGAAATGTCATTGACTTTGACCCATGCAATGTGTTTGAGATAGACTGTATAAAGGTGACAATAACAAACTGAATATTAGCTTCCTCTAATTATGTGGTACAATACAGCGTCCTAAAGCGGACAGAATGAGCTCATGTTCAACAAACGCATCCAGTTATTACCACCTTTTGCTTGAAGTGGCTTTTGTTTATTGTTCAAAATGGATAGAGAATAGCCCATATATTTCTGCCTAGATAAGCCCAATTATTTTTCTAGATAGTTAAAGCTTTGTGTCATGTTTTCTTTTCATGGTCAAATAATTTATTAAAATACAATACATGCAATTTTTTATTGGGTGCAGCACTTTTACCTTCTATTACCAGAAAATTCTGCTTTCCCTCTGCTTTCAGCTTGCTTCAGGTTGGCGATGGGGTTTATTTTGACTGACTCTGTTCTCAGTTTTGGCATGAGTCTATTTCAATGTCACTTTCACTCAAGACACTACGGTGGCCCAGTAGTGCACAACAAAACGAAATTGATATAACATAATATTGATATAATTGAGCAGACAACTTGGTGAACTCACAGGCTTTTAGTTTATTCAACATACTTGTGTGACTTGTTTCCGTTTTGTTGTGAATTGATTTTGTTGTGTTGTGGCTTATTTCTGTTGTGTTGTGACTTAATTTAGTTGTGTTGTGACTTGTTTCCGTTGTGTTGTGACTTGTTTCCGTTGTGTTGTGGCTTGTTTCAGTTGTGTTGTGTCTTGATTTCTTGAAGAAAAACTGATGTTTTCTTTTTAAAATCCGTTGTGTTGTGGCTTGTTTCCGTTGTGTTGTGATTGTTTGCTTTTTAAATTCTGTTGTGTTATGCACTACTGGGCCACCGTAAGACAGAGCATTGCCATGGTAACTCACATCACATCCTGTTCCCTTCAGCTACATTGTTTCCTGATGCTCAGTAGCGTGTTGTGTTGCGTCTGTTCTGCACAGGCACGACGGTGGTTCAGGTGACAGCGACGGATGCTGACGACCCCACTTACGGCAACAGCGCCAGAGTTGTGTACAGCATCATACATGGACACCCTTACTTCTCTGTGGAGCCCAAGACAGGTAACTTTACATTTGTCTCATAAATATATCTGAATAGTTGACATTAAGTATTTGTTGAAATTTGGGACTTTTGACACTGTTTTTGGTCAAGCAAAAAATTAATTAAAGTGGACATATGGGCTACTTTTATGCTCATTTTTGGAGCATATGACTTGTGTGATGTGTGTTATATTTTATGTCAGGGGTTGGCAAGCTTTCTGACATGATGAGCCAAGACTCAACGAATTGAAGAATGATAACCATGTCGAAAGACTGAAAGACAAAATGTGAATGTGTGTTATGTCACAGATTATACAATCTTCTGTCACGGTGTGGTGTGGGCAGAAGAATATGAAGGAGAATTAAAGTTTCCAATACAAACTTTTACTACAATATAACTATCACAGATACAAAGATAACGGGTAGAAGGTACACACACACTAAACACAATGTAGATTGAACCCGGACTAGATGAACAGAGGGAACTTAAATACTAACACAGATGACAATGAGTGATTGAAGGACTGGTTTTACAAATGATGATGATTACTAGACACAGGTACTACAACTGACGACTAACGAGGAGCGGGAAAACTGAACAAGGAAGACATGTGACAGATTAAAACAAGAAAAAATATAGCTGCAAGCAGCGATACAGGGGCCAAGCCATGAAGCAGCAGCAACCCTCTTCTGCCCTACCCTGCCCTCCGCTTTTCCTCTGCTCTCCCCTGCACTCAAATTACTATTCATTACAATCACTACAAGTGTGCCAAATTTGAACATTTAAAAAAACAGCTGTGTCACTAGTACAAGTGAAAATTAAATCAAAATGAACATTTTTTAATATACAGTTGCTACATGTTATAGTTTCCTGTCTCAGATAGACACCATGTCTGGAACTGAAACAACATTTCCACCACTTAAGGCCACAGTACCTCTTGCGGTCTGGGCATGTGCCACACAGGATTCGAACCCACGACCACAATGGTTCGGGGTTAATGACACGTGGTTTAGCAACTTACGCCACTCAGAGGACGTAAATTACAAAGCTGCAGAGGAGAGGCTTCAGTGTAAGAATAAGTACACAAAATCATGTTAACGAGACTAGCATGCTAAGCTAGCTTAATGCTAATGTAGCTTATGGTTATCCTGATAGCTGAAGAGCCGCATTAGAAAGAATGGCATCTGGTTAGCATGCTAACCAATTATTATGCTAAGCTAAATAGCATAAGGCAACAAACACAGGCTAGGTCAACTTTGGAGACGAATATCTCGGGAACGGTAGTGAAAATCAAAAATCTGTTCAGTCATTTCTGTGCAGCTCGGTCCAAAGGCCATCTGATACAATTCTGGACAAAATTGAGCAGAATTTGAAGGAGGAGTAGTGAAAAAACAATTTTTTTATTTGCCCCAATATCGCTGGCAGTCACATTGTTGGAAAATGACAAATGAGATATCGTTGGAATCGGTATAAGCCAATGAATTTATTGACATAAAGAAATCAAAATTTGAACTATATTTGCAAAAGTTATAAGCATATTTGCAAAAAACCCTATACCTTTGGAACACTAGGTGGCGCTGTGTTCAAACTTCGCAGATACCTTCAGGCCATGCAAATGATGATCCATACTACATTGTGTGAAGATATGTCAAATATTTTAAAAGATATGGCAAATTATGACAGAATTCAAAATGGCGGACACGTGGTACATCCAATCCTGGCAAAATTGATATCCACAGAATCGACATGACACAAGGAATCCATAGATACCTAGTTATATTTTCTGACAAACTGTTCAAAAGTTATTGGCCAAAATAGCTATTTTTCATATATCATGAACCATAGATGGCGCTGTTCCCAACTTTGGCATGGACCCTCAGACCATGCTTCCGATGAAGCGTACCAATTTTCATTTCGATTGATCAAACTTTGGCCGAGCTATAGCTTCTGAACCAATTTTTGGTCGACCTCGTTAAGTTTGCGACATCATAACTTTTGAACAAAGATGAATAAAAAAAATCTGTTCAGTCATTTCTGAGCGGCTCAGTTCAAAGATCATTTAAACAAATGTTTGCACAAAATTGGACAAATTTTGAAGGAGGAGTAGCAAAAAAACTGATTACTGTACTTTTCAAAATGGCCACTACTGTAATGGGCAGAGTCTTAATGTACGATATTGATTGCAATCATAATAATGAGTGGATTCAGGTGTATTAAGTTTAATTTTTCTAGATCTAAGGGTTCAAAAGTTATAACCATTTTAATGTTGAATTTTTGAACTGGTGGTGGCGCTATGGAGTTCAAGAGCATGCCACGCCAGCAGGCGGCGAAATAACCCTAACCATAAAGCCACGTTGGCCAATCAGAGCCCTAACAAAAAGTTATTACCGGTTCCGGTAGGCGCAAATCTGACGTCAAACACAGCGGATAACGGCGCACGCTCTGACGTCGCAAGGCAAAAACCCCGGATTCACTGTCTACACGACAACACTGTAACCGGCGTTTCTGAAAATACTCACCCTGGCAGGGGTTTTCAAAAATGTTCGGTTTCAGTGCGTTTTCGTGTGGACGAACGGCCGAACCGCGTTAAAAGTCCCGGTTATAAAAATACCCATGTCCGTGTGGACAGGGCCTAACTTTTCTAGTATCTTTGACAGAAAAGGCAGTTTTGAGATCAGCCTGTAATTGACTAATTCCGCATGATCAAGTTGTGTTTTTTTAACAAGCGGTTTAATCATAGCCAACTTAAAAGTTTTTGGTACGTATCCTAATGACAAAGATGAATTAATGATATTAAGAATATGATCTATGACCGCTGGAAGCATCTCTTTCAGTAGTTTAGTCTTACTTCTCATTTACAAACATGATCTGGTCAAGAGGGTACAAGAATAAATAAGAACATACTGTACAGCTGTACATAATCAAACACATAACACATAGAACAAGCAACTAAATTAAAAAAGATAGACAACAAAGGGGAAAAAGAAAAGAAATAGAGTTATTAAATATGTGTGTATAAATTTGGTTCATGATTGTCAGCAGGAACAAGAGTCAACTATGTGATTTTCGAGGTTTTGCTTAAAGGTGGAGATTGGGATCAGAGATGTAAGTTTCAGAGTATTTTGTAGAATGTTCCAGTCATGAACTGATGCAAAGCGGAAGGCATTACGTCCAAAGGTAGTAGAAGTAGAGGGGGTACTAAATTTAATCAAATTACTTGATCTTGTGTGATAGGTGTTATGAACGGCATGAAGTAGGGATGACAAATAGTGAGGTGCCTTGCCCAGAATTGTCTTGTATATGAAGAGAAACCAATGATGGAGCCGCCGGGTATAAAGGGAGGGCCAACCCACCAGTTTATACAGGTCACAGTGATGAGTGTGAAAGGATGCATTAGTGGCAAAACGAATGGCTGAATGATAGATTGTGTCAAGTTTTTTTAGAGCTGTTTTTGATGACATTCTGTAGATAATATCGCCGTAATCCAAAATTGGTAGTACTGTCGTCTTAACGAGGGTGCATTTGGAAGCATGGGTAAAGGAGGCTTTATTACGGAAAAGAAAGGCTAGTCTAGCTTTGACTTTTTTTTGAAGGTTATTGATGTGTGACGGATAACAATGAATAACAGGGATGAATCCAACCAGATACCTAGATATTTATATTCTTTGACATACTCCAGAGCCATACCGTTCATGCAGGTGATTGTAGGTGGAGTCTCTGTAACCTGTTTTCGGCTAAAAGGGATACATTTTGTCTTACTGGTGTTAATGCGGAGGTGGAGACTGTCAAAGAACTGCTCTATATAGGTGAAGATGAGTTTAAGACTGGAAGCCGCAGAATTGGGAGAGGAACCTCCCATTTTTTGTACTGAGTACAAAATGGTATCATCTGCATAAAGATGAATCCGAGAGGTACCAACAGCTCTGGTTATATCATTGATGTAGATAGAGAAAAGGAGTTATAATTTTCTCCCTGATATAGACCAATTTCGAGCCGACGTCACAGTTACGTCACGGCGCTAGCTGGAGGCAAAACGAAGGGAAAACTGCAGGCAGCCAATACAAACCAGCACAGATTTGGCTACATAATAAGGAGCTTAAATTGTTATTATTATTATTAAATGTCATCTTGTTGTGTTGTTGGGTGCAATATTCAATGAAAAATGAATATGCTGTATCTGGAATTTTTATTTCTAGAAAATATTCACATCAATAAAATTGCACCGTAATGTCACTGTTTACATTGTTGTCTTCTTAGTGCTGGCTGGGCATAACTGCGGATCGTACACACAAGTCTTGTACGTGACCATTCATTACATAGTTATAGGCATCTAAAGTTTTATATGCCCTCAGTTTCTCTTTACGCTCTGTTTCTCTATCGGATATGTGTTGAAGTCAGGCCACTCAACCGAGGTAACGTTAATCCTGTCAGATCGTCCATTGAGTGAGCGTGTAACGGCTCCGGGTCAGCCAATCTAGTTAAAATTAACTTTTGCAAATAACAATCGCGTTCCTGGACAGTGAGTGACCTTGCACAATAAGATAAAATCAGATTTTCTCCAGTCATTGTTAAAAAACAAGCTAACAAAACTTGCATACTAACGTTAGGGAAGCGGCCAGAGGGATCGTTCTGCCACCACCTAAGCTCCGCCCACAGAAAAACATCACCATGTTTACCAACTGAAAAGGGGTCTATTATCAATCTTGAAAGTAAAAAAGTTCATAACGTCATTACTGCTTTGCTGCTTGGAAAGATCTAGGCTTTAAGCTTTATTTTTCGTTAGTTTAGCCACTGTTTCAAATAAATACCTAGGATTTCGTTTATTTTCTTCTAATAGGGGTTGAAAAATAAGATCCGATCTAGCAGCTTTTAAGACCTCTCTGTAAGCAATCGAGCTCTCCTTTCATGCAATCCGAATACCTCTAGTTTTGTTTTCTTCCAGTTGGGCTCCATTTTTCTGGCTGCTCTCTTAAGGGCCTGAGTGTGTGTGTGTGTGTGTGTGTGTGTGTGTGTGTGTGTGTGTGTGTGTGTGTGTGTGTGTGTGTGTGTGTGTGTGTGTGTGTGTGTGTGTGTGTGTGTGTGTGTGTGTGTGTGTGTGTGAGTGTGCTAGTTGTACCACGGCGTTGGACTATTTTCATTGATCTTCTTTAAGCGCAAAGGAGAAACTGTGTCTAAAGTGCTAGAAAAGGGAGAGTTAACGTTTCTGTCGCAATATTGAGTTCTTCTAAGCTATCCGGGATGCTGAGATGATGAAACTGATCAGGAAGATTA
This sequence comes from Chrosomus eos, assembly GCA_036326025.1. Lineage (NCBI taxonomy): Eukaryota > Metazoa > Chordata > Actinopteri > Cypriniformes > Leuciscidae > Chrosomus > Chrosomus eos. The sequence continues at coordinate 34,158,605 of CM070840.1, forward strand.
TTTATAAAGCAATCTTTAGTGGCAGAAGTGATAGGTCTAACATATTTTTAACACAGAGTCGGCTTTGCAGCCTTGGAGTTTACACGAGACTAGATAATGATCTGAGATATTGTCGCTCTGCTGCAAAATTTCAATGGCATCAACATCTATTCCATGTGATAATATTAGATCAAGAGTATGATTACGACAATGAGTAGGTCCTGACACGTGTTGTCTAACTCCAATAGAGTTTAGAATATCTTTAAATGCCAATCCCAATGCATCTTTTTCGTTATCTACATGTATAATATAATCACCAACAATTAGGACTTTATCTGCAGCCAATACTAACTCTGATAGAAAGTCAGCAAATTCTTTGATAAAGTCTGTATGGTGCCCTGGTGGCCTGTATAGAGTAGCCAGCAGAATTCTCAACTAGATTACACTATCTACACTTACACTAGATATTGTTACGTTAAGCACCAACACTTCAAAATAATTAGGGCCCAAGCCCTAAGGGCGAAGGCCCTATTGTTTTCCTAAGGATTATTTATTATTAGGGCCCAAGCCCTAAGGGCGAAGGCCCTATTGTTTTCCTAAGGATTATTTATTATTATTATTATTATTATTCTAATTATTTTTTTACTACCTTTTGGACACTTTTGGAGGCCTTAACATGCTCAAAAACTCCTGAAACTTTGCACACATGTCAGAACCCGCGGCCATCAGGGCCGGGCTGAAGATGGTACCCGGGCGTGGCAGGGGGGCTCGACAGCGCCCCCTGGAACGGGGTCCGAAAACATGGTCCATAAATCAAACACGCTTGCATGTAATAATATGAAACTCGGTACACATGTAGATCTCATCGTTTCATATATACTTCGCACTCTAACTTTTTACCCCAGCCCAACAGGAAGTCGGCTATTAAGGGTTGTTTGGAAAACGCATGCAATGGAATGTGAAACACTCCTCCTAGAGAATTCAAACACACGGCACGAAACTCGGTGTGCATGAAGTCAAGACACTGAGGATGAAAAATTGCCAGGGAATTTTTGATATCTCGAACGGTTTGGCCGTGGCGAGGAAACGAAATTATGGCGAGAAACGTGAAACAGGAAGTGTGTTATAACTACTGCATACATTAACTAATCTTGATGAAACTTCAGCAGTGTGTTCGTTGTAAGAGCCCGATCACATGGATGTGACTATTGTGAGTCAAAGTTATAGCGCCACCAACTGGCAGCAGGAAGTGTGTCACTTCCAAAATGCTTTTAAATCACCCTCTTATTTTTACCCGATTTGCTTCAAACTTCATGTGCATAATGTAGACACATGCCAGATGTAGACCTGTGAAAGGATTATTGATATCTTAGACACTGTTCCCATGGCAATGCATCAAACATTAATATTCCTTTTTTTAAGCTTTTTCATGCTTTTTTATGCTTTCGGGCACTTTTGGGGTTCTTAACGTGCTCGAAAACTCTTGAAACTTTGCACACAGGACAAAACCCGCGGCCATCAGGGCCAGGCTGAAGCTGGTACCCGGGCGTGGCAGGGGGGCTCGACAGCGCCCCCTTGAACGGGTCCGACAATTTGGTCCATATATCCAACACGCTTTACCCTATTTGCTTCAAACTTGATGTGTAAAATGTAGACACAAGCCAGATGTAGACCTGTGAAAGGATTTTTGATATCTTAGATGCTGTTGCCGTGACAACGCATCAAACTTTAATATTCTTTTTGGATACTTTTGAGATTCTTAGCGCACTTTTGGGGCCCTTAACATGCTCAAAAACTCTTGAAACTTTGCACACGGGTCAGAAACCGCGGCCATCAGGGCCGGGCTGAAGCTGGTACCCGGGCGTGGCAGGGGGGCTCGACAGCGCCCCCTGGAACGGGGTCCGAAAACTTGGTCCATAAATCAAACAGGCTTTACCCGATTTGCTTCAAACTTGATGTGTATAATGTAGACACACGCCAGATGTAGACCTGTGAAAGGATTGTTGATATCTTAGATGCTGTTGCCGTGACAATGCATCAAACTTTAATATTCTTTTTGGATACTTTTGAGACTCTCAGCGCACCTTTGGGACCCTTAACGTGCTCAAAAACTCTTGAATCTTTGCACACGGGTCAGAACCCGCGGCCATCAGGGCTGGGCTGAAGCTGGTACCCGGGCGTGGCAGGGGGGCTCGACAGCGCCTCCTGGAACGGGGTCCAAAAACTTGGTCCATAAATCAAACATGCTTGCATGTAATAATATGAAACTTGGTACACATATAGATCTCATCGATTCATATATCCTTTGTACTTTTACTTTTTACCCCAGCCCAACAGGAAGTCGGCTATTATGGTTTGTTTGAAAGCGTATGCCCTGGAATTCGATATACTACTCCTAGAGAATTCAACCAATCGCCACGAAACTCAGTCAGCATGAAGTCAAGACATTGAGGATGAAAAATTGCCAGGGGATTTTTGATATCTCGAACGGTTTGGCCGTGGCGAGGAAACGAATTTATGGCGAATAATGGAAACAGGAAGTGTGTTATAACTTCTGCATACATTAACTGATCTTGATGAAACTTCAGCAGTGTGTTCGGTGTAAGTGTCCGATCACATGGATGTGACTATTGTTAGTCAAAGTTATAGCGCCACCAACTGGCAGCAGGAAGTGTGTCACTTCCTAAATGCTTTGAAATCACCCTCTTATTTTTACCCAATTTGCTTCAAACTTTATGTGTATAATGTAAACACACGGCAGATGTAGATCTGAGAAAGGATTATTGATATCTTAGATACTGTTGCCGTGGCAACGCATCAAACTTTAATATTCTTGTTTGATGCTTTTGATGCTCTGAGCCAATATGGCAAGCCGTTTTAACATTTAATCATTTTAACCTACTAGTCTCTATTTTCATGCTACTAGTACTTATTTTTTCGATACTAGTATCTATTCCATTAAGTACTAGTACTTATTCATTAGCGACTAGTGCTTATTCTTTAGATACTAATGCTTATTCTTTAGATATTCTTTTGAATACGTATTAGTAGCTAATGAATAAGTACTAGTATCTTTTAATAGTTACTATTATCTAAAATGTCATTTTCTCTCTCTCTCTCTCTCTCTCTCTCTCTCTGAGCCAATATGGCAAGCCGTTTTAACATTTAATCATTTTAACATACTAGTCTCTATTTTCATGCTACTAGTACTTATTTTTTAGATATTAGTATCTATTCCATTAAGTACTAGTACTTATTCATTAGCGACTAGTGCTTATTCTGTTTAGAATATTCAAAGTGCTTATTCAATTTGTATGCTTATTTATATTTTCAGAGCAGAAAATCCGATTTTTCTGCTTATTCAATATTGCATCTAAAATGTAAGTGACTTGACGTGTGTGTGTGTGTGTGTGTGTGTGTGTGTGTGTGTGTGTGTGTGTGTGTGTGTGTGTGTGTGTGTGTGTGTGTGTGTGTGTGTGTGTGTGTGTGTGTGTGTGTGTGTGTGTGTGTGTGAGAGAGAGAGATTGTGTCTGTTACAGTGACAAGAGTTTTTAAGCCTTGTCTTTTTGGATATATATATTTTTTTATTAAAAAAAATGTGCATACAACCCATGTATTTTAAATGTATTGTTTGCTTTAAATTAAATTAAGATTGTATATTTGGTAATTGAACCTAAATAAATGTAAAATGAATGTGCTATATTTCAGATCAATATATTTGTTTTCCTTCATTTTAATCAACACTAACTTTATTCTCATCTGAATTATAAATAACTTATTTCTGTATAAAATAATAAATCCTGAATAATCCAGACCAACCAGAGCACACTATTTCTACAACATCATCAGTGCTGAAGCGGGACTACCAGAGCCGTTCGGCAGATAGCGAGCAGATATTTTGTCACGTTGTGCACAATAACCCTAAAGGGACCAGGGTGGCGGTGCCACCGGCTTTATATGTATATAAATATAGCTGCGAGCAGCGATGAAGGGCCAAAGCCGGCGGTACCGCCACCCTGGTGCACCAGGGTTGCGGTGCCACTGGCTTGGGCCCGTAATCGCTGCTCGCAGCTATATTTATATTTGAAACTAGACTTATTAGTAATCCTGAAAATATTACTTATTACTTAAAGGTGCATAACGCAGGTCTCTGGGCTTTTGCAGAACTACGGCCCCTCTGGCGACAAGCGAAACAGCAACCAGAGATGTGCACGCTCATGGAGCACACGCATGCTTGCACGAGCACGAGCTGTTCATAACCAAAGTCATAATGTCTTCAGATGTAATAAAGTTATAAATCTGCAAGTCATTTTAAATAAATGAAAGGAAAGGCATTTGAGTAAATTACACACTTATGTGTGTGAGGGGAAAACGGGGGTAAATGAAAACTTCGGTTTTTGTTTCCATCTATCTCCATGTTGAACTGTTTTATGTGTTTACTGTATCCACTTATGATTGTATTATTATGGAAACACGTTCATGAACAATAAAAGTTATTACTTTGTAAAAGCTCAAAATAATAATCATTCCATATACAGTTGGTCAACAAAGTAGCCTACACTCAAATGTCTCCAGGTAATAAACAATCAAATTACACTATAGCCGCTTTCCGACCAAGTAGTTACAGGAAATTAGTGATAGGAACTGTCCACTTCTAAACAGTTCTAAGAACGACTCTCCCCCAAAGTGGGTTTTGCTGTTTGCGGTCGCACTGGCCAGTGGCCAGGGGCAAGGGAGTGACGCAAGCACGGCGGCGGCTGCGCCACATACAACAACAACAACCCAGCATGGAGGAGGCTATCGCAATGTTCCTGTTCTGCCTCGCCGGGACCTTAAAAACGGAGTAAGAATGGCGGCGTTTAAAGACTATGCTTAAGTTCTGTACAGAGAAACACAGAAGACGAAGGCTCCAGGGTAATATAATCTTAAGTAATATGATGGAAGAAGAAGAGCAGAGCGCAGGCAAAGGACACAAGGCTAACGTTACCGGTAGGCCATACACAAAAACATAGTTATATATTTTATGGGACATGTTTTATGTTTCATGTTGTACGATTCTTCCGAAGACAATTCCTAGTTTATGAACCTGTTCACTGACAATGGTAGTAAAATCAATTCTGATTGTACATTTATCTAGCTTACGCTAAAGCATTACAATAAAGCATAACGTATCATCATTTGTTGTCATAGATTTGCCGTATCAGACATTAGAGACTGGGGTATATCTTACCGTTGTATCAAGAAAAAAGCCAACTGAGGATCCAATTTGAGTCCTAGAGCACACCGGAGATCTATCCATTTGTTGAAAGCCTTTCCGATGTTGACTCGTCTTATTCCGACGCCTGTCTGACTCCAATTTTGCCTTTGATTAATAACTAGACAAAAGTTTTCTTTTCTTTTTTTTTGCGTTTGCGTTGGGGTTTGGAATGAACTACAAGCCGGTCTCTTTGAATCCATCTTCTACTTTTGAAGTAGTTTAAAGTTGACTAAAGTTTTGTCGCTCGAGTTGTCTTCGCTGATACGAGAATGGCGGCTAACAATAACAAACCTGCGAGACATCGCCTGGTGAGCGTTAACGCGCATGAGGTCACGCCCAGTCTCAGATTCGAGCCCGAATCCCTCTTATATATTTTACTGTACAGGATTATAGAGGCAATCTCAGTGATCAGAGAAGGGCTCATTCAGCCCACCAGGCAGTTCTTTAAGCATGTATAGGATAGAAAACAGGTATTTTTAACATGAAAAGTTGTGCAATGTACCTTTAAATAAATTACAGCAACACAATACAGGGGATGGGGAGGGGAGGGGGGGTGGACTAATTTAAAGTCATGTAATCGTTTGGTTTTAGCCAGGTTTCTGTCAAACACAGCACATCTAGGTTCTAGTCTGTAATCAAATCATTAACAATAAGTGCCTTTGAAGTAAGGGATCGAATATTCAGCAACCCGAGCTTTATCATTTGTTAATTTGTATTATATTTGTTTTTTATATGTTGAACATCAATAACATTTTTAACCTTAGATAGGTTTGGCAGTTTTTTGGATTTCCAAATTCGGGGAATAGACACAGTCTCTATATGAAAATGACTAGGTGAAAGAGTCTCTATGTGATGGGATTTATCTGACCTTGGTGAGGCGAGGCCGCTAGCAGACGGTCGGTTTAGCCAGTTTGTCTGCTTCCTGACCTGAGCCCCAGATTGTCATGTTTTATCTCTAAGACTATGTGCCATATTACTAGAGAGAAGAGCAGCACCATCCCAGGAGGGATGAATGCCATCTCTTTTCAACAGGTCAGGTCTGCCCCAAAAACATCTTTTCAATTGTCTATGATTCTATAGTATTTTGCGGACACCACTTAGACAGCCAGCCATTGAGTTAGGACAGTCTACTAAGTAGTATCTCATCACTCCTGCGAACAGGAAGGGGGCCAGAGCAAATTACAGTGCCTGACATCATACTTGTGAGTTCACACACCTCTTTAAACGTTAATTTTAGTGATCTCCAACTGGCGGAGTCGAACATCATTAGTGCCGACGTGAATAATAATCTTAGAGAACTTACGATTAGCATTAGCCAGCACTTTTACATTTGCTCTACTACAGCCAGAACTGGACAATGTACAGTGTTCTCTAAGCCTCAATTAAAGTTTGGATGCGTGTCTCTAGTTATGAAATTTTCTCCGTCAGCCTGACTATCTCCCTGTATTTATCACATGTAAATCCTGTGCTAACAGAGAAGGCTATACTATATTTTACATGAAGTGCAAGTGACAATAAGAGGAGAAGATGACATGACTCACCAGGTTTGTTTGACTGACTGATACTCACCACAGTTGTTTGATGGATTTGTAAATTAGGAAATAGGCTAGAGAATTACTAGCGTGTTGTGCTAGCAATGATTTAGTTTGAAGCTAGGGATGTAAGGTTAATATGTGATGTTGAGTAAGTTATATTTAGCAGAATAAACAACAGGAAATTAAAGTAAATAATGATTCTAAACAAAAAGATAAACAAAGCTTACAAACGCAAACCAATGCAGCAGCAGACAGACAGACAGACAGACAGACAGACAGACAGGCAGAGAGACAGACAGGCAGACAGTCAGACAGACAGACAGACAGACAGACAGTCAGACAGACAGGCAGACAGTCAGACAGACAGACAGACAGACAGACAGTCAGACAGACAGACAAGGCAAGACAAGTAGTTTGTTTAGGCATGGTTTGTAGCGAATTACGAACCTGCGCACACATATATTCAAACGCACATAACTATAGAATCAATTCTTAACGCGCATGTAAACGCCATCATCGTTTATCACAGGTTCGCGTTTAAAGTCTATTTAGAAAGAACGGCGTTGTCTTAGCGGCCCCTAATTTAATAACAAATGATAATTTCGACGGAAGTGAATCAATCAAAACTAACTTTAGCTGGAAACAACATATTCAAGAACCGCTATAAAACCAAACCATTCTTTGTTACCTTAAATTATATGTTTGTCTCTGTAAAGCTGCTTTGAAACAATCTACATTGTTAAAAGCGCTATATAAATGAGGCTGACAGACAGACAGACAGACAGTCAGTCAGTCAGACAGACAGACAGACAGACAGACAGACAGTCAAACAGACAGACAGACAGACAGACAGACAGACAGACAGACAGACAGTCAGACAGACAGACAGACAGACAGACAGACAGACAGTCAGACAGACAGACAGACAGACAGTCAGACAGACAGTCAGACAGTCAGACAGACAGTCAGACAGACAGGAGCAATCGAATTGAAAGGGGTTTGAAATCTTTTCAGGGGTCTTGGTCTGCTTGTTTGGTGGCACCAGGGTTCAGATGGCAGCTTTCACATGTGTTCAAATGAACTGCACTAACAGAACAATCGCCTCAGAGTTCGTTTTATTCAAACCAAACCTGCCATAAGTGAACACCTTTAGGTTTAATAAGCAATTTTGAGGGAGAAAATGACTCGCATGATTTGCATTGGCACCACCTTGTGTTTTGCGTGTGAATGAGGAGCTCATGCAAAATACAGATTCATCCAAGGAAATCGAGAAAAGAGATGACAGAACACACTGTTTTTCACACATGAAACACACAATCATTTTATATAGGCAAACCTTTAGTAGATCAGGGCCATAGACTTTTAGACAGAAAATCTCTGATCCATCATGAGGCAACCATTAACTCTTAAATCAATTAGTCTCTGCAAGAAAATGTGTATCTTCATTTTATTAAAAGCTGAGCTAAAATCAATAAATATAATTTTAGTAGAAAGGAATCACTTGTGCCTCAGCCTCGACAGTGCTCTCGGAACAGGAAACAACAATCTGAGAAAAAGGACCCAAGGTCTATAAGACCAAGGAGCAGGACCGGAGCACAGAACGTTTTAATAAATGTATTAATGCAAAATGACCAACGTTTCGATGCACATGAGTCTTCTTCAGAGTCAAACAGTCAATGGCAACAATATACAGAATTTAAAGAGTCAAAATTCAAGATCTTGGCCACAGGCCTAGGTGGGTGTGGTGCAACAATTAAACAAGCACTCAAGTCTAAACCAAAAAAAAAAACATATATAGAAATAAATACATATACATAAACATACATAAAATAACTGACTACATATAGACACACACAGGCAAAAAGAAAATAAAACATAAAAAAAATATAAATATATATACATAAACATACAAAAAATAGCTAACTACATATAGACACACACAGGCATAAAAAAAAAAAAAAAATAAAGTATTATAGAAACCTGAATTATAAAAAGCACGAAAGGCTCAGTTCCTCATTAAGGCCATTTGGTTCTACTGTGTTAAGAGTAAAAATCCAGAACGCCTCCTGTTGTAATAGGGACTTCACTATGTCACCTCCTCGCTGGAAGGGTAGAATTTTTTCAATACCCCAAAATTTTAAAGACGCATTCGAACCATGATTAGCTTGTACATAGTGCATCGCAATTGCATAGTCCATATTTCTGTTACGGATAGCTGCTTTGTGTTCTGCAATGCGTAGTTTATTATTAATCATTTTATTTGATTGGGACAATGCATATTAATGAACAAACATGTGATACATGCATGTAAATATGCCGGATTGTAGCTATAAGCTAGTTTCCATCCGTAGTCCCAAAAGCTAAAACCAAGAATCACAAAATATTACAGAATAAAATGTACATCTACATCATTCATCATAAAATTATCAAAAATTCTATATACAATATTCACAAACTTAAACATTCATTCAGTTCACAAACACTCATTATATAAACATTACAATACAAGACAAATTTATAATAATATACAACATACCCACTAATGTGTGCAATTTTGATTTGCCCATAAAAATCTTTTTAATTGGACTTTAAACGAGCTATATGTAGGGCATTCTCTCAGTGTTTTAGGCAGACTATTCCACAGGTTCCCACCCCGAACGGACAGGACCGTCTGACCGAAGGTAGTACGCCTGTGGTTTATTATTAAATCTCCTTTTGCGGAGGCTCGCGTGGTCCTCTGTGAATTATCTTTAAATTTAATAAAATCCTTCAGCGGTGGAGGTGCGAGGGAGTGTAAAACCTTGTATATCATACAAACCATTTTAAAATTAATCATATTTTGAAAATCTAAAAGTCTATGCTTTTTTAGAACATGACAGTAATGGTGGGATAACGATTTTTTATCTAGTGTTTTTAATGCCCTTTTATAGAGACTTTCTATGGTTTTAAGTGTTGTGGGGCAAGCCAAAGACCATGTAGTCAAACAATAATCAAAATGAGAAATAATCATTGAATGAAAATATGTTTTAGCTGCACACATTGTTAAATTATTTCGAATATGCCGAAAATTTTTAAGATTAAATTTGACTATCTGTGCTACTTTTTTTACATGACTTTTAAAGCAAAGTGTTGGATCAAGGACTACCCCAAGATATTTAAATTCTGATACTAAATCAAGTTCCACTCCATTCAGAAAGACATTTGATCTTATTATTTTAACATTGCGTTTTGAGAAGTACATGCATACAGTTTTTCTAGTGTTCAGCATGAGGCATGAATCCTTTAACCAATCCTGCACATAACCCAAAGCCGCTGTTAGATCAGCAGCTGCTTGTTGGGTGGTTTTTGCTTGAGTATATATCACAGCGTCATCCGCATACATCTGCGAGAAGACGTTTGGACATGAATTTGGTAGGTTATTGATAAAGAGAGAAAACAGAATAGGCCCAAGGATAGACCCCTGAGGAACCCCAACTCCAGAATCTAAACAAGGTGATTTTACACCATCCACTACCACGTACTGTTTCCTGTCGGACAGATAAGATTGAAACCATAAAAGTGCTTGATCAGAGATGTTAAATTTACTCAATCTGGATATTAAAATCTGATGGTTTACAGAGTCAAAGGCTTTCTTCAAATCTAAGAAGACAGCCCCGACACAAAGACTTTTGTCAAGCAGACCTTTTATGTTTTCTGTTAACACACACAGGGCACTATCGGTGGAGTGATGGGTCCGAAAACCAAATTGTAATGGATGTAATGAAGGTTGAACATTTTCCAGATGGGCTATCAGTAATCTGACTACCCACTTCTCCGCTATTTTTGATATAATGGGGAGTATGCTGATAGGTCTATAATTCGACATGTCTGCTGTAACACCTGATTTGAATATTGGTGTCACTGCAGCCACTTTCCAATCTGCAGGGACCATAGAATAATTAAAGGACACATTAAGAAGATGAGTAATTGGACATGTAAGAGAATCCTTATACTCTTTAAAAAAATGTGTATTAAAACCAAATGCATCAAGGGCTTTTGAATTGTTCATGCCAGTAATAATTTTTGTTACTTCGTACTCTGAGATTTCAGTAATTTTAAATACAGACTGATGTGGATCAATAACATTATCAGAACACCGAGGTGAAACAAAATGCTGAGTAATATCTTTTACAGAATTTATAAAATAACTATTGAAATTGGTGGCTATAGAAAGTGGATCTTTGATAATCGAACCATTAATTTGAAGGTACATTTCTTTATTGTTTTTGTTTAAATGTCGGCCTAGCAATTTATTTAGGTTTTGCCATACTAATTTTCCATTACCGTTTGCATTCTCTATTACTTTAATGAAAAAATTAGCTTTGGCCCATCTCAAACTCTGTGTTACCTTGTTTCGCATGTGAGTAAACTTCTGACGATCTGTTGTTAGGCCTGATTTTAAAAATTGCTTTAATAGCAAGTCTCTAACTAACATCAGATTTTTACATTCTTTATTCAGCCATGGCAAGTGGCACCTTTTTTTACGTTTATATCTCCCTTTATTCGAATGGGTTGAAATGACATCCTTCAGAGACTTAATAAATTTGCCACTACAAGATTCAAGATTGTCACCAGACAAGATCATATCCCAGTCCAGTGATGACAAGGATGTGGCCACACCCTCTCGTTGGCTATTAGGCTATTAACCAAAGTAAAAGTCATCTCTGCAGAGAGGGAGACTTTTACTGAGATATTTTCAATTTCGATCTCCCTTGGCACACTTAATTGTGAGCACTCCAAATTATTTTTCACATACAGCAATACACCCCCACCTTTTCCTTTACCCCTGTCTCTTCTAAACACATTATAATCAGGGAAAACAACACCAGCTTCAGGGGATGATTCTTTAAGCCAGGTTTCCGATAAGCCTAAAACATCAATATTTGAATTCCTGAGAATATGGTCCAGTTGTTCACGTTTAGGGAGCATACTGCGTATATTAAGATGAGCACAAAGAAGTCCTTTTGGCTTATTTTTATTGTCCCATATTAATTTAGCCTGGTTTAATGTATTAAAAATAGTTGTCTCCCGATATCTTCTCATTACAGCATTTCTAGCGTTTTTAATAACTTTGCAGGAATTTGACGCAGACTGTGTTTGAGGTACTAACCCGTCTTGGATCCCCGACACGGTCTCCAACCCATCCATCATGTTGATAGCCAGTGTCACATGTCCATCGGTGCCAGCTGCAGTTGTTTGTAGCCTCGTAGCTACCATGCTAACCGCATCAGCCCCTGCGGCCGCCGTGTTAGATGTATCGAGGTTCACCATGAACTGCATCCCGGCCGCCGATCCCTCTCCTCCTCCCTCCGCGATCCCGACTCCAACTCCATCACAGCCCGAGGACACCCCAGGCACAAAGTCCAATGTGCCCATGGATCCTCCGACTTGCGTCGATGGGCCCAATACCTCGCACGCTGGAGCGCCGACCGCCGCCAGCGGGCTCACACCTGCCGTTTGAGGGGGCGTTTAGTCTGACCTACGTACAACAATCCACATGGACATTTCAACATATAAATCACATAAGTGGTGTTACAATTGATAAAAGAATCTTATATTTTTTACCTGAATGGGGGTGGAAAAATTGCTTTGTATCATTTGAGTTAGACCAATGGGTGCAGTGCCCACATCTGTAGAAACCAAAGGGAGGAGCCGGTAACCACATAGGTTTTGGTGGAGGGCTGATGGTCGTGTGAACCAACCTATCTCTCAGTGAGCGAGGACGCTTAAAGGTTATACGTGGCGATTCTGCGCATATAGCTTTAAGAGCTGAATCACTCTGCAGAATGCGCCAGTGTTTCTTAATGGCATGTTTTATTTCTCCGCCAATGTGGGAGAACTCTGTGGAAAAACAGAGTCTTTGCACTGAATGGCGATTGGTTTTAACTAGGAGATGTGGACGTTGCGTCAGTCTAGCTCGTTCATAGGCTGCAGAGATATCACTTACAGCATATCCCCTGTTACGGAAGCGCTCTGTCATTTCTATTGCCCCGCGTTCAAATTCGGCATCGCTGCTACAATTCCTTCTAAGACGTAAAAATTGGCCAATAGGAATATTCTTAATCAGTTGTTTAGGATGGTGGCTATCAGCTCTGAGAAGGGTATTCCTACTAAGCGGTTTACGATAAATCGATGTCTCTAAACCTCCTTGAGAATTTTTATAAATATTTAGATCCAGAAAGTAATACTGTCTGTGGAATGATCTACTGTAAATCTCAGAAAAGGTGTTGTAGAGTTAATGTAGGCCATACATTCATCCAATTCAACCGAAGTCCCCATCCAAATAAAAAAAACATCATCAATATACCTTTTCCAAAGCAGAATTTTAGGGAGGAATAAGTTGTTCACAGCATCATCAATAAATTTCGCTTCCCATAAACCCATTACTAAGCATGCGTACGACGGTGCAAAACAGCTACCCATACTCACCCTACGTTTCTGCAGGTAATAGTCACCCTTATACTGGAAATAGTTCTTTGTTAAAACAACTTCCGACAATGTCAGTAAAAATGCATTGGGAGGGACTATATCAGTGGCCCGTCTTGCAAAGAAATGTAATAACGCCTCAGTCCCTGCTTTGTGAGGAATACATGTGTACAAACTTTGCACGTCACAAGTTACCAGCATGAAGTCATGGTCGCATTCAAACGAATCCAAAAGTCTCAATATGTCAGATGTATCCCCTAAATAAGATGGTAATTCATACACATATTTTTTTTAAAGAAATCAAGATATTGTGACAAAGGTTCAGTTAAACAGCCAATACCAGACACGATAGACCTAAGTGGTGGATCAATCAGAGATGTATGTATTTTAGGAAGTCCATAAAAAACGGGACAAACAGGATGTTTTACAGTCAGAAAGTCTTTTTATTTTTTAGTAATCCAATTCCTTTGTAATGCCTTCTCCAGTATCTGATCAATCTCCAATTTATGATGTTCTAGAGGATTACGAGTTAGTAGAGTATAACATTCTTTATCATTTAGTTGGGACATGATACTCAAATTGTATTTTTCAGTGTCCATTACAACAATCGAACCCCCTTTGCCAGCAGGGCGAATAAGAATATCTGATCTCTTTTCTAATTCATTCAAGCTCTTTAATTCAGATTGTGACAAATTCTATCTCTTTTGATGTGCTTTTTTACATATCTTATTAAACTCATTTTCCACTACACTTTTGTACGTAGTAATGGAAGGCTTCAGATTTGAGTAAGGAACAAAAGTAGATTTCTTTCTGAAAGGTGTATTTTCTCCGTTAAGTAACTCTGCGCTGTCAACAGTTGATCGCACAGAGTTACCAATAATCGGTCTCGATAGACTCGATTTAGGGGAGAAAAAATGTTTAAGCTGGAGTGATCGGAAGAATTTAAAAGTATCTACCTTGAGTTTGAATGGATTAACAGCATTGGTGGGGCAAAAAGATAAACCTTTAGTTAGCACTTTCGTCTCTCCCTCAGTAAGATTCAGTCCCGAGATGCAGTCTGATTGGGTTGCGTGATGAGCGGCGCGTAGGTTCTGCTGGATAAGTTCTGCAACTTCTGCCTCCTCGACCCTCTCGAGCCTCTCCTTGTCCGTTTAGACGTGGAGGCTTGGCAATTGGGAAAAAAAATTCTAGTACCATGCTGGCTTTCGGCGTCACTGGTTTGCAGAGAATCCCATTCACTGGCGGAAGTGGAAGGCCAGTTTCTGATGTTGCGTTGACGCGCAAGGCGGGGTTTCCGTAGTCGTCTGTGTTCGTCTGCCCAATGATAAACTGATCCTTCGACATAATCCTTCGTGTCTCGCTCATACTTCTTCATTTTATAACTTTGTAGATAAGTACGTAAAGAAGTATGATTTATAAGTGCTTGTTTAAGATTGGATAATTGTTGCACCACACCCACCTAGGCCTGTGGCCAATATCTTGAATTTTGACTCTTTAAATTCTGTATATTGTTGCCATTGACTGTTTGACTCTGAAGAAGACTCATGTGCATCGAAACGTTGGTCATTTTGCATTAATAAATTTATTAAAACGTTCTGTGCTCCGGTCCTGCTCCTTGGTCTTATAGACCTTGGGTCCTTTTTCTCAAATATAATTTTAGTTTAATGTGCTCTGCAGTCTGCTGAATATATTCAGGATTTCTTTCTAACCCTAAATGTGTCAGGAACCAACCAGGCTCTACCATCACTCAGCCACGGAGATCGCTGTCACCTGAATTCTAATCACACAGCACCTGCAACTCATTAGTTCTTGATCAACACCCTCATATAAGCACATTGAATTCTCCAGTTCATTGTCTGGTCTCGTTTTGAGCAAAGGACTGTTGCTAATGCTACTAACCTGATACCTGAGTATTTTCTGAAAGTATCTTCATCGCTATATCCTATTCCATTGTCGACTTCCTCCTGGTTCCAGTTATTCATCTCTGCACTTCGCGATCTCTATTATCATCTCCATCTTCAGTGATATCTCTCCACAAACTCCGTCTACTGCAGTAAGGACCATCTCTTCAGAGATCTCTTCAGTATTCTCCCTGCAATCCATTATCTGACTCACGTTCTCTCAATAAACCAGTATTGTTATCTTACATCGTTGTCCTGAGTCTCTGTCCCGTAACAGAAGACCAGACCGACTGACAGAATGAGCTCACCGGATCCCATTCAGGAGCTCGTGGATGTCCTCAAGCAGGCACTCTCCTCAGCCACTTCCGCATCCACCGCCACTGCTTCTTCTTCTCCGCCTGTCGCTGCTAGTCCCGTGGTCAATCCGGCGCCCTTCTCTGGCGAGGCGGAGGAGTGCGACGGTTTTCTACTGCAATGTTCGCTGGCCCTAGAGATGCAGTCGCCTAGATTTCCCACCGAACGAGCAAAAATTGGTTTCATCGTTTCCCTGCTGAGAGGACGAGCACTCCAATGGGCAAAGACAATCTGGTATCAAGACACTGCAGTAACACGATCCCTTACCAACTTTGTCACTCATTTTAAGGATGTATTCGGTCTTCCTGAAGGAGATACCGCTGTCGGTGAACAACTCTACCATCTCACACAAGGTACCATGACCCTTCTAGATTACACCCTTCAATTCCGTACCCTCGCATCAGCCAGCGGGTGGAATGAGCGATCCCTCCTCACTACTTACCGACAGGGGTTGAATCCTCGTTTGCGGCTGCATCTCGCTGCATATGACGACACCATGGGTCTAGAGAGATTCATCCGCCTGGCAACTCAAACCGATCGTCGTATGCAGCCTTGTTTAGAAGTTTTACAGGGCCAACACCAACCACCTCTGCCAGCCAACCAAATTTACCAGCTCTCCAGAACCAGTTCCTATGCAGCTGGATAACACCCGTCTTTCCCGGACAGAGCGGCAGAGGAGATTGACCCAGGGTCTGTGTTTATACTGTGGCGCTAGTGGGCATCACATCTCCCACTGCACAATCCGCCCACCTCGACCTTTGGTGAGTGCCTTCCAATCTTCCATATATGACATGAAACCACTTACAACTGAAGTTCTCATTTCTGCCAATAATCTCTCCATCACAGTATCCGCCCTCCTCGACTCTGGGTCAGCTGGGAATTTCATCGCCGAATCCCTCTGCCAATCGGCTCAACCTTGAAAAGAGACGCAACAAGACCCAATACCAAGTCAACTCAATAGTCGGCAAACCCATCAACAAGAACAACGTACGCAGTTCCGTAGGACCTATCCAGCTGCAAGTAGGACAGCTCCACATCGAATCCATCTCCCTATTGGTTCTGGAGAACTCCACCGCTGGTATTATTCTCGGACGCCCGTGGCTGGTACAACACGATCCCCATCTCTCTTGGACTTCAGGGGAAGTCTTGAAGTGGGGTGATAGATGTTTCCCTGGCTGTTTTCCAAACCTACCACGACCTATTCGTTCACTCCCACTCCACTCTACTTCCATAGAAAGCCCGGTGGAGAAACAGTCAGTGGACATACCAACCTGCTACTCCTCCTTCAGTGATGTCTTCTGCCCCAAAAAAGCATCATCGTTGCCACCACACCGACCATGGGACTGTGCCATCAACCTCCTTCCGGATTCGCCAGTGCCCCACGGTAAAATCTACCCCTTGTCACTCCCTGAACAGAAGGCCATGGAGGAGTACATTGAGGAAGCACTCCAACAGGGCTATATCCGCTCTTCAACTTCCCCTGCTGCTTCAAGTTTTTTCTTTGTGGCTAAGAAGGACGGAGGCTTGAGGCCCTGTATTGATTATCGAGCTCTAAATAATATCACAGTTAAATTCCGATATCCACTTCCCCTCGTCCCAGCGGCCCTGGAACAACTTCGTGGTGCAGCCGTATTTACCAAGTTAGACCTCCGCAGCGCGTACAACCTCGTCCGGATACGTGAGGGGGACGAGTGGAAGACGGCCTTCGTAACCCCCACCGGTCACTACGAATACTTGGTTATGCCGTATGGCCTGGTCAACGCCCCCTCCGTTTTCCAAGATTTTATGCACGAGGTGCTCCGGGACTTTCTCCATCGTACTGTCATAGTCTACATAGATGATATCCTGATTTATTCCCGGAGCCTGGCCGAACATCGCCACCACGTTGCGGAGGTCCTGCAATGCCTCAGGGAACATCACCTCTTCCTCAAAGCTGAAAAATGTACCTTCCATAAATCCACCGTGCAATTCCTTGGCTATTACATCAGTGAACACGGCATCCAGATGGACGAGGAGAAGGTAAAAGCTGTTCTGAACTGGCCCGTTCCCAACACCATCAAAGAACTCCAACGCTTCCTTGGTTTCTCAAACTTCTACCGTCGGTTCATCAAGAACTACAGCTCCATTACTTCACCACTCACAAACCTTCTCCAGAAAAAGCCCAAGTCCTTGTCCTGGAATCCTACTGCACTCCAAGCCTTCCAAAGCCTAAAGGATTCCTTCACCAAAGCACCGCTCCTCATCCATCCTGATCCTAATAAGCCCTTTGTCGTCGAAGTTGACGCCTCCACCACTGGAGTAGGAGCAGTGCTGTCTCAGCTTCAGGGGAAACCGGCCCGACTCCATCCATGTGCCTTCTTCTCGAAGAAATTCACTCCGGCGGAGAGAAACTATGACATCGGCAACCGAGAACTTTTAGCCATCAAACTCGCCTTGGAGGAATGGAGGCACTGGTTGGAGGGTGCTAAGGAGAAGTTCACGGTTCTCACAGACCATAAAAATCTTCAATTCCTTTGTGATGCAAAACGTCTCAACCCCAGACAAGCCAGATGGGCACTGTTTTTCACCCGTTTCCACTTCACCATATCCTATCGTCCCGGATCTAAAAATGTCAAAGCTGATGCTCTATCCCGTCTCCACACTCCTGAAGAAACGACTGAAGATCCAGAACCCATTTTACCCCAACAAATCCTTCTAAGTCCTATCAAATGGTCTATCGATCAGCAACTCGCCTCCTCCAGGGTCTCCGAACCTACTCCGCCGGGGTGCCCACCAGGTCACATTTATGTTCCCCGGTCACAACGCACCAACCTTCTACATTCGGCACATACCTCACTGGGCACTGGCCACCCAGGGCCAACCGAACCCTCTCACTGCTACAAGATCGCTTCTGGTGGCCCAACATGGCAAGGGAGGTAAAAAGGTTCGTCCAGGGATGCCCTGACTGTGCCATGTCCAAAACCCCACGTCATTTACCATCCGGCAAACTTCTCCCATTACCCATTCCTCAACGCCCATGGTCACACCTAGGAGTAGACTTCGCCACTGACTTACCTCCCTCCGATGGTAATACCTGCATTCTGGTCATCATAGACAGATTCTCCAAGGCAAGCCGTCTGATACCACTAAAGAACTTACCTAATGCCATGACAACCGCCGAACTCCTCTTCAATCATGTATTCCGACACTATGGGATCCCTGAAGACATAGTATCTGACCGAGGCCCACAATTCATTTCCCAAGTCTGGAAAGCCTTCTTCAAACTCCTAGGTGTGACCGTCAGTCTATCATCAGGTTATCATCCACAAACGAATGGACAGACGGAGAGAAAGATCCAGGAGATTGGACGCTTCCTACGAACCTTCTGCCACGGCCACCAGAACTCTTGGAACCAATTCCTAGGCTGGGCCGAGTACGCGCAAAACTCTCTCCGACAACCTGCCACTGGACTTACTCCCTTCCAGTGTGTACTCGGTTACCAGCCTCCCCTGTTCCCTTGGTCTGGGGAACCTTCCAATGTCCCTTCAGTTGACTATTGGTTCCGAGAGAGTGAGAGGGTCTGGGACGAAGCACACCATCATCTCCAAAGTGCAATGCGCAGACATAAGATCCAAGCTGACACACAAAGAGCTGAACCTCCTACCTTCCAACCAGGACAAAAGGTTTGGCTTTCAACCCGGGACATCAAGCTGCGTCTGCCCTGTAAGAAACTAAGCCCCAGATTCGTTGGCCCCTTCACCATCCTGCGACAAATTAACCCGGTTACCTACCAGCTAAGATTACCTTCTCACTACAAAATTCACTCCTCTTTTCATGTGTCACTCCTTAAACCCTATCACCCACCTGTTTCTGTTCACTCCACAGAGCCTGTCCCGACAGAGGAACCCCCCCTTCCGTTGGTGGTCGAAGATGGAACTGTCTACACCGTACGAGAAATCCTGGACTCCCGACGCCGCGGTGGACGGCTCGAGTACTTGGTAGACTGGGAGGGCTATGGACCTGAAGAACGCTCATGGACCCCCAGGGAGGACATTCTAGACCCTACTCTACTTACCACGTTCCATGAGGCTCATCCAGATCGCCCAGCACCTCGAAGCAGAGGACGACCACCGCGACGTCGAGGTCCACGGCCCTCAGGAGCGGGCCGTGGAGGGGGGGGGTACTGTCAGGAACCAACCAGGCTCTACCATCACTCAGCCACGGAGATCGCTGTCACCTGAATTCTAATCACACAGCACCTGCAACTCATTAGTTCTTGATCAACACCCTCATATAAGCACATTGAATTCTCCAGTTCATTGTCTGGTCTCGTTTTGAGCAAAGGACTGTTGCTAATGCTACTAACCTGATACCTGAGTATTTTCTGAAAGTATCTTCATCGCTATATCCTATTCCATTGTCGACTTCCTCCTGGTTCCAGTTATTCATCTCTGCACTTCGCGATCTCTATTATCATCTCCATCTTCAGTGATATCTCTCCACAAACTCCGTCTACTGCAGTAAGGACCATCTCTTCAGAGATCTCTTCAGTATTCTCCCTGCAATCCATTATCTGACTCACGTTCTCTCAATAAACCAGTATTGTTATCTTACATCGTTGTCCTGAGTCTCTGTCCCGTAACAAAATGTGAGCAAAAGTAATAGTGATCCTTGCCTTAGCAAAATTACATCAGTGTAAATGACAGAAACACTGACTGTTGATTCACTGTTAGGGTGATTTTTCTCTCTCTCTCTCTCTCTCTCTCTCTCTCTCTCTCTCTCTCTCTCTCTCTCTCTCTCTCTCTCTCTCTCTCTCTCTCTCTCTCTCTCTCTCTCTCTCTCTCTCTCTCTCTCTCTCTTTCTCTCCCTCTCTCCCTCTCTCTCTCTCTCTCATACCTGCTGCAGTCTCATTACCCAGCATCCTACTGTGCTCCAGCTGCCATCTGCAAAGCACTCTGGGTATGAATCTCAGAGAGGAGACTGTAGGTCTGCTTGTTAGTGTTCTCTTTCCTGAGGGAAGAGGAATGTGTCGACCTGTCTCATTATTCTCTGATGCCTGTGGTGTTAACCAACACGTGTGCATGTTATTTGCTGCTTTATCTGATGCATTGTTCATCTGTCATAAACCTTTTCCTTTTGATTCAGCTGAGGTCCCACATCTGAGGAGTTTTATAATGTTCCTGAGGCATAAGTAGATGTTTTTTAGTTATTAGACTGACATTTTCTTTTTCTTTTAACCCTCTGGGGTCTAAGGTGTTTCTGGGGTACTTGAGATGTTTTGACATGCCCTGACATTTTGCTTTTTCAGTTGCTTATAAACATATTAATGGCACAGGTGAAATTACACTCTATTTAGCACAAACAGGGCTACCATAATATGTGAGCAACATGTATGTACATGTTTGTATTTTGAGAGAATATTGTTTATGCATGGTTATTGAAAAAACTAAAGGACAATGAGACCTGTCACGGCCCGGTCATCAACGACTTTGTCACGTGGTGTGAGGAGTCCTACCTTCAATTAAACATATCCAAGACAAAATATATGATCATTGGTTTTAGAAGACATGCCCACATACATGAAGTCACATCCATTAAAGGTTCGACAGTGGAATGTACCAAATCCTACAAATATCTTGGGAGAAATTATTAACTCAAAAATGAACTTGGAGGCAAATTGTGAAGCTGTGTGCAAAAAGGCGCATCAGTGCTGGTTTTGTTTGAGGAAACTGTCTTATTTTAACATTGACAAAACCATGATGGTCTTATTCTACCGGGCTTTTATTGAATCAGTTTTATCTTTCTCTTTGGTGTCATGGTTTGGGAATCTATCTGTAAAGAATAGAAACTCCCTAAATCAAACTGTTAAATGGTCTAGTAAGCTGATTGTTGTGTCACAGTTTAGCCCATTGTCCCTGTAGACCAGACAGTTACAGCGGATAACTGGCTCAATTTTAAATGATGATGCCCAGCCTCTGTACAGTGGATTTCAGCTTCTTCCTTCTAGACGAAGGTATGTAGTCCCAAAATGCAGAACAAAGCGGTATCAAAATAGCTTTGTCCTGGCAGCCATCAATCAGAGGAACAAAATGCACAGGTGACACAGAAGCTATGTTATCTATCTAATTTTATTTATTTGATCTATTTTTATTTTTGTCTAAAGTTTATTGTCTGTGTTTGTCTTAAAAATGTGTGGATAACTCTGACTCTGTAAAACAAATCTACCTACGTGTACAAATAAAGGAACTTGAACCCAAATTTGTCACTAATAAAACTTTAAAAGGTTACAATTACAACAAGTAAAATTTTAACAATATTTCAAGTGTAATTGTTACAAAGTGTTACATCTTTCTTTGTAAAAAGTATACATTTTATCATACTTATTTCAAAGGTAAGGATTCATTAGTTTGAATATTGGAACAAACACTAGAATAACATTTTATTTGATAATTCAATATACCTACTTTATTTTTGACAAAATATGCCATACTATATATTTAACATATGAGCAGAAATTGGCGACCAAAAGCTTATTTGATGTGCAGTAGTCTTTTTTTACAGTAAAAACTTTATAATCTATCCAAAATTAATCAATGAAATCTTGACTAAACATTCATATTTAGTCTGTAACATATCGTGTTTATGATATATTAGCATATCAAAGTAATTTGCGGTTTGTTGCTTATAAAAAGACTTTTTATTTCAACATATTTCAGTCCATTTTTACACATCTCAGTAGGCTATAGCAATATAGTTTGGACGTGTTCATGTAAAAATAACTTGTTTACTAATGTAGGAGCGAGAGTGAATGAACGGCACAGATGCCGGTGTACAGCTGTAGTAAACAACAGGCGCTCTGTGCCATTCATTCATTCACACAGACACGCAATTCATATTTACGACGTGTCATATGACACGACGACACGCATTATCAGGGCTGTGAAGGTCCATGGAAACCTCACCACTCATCTCCTCACCGGCCGGATGACCCTACCCAACCAGATGAACTGGATAATATTGTGAAAGTTCTGATCCCATCTGACTCCTGACATTATGCTGCCTAACTCATAATCATACACTGTTCATTCGTTGGCCAAAGGAGGACTGGCCCCCCGACTGAGCCTGGGTTCTCCCAAGGTTTTTTTCTCCATTCTGTCACCTGATGGAGTTTTGGTTCCTTGCCACTGTTGCCTTCGCCTTTTGGCTTGCTTAGTTGGGGACATTTAATTTTCAATTGAACAATACTATTACAACATTGTTTTCCTGTTATCTCTGTAAAGCTGCTTTGAAACAATTTGTATTGTAAAAAGCGCTATATAAATAAAGGTGACTTGACTTGACTTGACTTTAATATATATCATACAGTCTTTTTGCGGTTTACAGACACTATTCCTTATCGCGATTATAACAAAACACTTAAGAATAAACATACTATTCACATCAGCTGGATCCGTTGTTCCTCGAAATGAAACTACCAGAACTTCTGAGGTAAATTTTCCAGGATTAGTACGATAGTATTATTCCTCACAGCATAGCAAGACAACGTAAAGTACATGATTCTTATTAAACTTGATGTGTTTTATCCAGCTGATGTGGGCGTTGGCATGTTTGCATGGCTTGCCTCAGATCATTTGCGTCTGAATAGCGCACGCTCTCAGTGGGCGTGTCACATTAGCACTTAATGAGCTATGATGAGCTGAAAAGAAAAAGACTGACATCGCTGTCTTTTCATACAGATTACATAATCTGAGAATATTTGAGAAACTGAGAATATTTGTTTTTCATTTAAAAGAAGAGAATTCAAGCTTCATAAAGAAAAATCTCTTTATGAGGAACTATTATGCCCTTTTACAAAGTCTTGATGTTGTTTTCAGGCTCTATTAGAACAGGTTTTCCTGCTTGAATGTTGATTTTTTTTTCATGTTCTCATATTCTGCATTGTTGCGGCTCCTCTCTTCCCAGTCTGTCAGTAACACTCTGTTTAGTTCCTGTCTCTATGAAGCCCCTCCTTCTAAAAAGGACACTGTGCTCTGATTGGTCGGCTGCATCAGTGTGTTGTGATTGGTCGAGAGCTTCGAGTGTGTTTGGGAAATGTCCTTCCCCTTACACTCGCAGCTTAAAGTGTGTTGGTCAGAGAACTGAGCGCTTATGGAAAGCGACTCAGCTACAAGTCCACCGCCTGTATCTTAAAGAGCTCTTAATGGACTTAAACAAAATGATTAAGGTTGCTAGAGCCTCTTACTTTACTAATCTGATATCTGCCTGGACTGTAATGTTGTGCGAAATTTGGGTGTCGTTTTTGATAAATCTATGTGTTTTAGCAGTCATGTTAAATCTGTGGTTCATTCCTGTTTTTTCCATCTCAGGCCCCATCCACACTACTACGTTTTCGTTTAAAAACGGAGACCTTTTGCTACGTTTGCACCTCCCGTCCACACTAAAACGGCAAAAACGAAGACCTAAAACGGAGAAGTTTAGAAACGGTGCAGACCCGTTTTGCGTTTTGAATCTCCGGAGGGTGTTTTAGTGTAGACGGGTCAAAACGGAGGATTTAGAAACAATGACGCAGACGCTCGTGCTCGGCTCTCTGATTGGGTGTCATCAGTCATAGCGTATCCTTCCCTGATGCTGTAACGTTAACTGCCAACATGCGCCGGAGGCAAGCTATTATTCCAGCGATCTGTGACAATTCCCATGCCGTGTACAGCGGCGGTATCGACCGTACATGGAGCGTCGGTTTTGGGTTAAGCCGGGAAGAACCAGCGCATGCGGGATAATTTTATCAATGAAGTTGTGGTTCCTGAGTAATGGTGTTTACACCGGCACGGCCATGCCCAGTGTAGGTGAATGGTCATGTGATGCGCGTTTTCAGTCGTTTTTATGTGGACGGAGATCGCAGCTAAAACGCTGGTGTGGACGGAGATCGTATTCGTTTTAATTCTCCGTTTCTAAACTAAAACGCAGTAGTGTGGATGGGGCCTCAGTAACATCACTAAGATTAGATCTGTGGTTTCTAAAGAAGAGCTGGAGATGCTTGTTCATGCTTTTATTTCCTCTCGTCTGGATTATTGCAATGTACTGTACACTTGTTTAAACAAATCCTCCATTGACAAACTGCAAGTACAGAATGCAGCTTCAAGAGTTTTGTCAAAGACCAACAGGAGATTACATATAACTCCTGTGCTTAAGGCTCTTCATTGGCTTCCAATTAGTTTTAGAGTGCAGTTTAAAATTTTAACCATTACTTACAGAGCCTTCCACGGTCAAGCTTCCTCTTATATCCAGGATCTATTGCACACACACACTCCTGGTCGCTCTTTGAAGTCTTCAGGCCAAGACCTTTTTACTGTTCCCAGAACACGTCTTAAAACAAGAGGTGATCGTGCTTTCTATGTGGTGGCTCCAAAGCTCTGGAACTCTCTTCCATTAGCCTTGAGAGCCTTGGACTCTGTGGAAACTTGAAACACATCTTTTTAGACAAGCATTTAACTAGCCATATGGTTTTGTATGTTATGTGTGTTGTTTTTATTTGTTTTATTATTTCTGTTTTTACTGTGAAGCACTTTGTGACCCTTCTTGCCTGTGAAAGGTGTTATATAAATAAAGTTTACCATAACCGCCAGTTTCAACACACTACTAACTAACTCAGCCAGGCCACACCCCTTTATTCTGCTTATTAATTATTTAAATGAGGAATATTATGACGTGTTCGTTCCCGGAAGAAACTCAAGACTACAATGGAGGCGTTTCAGGGAGTTCAGAAACACTGACACTGACATAGAGAACAACTGGAGCTTGTTATGCTCAAACAGCAACATTACACTAAAGAACTAAAGAAAGATGAACACAAAAGCAGAATAGAACCCATTTAATTTAAGAAATTTATTTAATTTCATCCTGACCTGTGCATTTCTGTCACGAACTGCTCCGAGACTTGGAGGTGAAGATCCAAACGCAGCTTTATTTGAGGGCAATCCAGAGGCGTAATCCAGTGTACAGGCAAAGGTCATACACAGACAGGCAGTCCAAAACAGAGAAACAAAGAAACAAACAAAACAGGCAGGGACCAGAGGCAAGAGAGTAATCCAGGGAACAGGGCAAGATATCCAAAACCAAGAGACAAGAAAACAATGAATGCTCAGAAATGCAGTGTAACACTTAAACAAGACTTTGCGGTGAGTGAGTGAATGAATGAACATGGTATAAATAGACAGACTAACAGGATGAGACACAGGTGAATGCAATCAGTGATAATGAGGTACAGGTGAATGTGATCAGTGATGATGAGTCCAGGCAGTGAGTATGGGAAATGTAGTTTGTGTGTGAATAATGATAGTCTGATGTGGAGTGCCCTCAGGTGGCTCTCAAGGGCACTCTAGCTGGTGATCGTTACATAGATCTTGTCCGAAGACACAGGCGTGGAGTCGGCCATCTTGTCCGAAGGCTTAGACTCAGGATCAGATTCATGCTCGGCAGGACGAGACTCTGGACTGGCGGATGTGATGTGAGGCTCAGTCTCTGGATCGGCAGAAGTGACGTGAGGCTCAGTCTCTGGATCGGCAGAAGTGACGTGAAGCTCAGTCTCTGGATCGGCAGACGTGACGTGAAGGACAGTCTCTGGATCGGCAGACGTGACGTGAAGGACAGTCTCTGGATCGGCAGACGTGACGTGAAGGACAGTCTCTGGCTGTGCAGACGTGACATGGACAGTCTCTGGCTGTGCAGACGTGACTTGGATAGTCACTGGCTCGGCGGCCCTGACGTGAAGTGCAGGCTCGGCAAGAAGCTCAGGCATGTCGTGGTGAAGCTCAGGCATGTCGTGGTGAAGCTCAGGCATGTCGTGGTGAAGCTCAGGCATGTCGTGGTGAAGCTCAGGCATGTCGTGGTGAAGCTCAGGCTGGACGTGGCTGACGTGAAGCTCAGGCTGGACGTGGCTGACGTGAAGCTCTGGCTGGACGTGGCTGACGTGAAGCTCTGGCGGGATGTGGCTGACGTGAAGCTCTGGCTGGACGTGGCTGACGTGAAGCTCTGGCTGGACGTGGCTGACGTGAAGCTCTGGCTGGACGTGGCTGACGTGAAGCTCTGGCTGGACGTGGCTGACGTGAAGCTCTGGCTGGACGTGGCTGACGTGAAGCTCTGGCTGGACGGTCTCTGGCTGGACGGTCTCTGGCTGGACGGTCTCTGGCTGGACGCGGAGATCAGGTGATGACCTGGCGTACTGCGGAAGGAAGCTCTCCAGACATTGGGCGAGTCCCTCTCTCCAGTTCAGACCGGAGATATCGGGGAGCTCCCTCGGGTCGACCTCCTTGGCCCCCAAACGGTAACAAATCTTAATTGCCTCATCTCCAAGAGAGCAAGAAGCAGCGAGAGGAATAAACCCCCAGGTAAACTGGAATAAATCGAGGCTATCCAGGGCCAAGGCCGCGATCTGACCAGCGAACTCCCGGCTCATGCTGGGAAGATCAGGTGAGATCTGTGCTGCTGGATCTGAAGGGGCGAAGTCTTCTGTCACGAACTGCTCCGAGACTTGGAGGTGAAGATCCAAACGCAGCTTTATTTGAGGGCAATCCAGAGGCGTAATCCAGTGTACAGGCAAAGGCCATACACAGACAGGCAGTCCAAAACAGAGAAACAAAGAAACAAACAAAACAGGCAGGGACCAGAGGCAAGAGAGTAATCCAGGGAACAGGGCAAGATATCCAAAACCAAGAGACAAGAAAACAATGAATGCTCAGAAATGCAGTGTAACACTTAAACAAGACTTTGCGGTGAGTGAATGAATGAACATGGTATAAATAGACAGACTAACAGGATGAGACACAGGTGAATGCAATCAGTGATAATGAGGTACAGGTGAATGTGATCAGTGATGATGAGTCCAGGCAGTGAGTATGGGAAATGTAGTTTGTGTGTGAATAATGATAGTCTGATGTGGAGTGCCCTCAGGTGGCTCTCAAGGGCACTCTAGCTGGTGATCGTTACAATTTCATTAAGAAACAATAAAGATGCAACTTGGAATTATCCAAGTGGAATTATAATTATGGAATAATCTGGCACTATAAATGACAACATTTGTGAATTTAAAATTGATGAATGAATGATGCATTTATATAGCGCTTTCATATGTTTTATATTTAAATATAATAATAATTTATATAATAATATAATATAATAATATAATATAATATAATATAATATAATATAATAATATAATAATAATTTAAAATTGTATATATATATATATATATATATATATATATATATATATATATATATATATATATATATATATATATATATATATATATATATATATATACAATTTTAAATTCACAAATGTTGTCATTTATAGTGCCAGATTATTCCATTGGAAGTTTTGTATACTTACTGTATATATAATTACTTAGTTACATTAGGTGACAGTACCTGTCACTACTTTATTCTTAATGCAAATGCAGAGTCTCCTTTGACTGGAGTGAATGGATCACTCTATTGAGTCGATTCTTTTCAAAGCTTATACTTGCATTATTCTTCTACATTACATTATTTCTATAAGCACTTGTACTTTTACTCAAAAACATAACTTTTTAAAAATCTACCAGTCAGTGGAAAGCAGCTGGACCGGATAGACTTTCAGCCAAGTTTTATAAAAACCTTCTGTAGAGAATTGTCTAAACCATATTTCAGAAATACATATTTTTATTATTTTATTTTATGCATACTTAAATTTTACAAAAACTTTGCTGGAAAATATCAATACATTATTGGTTTATGAAGGAGCACCACAATTGTTCAAACAGCATTACAACAGAATGGCAAACAAATTCACACTGTGGTTGATTTATATAATCAAGATATGTTTTAGATTTAAATGCATGTTTTTCTTTGCACATCAGTGTATGTTTCTAGAGACTAAAGGCTATGTTTTCCTCAGGCATTATACGGACAGCCCTGCCCAACATGGACCGAGAGACGCGTGACCAGTACGTGCTGATCATTCAGGCCAAGGACATGGTGGGTCAGATGGGAGGACTGTCCGGAAGCACGTCTGTGACGGTCACACTCACCGACGTCAATGATAACCCTCCACGCTTCTCTCACAGTAAGAGCAAAACATGTCTGACATTCTGACCTCTGAGCACTGATGACCTTTGCTGATTGTGGAAAGTGAATATAATCTAATTTTCATCATAAAAAGAAACACAGTTGCTCCACTTTAGCATGTGTTTTTTTAGTGTGAAACATATATTCATGTACCATACACAGTCCATCTTAACCAGGTACCAACTGCCCTTTACATTTTAAACTCCTACAACACTATAAGTCAAGCTAGCTGGTGGTCAAGCTACAGCAGATAGATGTTCTAGCGCTTTGGAAAAAGTGCTTTGTGTTTATACTGAAAGCTAGTGTGACGCAACAAGTGAAGTCACCTTCATTTACTGTTTATAGCCCTTTTTACAAAACAGATAGTTTCAAAGCAGCTTTACAGAGATAATAGGAAATTAATGCAACAAAGGTTGTTTTGGCTGTACAGCAGCTCTAGAAGAAAGTCATTGTCTAGCGTAAGTAAGGTTTTTAATAGATTAATTTTTTTTGTAAGAATCATTAGTTATTAATTTAGGGCTGCTTACACAACACCGTTTGCAACTGAAAACAGAAAACTTTTAATGCGTTCTGGCCGTTCATTTACACAACAACAGCGTTTTGGTACGCAAGTGCCTGAGAACGCAAACTTTGAAGTAGGATTTTGAAGTTTATGAAAATGGGTTTTGAAAGCAATACCGTTATCATCTCCGTGTAAACTTCAAAAATGTGTTTCTGTGAAAACAATGACGGCATGAACATGCGTATTACGTGTTTACTCTATAGGCATGCACATTTGAATGCATATGTGCGCAGGTGCGCAGTCTTTCTTTACAAAATGACATTGCCAATTACTTGTGTGGCAGCATAATACAGCATTTTTAGTCGTTTATACAGATGCGTGTGAACTAGTAACATTTTGATAACGTTTTCATCTGTACAGAGGATAAACTTTTGTCATAAAAATAAAACTTTGCAGGGGAGAGTCTAGTTGACACAACCTCTGCTGACACTTCAGGGCTGCATTGTGGTCGTGTCTTGGAAAAGGTCCTCCATCTGATGTGGATACGGCCCGGAGCACAGTAAACTTTGGGATAAACAGAGAGACTAAAATTAGCGTAGATGCCATTCTTCTTATGATGTATTGAGTACATTGAGTACATTGGGTGTTATAGGAAGTGTTCAAGGTTCCTGCTGACCTAATCTATGCAGCTTTCCGCAATTGTCATTGAGAGCAAATGTCATAATTTAGATATAATTAAGAATGCGGTTTTACAGATGCTAGAAACGTGGCTAACAAATGAAAGATTGGTATCAAAGAGCACACACACACACACACACACACACACACACACACACACACACACACACACACACACACACACACACACACACACACACACACACACACACACACACACACACACACACACACACACACACACACACACACACACACACACACGTTCCTAACCGACGACGAGGACTTGACAGAGCAGCATCACGTGTTAGACAGTATTCGAGGTTATTACGTGAGGAAGTTTTTTGTCCAATAATTAGAATCTTTGTTTTTTTCAGAATTAATTAGTAGGAAATTACTAGTCATCCAGTTGTTTTATATCAGCTATGCATTCCGTTAATTTTGTGGATTGGTAAATTTCGTCAGGTGTGAAGAAATATACAGCTGACTATCATCGGCATAACAGTGAAAGCTAATTCCATATTTCCTAATGATATCTCCTAAGCGTAGCGTGTGTGTGTGTGTGTGTGTGTGTGTGTGTGTGTGTGTGTGTGTGTGTGTGTGTGTGTGTGTGTGTGTGTGTGTGTGTGTGTGTGTGTGTGTGTGAGAGGGCAGCATATACAGAGTGAAGAGCAGCAGTCCTAGTACTGAGCCTTGTGGTACGCCATACTGAACTTGTGATCGATAAGACATCTCTTTGTTTACTGCTACAAACTGAAAACGGTCAGATAAGTATGATTTAAACCATCCTAGTGCAATTCCACTAATGCCAACATAATTTTCGAGTCTATACAAAAGAATTTTGTGGTCGATAGTATCAAATGCAGCACTAAGATCCAGTAACACTTATAGAGAGATACAACCACGATCGGATGATAATGAGAGATTATGAGAGCTAATGAGAGCTTTTCAGTACTGTGATATGCTCTAAATCTTGACTGGAAATCCTGGCAGATATCATTTCTTTCTAAAAATGAACATAGTTGTGAGGAGACTGTCTTTTCTAATATTTTTGACAGAAAGGGTAGATTCGAGGCAACAATAGTATAAGCTCTTATAATAAAAAAGCTGTCTACATTGAAAGCGTGTCTGTTTACTTTTCAAAAAGATTAACTAAACTCCACAATGACATTCCCTATGCATTAACCAAGTAACTTATATTAGAAAGTAATTAAAGTCAGTGATTGTACATAGAATTGCTTTGTAGCACGGTACTCCAAACACTGGTCATTTATCATTATTTTCTGGGAAGACACTCCTTCTTTGTTTGCTCATTGTCGTAAAAGCCAGATTAATAAGCATCAGTTAAAATGTATTTTTCCCACCCACCAAGAGTAGACAAATTGTGCGTTGAGAGCATTAAAGCTGTGCTCAAGTGCAGTCAAGCTCATTTAATAGAGCTAACTGAGGAGCTTGGGTTGCAGTTTAGGGTTTAACAAGTATTCTAGATCAGATCATGATAGTCTGCTGTCTCTTCTTCCAGTTCTTACTGTACTTTATCACACACAACCGTTCTGCATGCTGGGAAATTGCCTTTAATTTAATTTAAAGAAAAAAAAATGATTTTGTCACAAACTGGGCTCGAACCCGGGTCTCAGATGTGGAGAGTTGAGAGTTCTACCACTTAGCCACAGAGGAGGTATGTTGGATCCAAACGAAACACTCAAGGCAATACTCCAGGCAAAGTAGATTTATTAAAAAAAAAAAAGGTTCTTTGCAAGTCCATAAAAATCCAACAAAAGTTCTTCTCAGAAAGAAGTATTACTAAGTATTAGAGATAAAGGTAATCATAACAGGAGAGAAATAGAATAACTCCACAAGGCGAGAAAAGCAAATAACGAAGAACAGCTTACTTGGGATAGCTTGGATAACTTGGAATGACTCAGGAGGACACAGCAGGAGACACATAGCCAACTCAAAAACCGAGTGAGGAAAAAGGGGAAAAAACACAGCTAAAATACTCTAGGGGAAACAAGGCACAGGTGACCTGGATAACGCTAACAAGGACACACGAGGAAGAACTAAGGCAGAGGGGAACAGGTGACCTCTAGAGGCCCGGAGACAAACAACAGGAGGCAGGATGCTGACAGGACCCACTCCTCTAGGAACGGCTCCTGACGTTCCTTCCAGAACACCCTGGCCTCAGGGTGCGAAACTCTCGGATCAAACTTGGGTCCAGGATGTCCTTGGCTGGAACCCAGTAGCGCTCCTCTGGCCCGTAGCCCTCCCAGTTCACCAGATACTGCAGAGAGTTCTGGACCCTCCGGGAGTCTAGTATCCGGCGCACTGTGTAGGCTGGCTGGCCGTCAATGATCCTGGGAGGTGGAGGGGGTCTGCGGGGTGGGGCAAAGGGAGAAGACAAGACAGGTTTTAGTAATGAAACATGAAATGTGGGGTTAATTCTAAGTGAACGAGGGAGAAACAAACGATAAGAAACAGGGTTAACTTTCCTTGCTATGCGAAAAGGGCCGATGTATTTCTGGGAATGCTTCTTAGATTAAAGCCATTAATCAGGGCTTGAAATACTGCGGGGGGCGTTGGTGAGCCCGAACGGCATCACCAGATATTCATAGTGACCCGTGGGGGTGTTGAAGGCCGTCTTTCATTCATCTACTTGCCGGATCCGCACGAGATGGTAAGCATTGCGGAGATCCAGTTTAGTAAAAATGGAAGCCACTTGAAGCAGCTCAAAAGCAGTGGCCATGAGAGGAAGGGGGTATCGATTCCGAACCGTGATCTTGTTAAGGCCCCGGTAATCAATACAAGGCCTAAGACCCCCGTCTTTCTTCTCTACAAAAAAGAAGCCAGCCCCAGCCGGGGAAGTAGAGGCACGGATGATGCCAGCTGACAAGGACTCCTTAATGTAGGTATCCATAGCTGAGTGCTCGGGGGAGGACAAGGAGAAGATCCGACCTCTGGGAGGGCAGGAACCAGGGAGTAAATCAATGGCACAGTCATAAGTGCGGTGAGGCGGTAAGGAAGTAGCCCGGGACTTGCTGAACACTGCCTTGAACCGTTGGTAATCACTGGGGACTCGGGAGAGGTCGACAGACTCTTGAAACTCGGAACTAGGGGCCGATGGACTCTGAAGCATGCAGGTGAGTTGGCAGGTGGAACCCCATCTTAGAATGGTGCCAGTAGGCCAGTCGATCTGGGGATTATGTCTGCACAGCCAAGGGTGACCAAGGATAATAGGATACTCGGGGGAGTAAATGAGATAGAAGGTCTCCTCCTGCTGGTGTTGAAAGACATTAAGTCGCAGTGACTGAGTCGTCTCTGTTACTTTGCCTGGTTCCAGAGGTCTGCCATCCAAAGCTGTAACTGCCTGGGGTTGAGGAAGAAGTTGGGTAGGGATCTTAAGTTCCTTAGCCAAGGTTAGATCCAGGAAGTCACCTGCGGCACCGGAATCGATCATAGCCTGGACCTGATGCTTGTGGCCCTCCCAGGACAGAGTGACTGGAATAGCTAGGACAGTGTTAGAAGGAGGAGATCTAATTTTCCCCATCACAGCCCTCCTGTAGCTGGGCGGGGACAGGCGTTTCCCGAAAGCTCGGGACAAGTGGAGCGGAAGTGACCGGCAACCCGCAGTAGAGGCAGCGACGCTCCCTCATGCGACATTCCCTTTCGTTGGGAGAAAGCCTGGAACGGCCTAACTGCATGTCCTCCGGGGAATCATGGAGCTGTTCAGGAGCCGGGGAAGCTCTGAATGAAGGAACACTAACTGGAGAAACAGAGTTATTCAGAGGAACTTGGGACTGAGACACCTGGCGGCGAGCTGTTCTTCGCTCTCTCAGACGATTGTCCAGGCGGATAGCCAATGCTATGAGAGACTCGAGATCCCCAGCTGGTTCTCGGGTGGCTAACTCATCTTGAAGGGACTCAGACAACCCTCCCTGAAAACAGACCCTCAGCGCTTCATCATTCCATCCGCTACTTGCTGCTATGGTCTGAAATTCAATGGCAAAATCCGCCGTGCTGCGGGAACCCTGAAGGAGAGAAAGTAGGCACTTGGAAGCTTCTCGACCACTGACAGGATGATCAAACACCCGCTTGAACTCTTCCACAAATGCCACGTAGGAGTCACAACAGGCCTCCTGGGATTGCCACACTGCGGAGGCCCAGGAGAGCGCCTTGTCTGAAAGAAGTGTAATAATGTAAGCAATTTTGGAACGGTCTGTGGGAAAACTTGAAGGTTGGAACTCGAAGGTGAGGAAACCCTGGCAGGAACTTGGATCTCCAGCAAATGGGCTGGGAGGTGGAAGTCGGGGCTCCGCCACTGGGGAAGGCCTGTCACCACTCGGGGGTGATCTGGAGGAAGGAGAAGGACCAGGAAGGCGTTCAAAGAGTTGGCGGATGGAACTCATCAGACAGGAGTTGAGAATGTTTGGTCATCAGCCCTTCTTGCCGGCTGAGAACGGCTTCATGGCGCTGGAAAGATGCCTCATGTTGAGCCACCACTGCCAACAGGTCCTTGGAACTGAGTGTTTCTGGGTCCATGACTGACTCGGTTTTTCTGCCGCAGCCTGGGCTCGAACTCGGGTCTCAGATGTGGAGAGTTGAGAGTTCTACCACTTAGCCACAGAGGAGGAATGTTGGATCCAAACAAAACACTCAAGGCAATACTCCAGGCAAAGTAGATTTATTTAAAAAAAAAGGTTCTCTGCAAGTCCATAAAAATCCAACAAAAGTTAGAGATCAAGCATATCATAACAGGAGAGAAATAAAATAACTCCACGAGGGGAGAAAAGCAAATAACTAAGAACAGCTT
This sequence comes from Chrosomus eos, assembly GCA_036326025.1. Taxonomy (NCBI): domain Eukaryota; kingdom Metazoa; phylum Chordata; class Actinopteri; order Cypriniformes; family Leuciscidae; genus Chrosomus; species Chrosomus eos. The sequence continues at coordinate 34,193,166 of CM070840.1, forward strand.
ACTTGGGATAGCTTGGATAACTTGGATAACTTGGAATGACTCAGGAGGACACAGCAGGAGACACATAGCCAAGACTCAAAAACCGAGTGAGGAAAAAGGGGAAAAAACACAGCTAAAATACTCTAGGGGAAAGAAGGCACAGGTGACCTGGATAACGCTAACAAGGACACATGAGGAAGAACTGAGGCAGAGGGGAACAGGTGACCTCTAGAGGCCCGGAGACAAACAACAGGAGGCAGGATGCTGACAGTTTTACTAAAAAGTAAAAATTTTGCTTTTACTTGAATTGTAATACTAATTCTAGTAAAAGCAACAAATCTTTTGATCAAATCTTTGTGATATTTCAGATCACAGTTTTTGTTTGCTTGTGTTTGTTGCATGTTCAGCTACTCAAATGTCTCATTGAATACTACACTGATTGTTTTACACATTAGCTAATGTTTTGTTGGGTTGGTGAGGAATGTCTGAAATGATAACTCTCTGCTGTCTGTAATCTTTTTAAATGTCTGTTAGTAGGCATCTTTAAACTCTTGTCAATTTAGCTAGAATTAAAATGCAGGAGACTGAACAATGTTGCCACACATGTCTGTGGGGATTAACCCTTTTGTGATGGGCAGAGAGAAAGTCAACGGAAGCTGACCTTTACTGCTCACGAGTCTAGTCACAATCAATAGATCATTGCTGACTTCCTAAGACAGCAGTAAGTCAAACAAACTGAAGTGGCCATGTTAGATCTTAGCCGTTGAAGAGACAGAGTCTGTCTCTCCAGGAAATGTGCTACTCTCTTTTTAGGAATTTGGCTTATAGCCAGGGCCTAATTTACCTCATATTGTGACATAGAATAAATTAATTTATAATTAAAAAAAGATTTTGGGCTCCCTAAGCCACGCACCACATTGAAGACAGTATTAGCTGTGACTCGATGACAAATGCTAGACTAAAAACTCTGGTATGGGTCGGTTTAAGGGTGATACGGGTAAGGTTAGGGTCAGGTGTGTGTGGTATGGGTCGGTTTAAGGGTGATACGGGTAAGGTTAGGGTCAGGTGTGTGTGGTATGGGTCGGTTTAAGTGTGATACGGGTAAGGTTAGGGTCAGGTGTGTGTGGTATGGGTCGGTTTAAGGGTGATACTGGTAAGGTTAGGGTCAGGTGTGTGTGGTATGGGTCGGTTTAAGGTTGACACGGGTAAGGTTAGGGTCAGGTGTGTGTGGTATGGGTCGGTTTAAGGGTGTTACGGGTAAGGTTAGGGTCAGGTGTGTGTGGTATGGGTCGGTTTAAGTGTGATACGGATAAGGTTAGGGGCTGGTGTGTGTGGTATGGGTCAGTTCAAGGGTGATACGGGTAAGGTTAGGGTCAGGTGTGTGTGGTATGGGTCGGTTTAAGGGTGATACGGGTAAGGTTAGGGTCAGGTGTGTGTGGTATGGGTCGGTTTAAGGGTGATACTGGTAAGGTTAGGGTCAGGTGTGTGTGGTATGGGTCAGTTTAAGGGTGACACGGGTAAGGTTAGGGTCAGGTGTGTGTGGTATGGGTTGGTTTAAGGGTGTTACGGGTAAGGTTAGGGTCAGGTGTGTGTGGTATGGGTCGGTTTAAGGGTGATACGGGTAAGGTTAGGGTCAGGTGTGTGTGGTATGGGTCGGTTTAAGGGTGGGTTAAGGTGTAAGGGAAGGGTCAACAGTGTAATTACAAATGTAATTACACAAATTTATTACAGCTGTAATTACATGCAGGTATTTTCAAAATATAAGTACAATGTAAAAACATGTATGCACACAATACGTCCATTGTATCAAATTATTAATTTCAATGTAAGTACATATTAATTAAAGCCACTTAATATAAAGTTGTCACAGTGTCTAGTTGTGTTTCCCTTGTTTATCACTAGAGGTCCTCGTTCTCACGGTGTCCAAATAGGATTTGACTTCATTTCCCAGCATTCTGTCTGTCACTGTCACTCATCAGTTCATTGCACTCAGCTGTTCCCCGTAATCATTGTTCCCAGCTGTTCTTTGTTAGTCTTGTTAGATATGTGTATATATTCCCTGTCTGTGTTAGTATGTGTACAGAGTCGTTGTTTTATGTCACCACACTTCCAGTCTGTATCTGCCCGTTCTTGTTTTGGTCTTGTGCCTTGGATAGCCTTATTGGATTTTGACCCCTGCCTGGATTGCTACAAGTTTGGATTGCCCTTTCAATAAAACTACTGCTATTGGATTACTTCCCTTGTGTGCGTTTCGTTACAAAAGTGGGACCGGAATGTGAATTAAAACAAAAGGATAGGTAGATGGTGTCACACGATGAAGATAGTTGAAGGCAGATTAACAATATAGACGAGGTTTAATCCACAGACAGGTGATAGACAGTAACAGCAACTATCACACAAACTATAACCAACAAAGGCCTGAACAGACCGGGAGTGTTAAAATACATAGCATATAAGGTCACTAAACAGGAACAGCTGACAAGACTTAACTAATTAGAAACCGTAGTGACTAATAATAACTAATGGAGACAAGACAGAAACTGAACTAAACTGATCATACATGTGACAGATGGATGGAGAGATAAGCAATCACAGTGAGAAAAAGAGGAGAGTAAGCAAGGCAAGGATGACAGACAAGGTTAGGTCGGCTAGAAGGTTCTATTCTATGGCAAATTAAAAAGTCATTACAGAGATTTACACGCCAAATCTCCATGAGGGAGACATGATAATACAGACACAGAGAGATCTAATGACGCTCATCATTTCATGAGTCTCAACATTAGCATTTCATAATAGATCTGAGGTAAACCTGAGATTGTGTGATTAAACTGATTTGCAGATATTCTTGCCCTTATTGAAAATTCTAATTAAAAAAGTAGTGCTGTCAAACGATTAAAATATTTAATCGTGATTAATCGCATTAATGTCATAATTAATTCAATTAATCGCAATTAATCGCACATTTTTATCTATTCTAAATGTCTCTTGATTTCTTTTTGTCCCATTATTTTTATTTTATTTTAATGCTCTTATCAACATAAAAAAGTGGATCGGCTTGCTTTGTGCAAATGTTTTTTAGTGAAAACAACATTGACAATACTGTGTTCAATTTCACACTAAAACATTCTCACTTTGAGCAAATAATCTCTCACACAATGTAACTGCCCATCAATAAAAGGGTGAAAGACATACTGACGAGGTCCTGATATTGACGAGGGGGCGGAGAATTCGCATCAGCTGTGGTGTGTGTGTGTGTTCTTGGCCATCAGTGGTGTTTCAGACTGGACGTGCTGCGATGATGATAGCTCAGTTCAAAATGACAACACACACAGATCACTTTGGCCTTGTCAATGGGACCTTTTGCCAACTTTTTAAAAGTAAACTTTCAATTCAGAATCTTATTGATATCCATTTCGGCGTCTCGCACTCGTCATCCACTCAAAACGTAACGATAACCTACTATTTGGCCGGCTCGCAACAAGTGTGTTTCCGGTCTAGCTAGATCCGGTGCTTTCAGACAGGACGCGGATTGTGCTGTGCTATGCCAGTTTGCAAAATTTTTGGATGCCAAAAAGTTTCTATTGGCCGCGCTTGTAATCGTCACAGCGGCAAAGGTTAAACTATTTTGAATTTTGACTGCGGTGTGTGCGCCACTGCGCTTGCGCTTTGGTCGACGAAGCAACAAAACGTCCTCGCGCATGCCGCGTCCTGTTGCAAAAGCATGTGAAAAAAACTACAAAGTTTTCTAGGCCAAAAAGACCGTTATTCTCGCGATAAAAAAATTAATCGTGTTAAAATGGGTTTGCGTTAACACCGCTAAAAAGGCATTGAATGTGCTACTGAAAGAGAAAAACTGGTTGGTAAAACTTAACAGATATTCTTCTGGATACGTCAGCTAAATGAACGGCTGTATATAAGAATGGCATTTTTGTCCCTATATGTTGTTATTTGTATTACCCTCATTAAACTTCATATTGGAACTTTATTCTTCATCTTCGTCTGCCTTCTTAAAACTTTCCGTGACAGCCTAATTGTCATGAAAAAAATACAAAATCGTAATGATCCTAAAATAAATTTTCATTCATTTTCATCAAACAAAATCACATTTCTAATTCCTTTTCTTTGATTTATGACCTTGGCATTGTCAGGTTCCTAACAGGTTTGAATGAGTTTAGAGTGTTAATGTTAAACTTCTCTCTGCCTCTAGAGTCGTATCAGTTCTCAGTGCTGGAATCTCTGCCGGTCTCATCAGTGGTGGCCAAACTGAAAGCTGCAGATGCTGATATCGGCTTCAATGCGGAGATGGACTACCGCATAATAGATGGAGATGCACCCGGTGTGTTCAACGTCACCACAGACGAGGAGACTCAGGAGGGAGTCATCTTTCTGCAGAGGGTGAGATCACTGGCCTTCATAGGGAAAGACTGGCCATTTGGAGTCAACATTAAATTAGATTATTGTTGTTTGTTAATATATCTCAACTGATTATGGTGGTATGCAGGGTTCCTCAATTCTGGGTTTGGAGAAACAAATAAAAACGTACATTTACATTTAATAATTTAGCAGACGCTTTTATCCAAAGTGGAATACAAATGAGGAGAACAATAGAAGCAATCAGACCAACTAGAGGGCAACAGTATACAAGTGCTGTAACAAGTCTCAGTTAGTCTAACACAGTACACATAGCATACTACCATCCTGCAGAGTTCAGCTCCAACCCTCAACAAACACACCCAAAGTCAATGACCAAAGTGTTCAGGATTACCTGAAAACCACAAGTGTGTTAGAGCAGGTTGGCACTGAAGTCTGCAGGAAAGTCTGCAGGACACCCCTGTCCTAGAGCAATCTAGGAGCCAGTATTATGGTGCTGTCCCGCTCTGACTGCATTCCGATTGGATCTTGGTGGGCTAACACAAACAAATGTCCAGTGCTGTCAAATAAGGCTGCGAGGATAACTGCCAGATGAAGATGATCATGTACGTGCCACGCAACAGCAGTGACTGGAATAAAGAAGGACAAAAATCTCCACACACCTTCTTACACAAAATGGACAAAAGCCTACAACACATCCACTTAATGCTTATTCAGAGAAAACTATTTGTATTACAACGGTTTACACAAATGCAGCTGTTAACATAAAATTCCTAATAGTTCTGTCTATTTCCATCATGTTTGACTCCATGCGTTTAAAACATTGCCAAATGTGTTTTGGAGGTTTGGTGGTTTGGGAAGTGATTAATGCATAGATAGATAAAGACTCTGTGTGTGCTTTAGATTATGCAAATTAGTTCCACGGGGGAAAGAAGGGTGGGCCACACCTCTGATGCCAACAGCCAATCATTGCACATCATAGAGATTGCCAAATTGCGATCTCATCTTTAGAAAAGGGATACAGTACCCTTGACCAAGTTCTGTGGCCCAGTGAGCCAGAAAACATTACAGACACATTTGCAAACACGTTGTTCTAGGTTGTTAAGGACCTTCTGTGCCTACTTCAAGGCCTTGTCTGCATGTTCCAGATTGTAAGGACCATCTTGCCGGAGGTCCGCATCCCACACTTTGTGTTCAAGACTGTCAAAGTGGATTCTGGCTCTTTTCCAACTTCCCCGACACCCAGCACATAACACACACACAAACTGAGTTGCATCAAATATGGTAAATGGAAGCACACCTTGATGTGCAAGAAAAAACAGCATTAGTTCTGGTGTCATGCAAGCATGTTTGAGCTTCGACTGAGCATATTTTATGTACTCGGATGTGTATTGATTCCATTCCAAATTTTGGATGAGCATATTTGCTTTCAAAATTTACTGAGGCAAAGAATTTGAACTGAATAGTTTGTGTAAATTTTGTTATTTTTTCATGTGGACTATGTCAAGTCAAGTCAAGTCAAGTCATCCTCATTTATATAGCGCTTTTAACAATGTAGATTGTTTCAAAGCAGCTTTACAGAGATAAACATAATTTAAGGTAACAAAGAATGGTTTGGTTTTATAGCGGTTCTTGAATATGTTGTTTCCAGCTAAAGTTAGTTTTGATTAATTCACTTCTGTCGAAATGATCATTTGTTATTAAATTAGGGGCCGCTAAGACGACGCCGTTCTCTCTAAATAGACTTTAAACGCGGACCTGTGATAAACGCTGATGGCGTTCACATGCGCATGAAGAATTGATTCTATAGTTATGTGTGTTTGAATATATGTGCGCAGGTTCGTAATTCACTACAAACCATGCCTAAACAAACTACTTGTCTTGCCTATAAATTTGATGCAGAATTTTATTTTATCAATTTGGGGTAGGGACGCGAAACCGTAATATTATAGCGCTTTATCTGTAGAGTGGAATAGGGATCCTCCATAGGGAGAGGCTAGTTGGCACTTCAGCACTGCGTTGTCATCGGGTCCAGGCGAAGGTCCTTCGTCAGATCTGGAAACGGCCTGGATCTGGCAGGCTGCAGGAAAACCTCGGGATAAACAAAGACACTAATATTAGCGTAGATGCCATTCTTCTTATGATGTAACGAGTACATCAGGATTTAAGGGAAGTGTTCCCGGTTCCGGCTGGCCTAATCTATGCAGCCTAACATTTAATTATAGAAGTCGATAATGTATTATGTGAATGCTAGGTCAAAGAGATGTGTTTTTAGTCTAGCTTTAAACTGACAGACTGTATCTGCTTCCCGGACAATGGTAGGAAGATTGTTCCAGAGTTTTGGTGCTAAATAGGAAAAGGATCTACCACCAGCAGTCGATTTAGATATTCTAGGTATTATCAACTGGCCAGAATTTTGAGATCGCAGTAGACGTGCAGGACTATAATGCGTTAAGAGCTCGCTCAAGTACTTGGGAGCTAAGCCATTTAGTGCTTTGTAAGTAATCAGCAATATTTTAAAATTTATACGATGTTTAATAGGCAGCCAATGCAGTGTTGACAGAACCGGCTAATATGGTCATACTTCCTGGTTCTGGTAAGAACTCTAGCGGCTGCGTTTTGGACCAGCTGTAGTTTGTTTATTAAGCGTGCAGGGCAACCACCCAGTAGAGCATTACAATAATCTAGCCTTGAGGTCATGAACGCATTAACTAATTGTTCCGCATTTGTCCGTGAGAGCATATGACGTAATTTAGATATATTTTTAAGATGGAAAAATGCTGTTTTACAGATACTAGACATTACTTTCAAATGAAAGATTGGTGTCAAAGAGCACACCCAGGTTCCTAGCTGACGACAAAGACTTAACAGAGCAGCCATCAGGTGTTAGACAGTATTCTAGGTTATTAGGTGAGGACGTTTTTTGTCCAATAATTAGAATCTCTGTTTTTTCAGAATTTAGTTTTAGGAAATTACTGGTCATCCAATTTTTTATATCAGCTATGCATTCCGTTAATTTTGTGAATTGGTAAGTTTCGTTAGGTTTTGAAGAAATATACAGCTGAGTATCATCAGCATAACAGTGAAAGCTAATTCCATGTTTCCTAATGATATCTCCTAATGGTAGCATGTACAGAGTGAACAGCAGCGGTCCTAGTACTGAGCCTTGTGGTACGCCATACTGAACTTGTGATCGATAAGACATCTCTTCATTTACTGCTGAAAACGGTCAGATAAGTATGATTTAAACCATGCTAGTGCAATTCCACTAAAGCCAGCATAGTTTTCTAGTCTATTTAAAAGAATGTTGTGGTCGATAGTATCAAATGCAGCACTAAGATCGAGTATCACTAATAGAGAGATACAACTACGATCGGATGATAAGAGCAAATAATTTGTGACTCTAATGAGAGCAGTCTCAGTACTATGGTACGGTCTAAATCCTGATTGAAAATCCTCGCAGATATTATTTCTTTCTAGAAAGGAACACAGTTGTGATGTGACAACAGTTCTAATATCTTTGACAGAAAAGGTAGATTCAAGATTGGCCTGTAATTGACTAATTCTGTATGATCAAGTTGCGTTTTTTTAACAAGTGGTTTAATCATAGCCAGCTTAAAGGTTTTTGGTACGTATCCTAGAGACAAAGATGAATTAATGATATTGAGAAGAGGATCTATGACCTCTGGAAGCATCTCTTTCAGTAGTTTAGTCGGTATAGGGTCTAACATACATGTTGTTGATTTAGATGATTTAACGAGTTTGCAAAATTCTTCCTCTCCTATAGCAACAAATGAATCAAGTGTTTCATCATGGAGACTACACTGCACTCCCTGATGCGCTACTGTAGTAGACGGTTGCATAGTTATAATTTTGTCCCTGATATTATCGATCTTATAAGTGAAGAAGTTCATAAAGTCATTACTGCTGTGTTTTTTGGAAACATCTGAGCTTGAAGCTTTCTTTTTCGTTAGTTTAGCCACTGTTTCAAATAAATACCTAGGATTATGTTTATTTTCTTCTAATAGGTTTGAAAAATAAGGAGATCTAGCAGCTTTTAAAGCCTCTCTGTAAGCAATCGAGCTCTCCTTCCCCGCAATCCGAAATACCTCTAGTTTGGTTTTCTTCCAGTTGCGCTCCATTTTTCTGGCTACTCTCTTAAGGGCCCGGGTGTGCTCATTGTACCACAGCGTTGGACTATTTTCTTTAATCTTCTTTAAGCGCAGCGGAGCAACTTTGTCTAAAGTGCTGGAAAAGAGAGAGTTAAAAGTTTCTGTTGCAATATCAAGATCTTCTAAGCTATCCGGGATGCTGAGATGATGAAACTGATTAGATTATTAATAAAGCAATCTTTAGTGGCAGAAGTGATAGGTCTAACATATTTATAACACGGAGTCGGCTTTGCAGCCTTGGCTAAATGTAATTTACACGAGACTAGATTATCATCTGAGATGTCGTTGCTCTGCTGCAGAATTTCAACGGCATCAACATCTATTCCATGTGATAGTATTAGATCAAGAGTATGATTACGACAATGAGTAGGTCTTGACACGTGTTGTCTAACTCCAATAGAGTTTATAATGTCTTTAAATGCCAATCCCAATGCATCTTTTTCATTATCTACATGTATATTAAAATCACCAACAATTAGGACTTTATCTGCAGTCAATATTAATTCTGATAGAAAGTCAGCAAATTCTTTGATAAAATCTTTATGGTGCCCTGGTGGCCTGTATACAGTAGCCAGCAGAATTCTCAAACGTGATTTATTGTTTACACTATAAATTTTTACATTAAGCACCAACACTTCAAAAGAAGTATATTTAAAACTAGATTTCTTAGTGGTTTTGAAAATATTACTATAAATTACAGCAACACCTCCCCCTTTGCCTTTCGGACGAGGCTCATGTTTATAACGTACTCGGTTACTAACGTAACCTCGGTTCTCTTACGAGAGTATCTCTCGTACTGCGTAATATCTTACGCTATGGGGAAAACTCTTTTCCACGAGATATTGAAGCCAAAAATTATCCTTAATTTTTTATTAATGTAAAACGCTTTGCGGCAGCAAGCAGACATAGGCGAGACAGCTCGCGCGCCTATTGGCTGCCCTGCGGCAAAAGCAGCAGCCTATCGAGAGAGGCTCTGCGTGACGTCACGACGAATGGGCTGGTAGGGATCCAACACCAAAGTCCCAGGGGCCGAAGCCCGGGGCGCATATAGTACATAATCACCATAAACTCACAGAGAGTGAGGGAAGAGAGGCTAGAAGCATCGTTCCCTGTAAAATAGCATCCGAAAGGAGCTAATCATGTGACAAATAGACCATACCGTCAGGGTGAACATTCAGCCTGAACTGGGTGGCCACATGTGTGTCAACATTTTAATGAGCTGCTGTACCGGTCAGTGAGCAATACGCAGGGTCAAACTCAGTATCCGAGCCGCACAGCGGGCAGATAGCACTGAAATTTATACCGCCAAAAGCTTAGCTTGTAAGGCGGGAACCTCCAGGTTATAGTATTTTATAAATGTAGAAGGCGAGGCCCAGCCCGCGGCCATACAAATATCTTGCAGGGTAACCCCGCTAGACCATGCCCACGAGGAGGCCATGCCTCTTGTGGAGTGCGCTCTAACACCCAAAGGGCACTGTAGACCCTTAGAAGTGTAAGCCAGCGCTATGGCACCGACTATCCATCTGGATAGGCTCTGTTTCGAAGCGGCAAGTCCCTTAGCACGGCCGCCAAACGAAACGAAAAGCTGCTCAGTCTGTCTGAAACCAGACGAGCGGGACACATAAGCCCTTAGTGCCCTGACAGGGCAAAGGAGACTCGCGTCCTTTTCCTCATTGAGAACCGGAAGGGCAGACAGGGAAATCACCTGGGCCCTGAACGGTGTGTTGAGGGATTTTGGCACATAGCCGTGCTTCGGTTTGAGTATGACCTTTGAGTCATTAGGTCCAAACTCCATGCATGACGCGCTTACTGAAAACGTTTGCAAGTCCCCTACGCGCTTCACTGAAGCGAGAGCCATAAGAAACACTGTCTTGAAAGACAAGTGTTTCATGTCTGATGACTGGATTGGCTCGAATGGGGCACCTTTCATGGCCTCCAAGACCGTGGAAAGGTCCCGTGTCGGGACTGAAGGGGGCCTGGGAGGGTTTAGCCTCCGAGCTCCTCTAAGGAAACGCACGACTAAGTCGTTCTTTCCCAGTGACTGGCCAGACACCGGTTTTGCAAACGTTGCTATGGCCGCCACGTATACTTTGAGCGTGGAAGGGGTCCTGCCCTTATCCAGTAGCTTCTGAAGGAAGGAAAGTACTTCCGTAACCCCGCAGTCTACAGGTGAAAAGCCCTGCGCTTGACGCCATGCAGAGAACACAGACCACTTCGAGGAGTAGAGCCGTTTGGTAGACGAGGATCTAGCCTTCGCGATCGTGTTTAACACTCCCTCTGGGAGGTCAGCGGGTACCCGTTGATGGCCCATGCGTGCAGGGACCACAAATCCGGGCGAGGATGCCAAATCGAGCCTTCCGCCTGAGAGAGGAGGTCTCTCCTCAACATTAAAGGCCATGGGGCAGCACTGGTCAGCTGCATCAGGACAGGGAACCACGACTGGTTTGTCCAGAGCGGAGCTATGAGTAGCACTGGGCATCCCTCCCTCCTGATTCGCTCCAACACCTGAGGCAGGAGTGAGACAGGGGGAAAAGCATATTGGGGGCGGCGGGGCCAAACATGGGCCAGCGCGTCCCGGCTTTTCGAGAAGAATCTCGGGCAGTGAGCGTTTTCTTGGGACGCGAACAGGTCCACCTGCGCTTTGCCAAACGTTTCCCACAGCAGCTGGATCGTCTGCGGGTGCAAAGACCATTCTCCTGCTGGGACGTTGTTTCTGCACAGCCTGTCTGGTCCCACATTTAGGTGATCAGGCACATGCGCCGCTCTCAGCGAGAGCAGGTTGTGCTGAGCCCAGACCAGGAGGCGCTCCGTTAGCCTGTAAAGGTTTCGGGACCTGACGCCGCCCTGGCGATTTATGTACGCCACCACTGACATGTTGTCCGACCGGACCAATACGTGGTGGCCTTTTATCTGGGAAAGCGCCGTAGCGCTTTGTCGACTGCTATTAATTACAAGCAGTTTATGTGAAGGAGCTTCTCCCGTACTGACCATAGGCCAGCTAGCGGTCTGCCCTCGAGCAGTGCTCCCCACCCCGATGTGGAGGCGTCCGTAGACACCACCTTCACACTCGAGGGGATCCCCAGACTCACACCTGACTGATACCAGTCGGTTACTTTCCATGGTTTCAGAGCCGAAATGCACTGAAGGTCGACCCTGAGGCGAAATAGACCTGCGGTCCACGCCCTGGGGGGAACTCGTGCTTTTAGCCATAGCTGCAGTGGGCGCATGCGGAGCAGGCCCAACTGGAGTACGGAGGCTGCTGAGGCCATCAGACCCAGCATTTTCTGAAACCTTCTGAGCGGGACTATAGAGCCGTGGCGGAAGGATTTCGCGACGTGCTGAATATTCAATCCGCTCCGGTGACAGGCGTGCCGTCATGGATAGCGAGTCCAACACTGTTCCCAGAAAGGAAATTCTCCGACTGGGGAGCAGTGAGCTTTTCGCCCAATTGATTGTAAGGCCCAGCTCCTCGAGGTGCTCGAGTAATGCGGCCCTGTGTTCTATGAGCTCCGTTCGTGAACGAGCTAGAATCAGCCAATCGTCCAAGTAGTTCAAAACTCGCATGCCCCGAAGTCTCAGGGGGGCGAGTGCCGCGTCCATGCACTTCGTGAATCGCCTGTGATGGGACGCTATTTGTATTTGAAAATAGGCGTCTTTAAGATCTATTGACATGAACCAGTCTCCTTGGCGCACTTGCACGAGGATTTTCCTGGTTGTAAGCATTCTGAACTGGCGCTTGACGAGCGTTCTGTTCAGCAGTCGAAGATCTAGAATGGGTCTGAGCCCACCATCTTTTTTCGGTACCAGAAAATATCTGCTGTATAAGCCCCCTTCGCTCTGAGCCTGAGATAAAGGTTCTATAACCCCTTTCCTCAGTAGTTTCGCTATCTCGGCTCGAAGTAGATGAGATACTTCGCTTTTCACCGTAGTTTCGACGCGCGCCGTGTAACGGCGAGGGCGTCGAGCGAATTGTAGCGAATAGCCTCTCGTTATAGTGTTCAACACCCAATCTGATACCCCGGGAAGCCTTGACCACGCATCTGCGTGAATAGCTAAGGGTAGAATGAAATCTGAGCTCTGGCCGCGGCAGAATGGCGGCTCGAGAGCCCCTGTGTACTGGGAACACAACACCGTGTTTACAGCGTTCGAGGCGGGGGGCGCGCTGATCACAGCGGGCAGCCTGGCCGCGCTCAGCTTCTCTATGGCGGGACGCGCAGAGAAAGCGAGCGGGGCGAATCCCGTGGGATTCGGCGTGTGTTTGAGAATGTGGGCACATTTACTAAATGCGGGCACATTTACTACACTGAGAATACTGTCAGCTCGCGCCGACTGAATCAATGCTGTGTTTACAGCGTGCGAGGCACGCGCTGATCACAGCTGGCAGCCTGGCCGCGCTCAGCTTCTCTGTGACAGGTTGTGCAGAGGAAGCGAGCAGGGGTGAATCCCGTGGGATTCGGCGTGTGTGCCAGAATGTGGGCGCGAGACTGCGGGCACATTAACTGTACTGAGAACACTGTCAGCTCGCGCTGACTGAATAAACGCTGCTGTGTTTACAGCGTGCAAGGCGCGCGCTGATTATAGCGGGCAGCCTGGCCGCGCTCAGCTTCTCTATGACGGGTTGCGCAGAGGAAGCGAGCGGGGGTGAATCTCGTGGGATTCGGCGTGTCAGTGAGAGGATGCGGGCGGGGACAGCGGGCATATTTACTGCACTGAGAACACTTTCGGCCGGGGCCGACTGAATGTGTGTTGGTTTCGTTTTTACAGAAACCAAGGGACAAGCAGTGTGTAGTGTAAGCGGGCATCGTTCACTACATAGTCTGCACAATCGACCTGAGTCGATTTTATGTGTGCTAGCCCTGCACCGTGGCGGGCTGTGTCTGGGTGTGGGAATGGGCACTGGGGCGTGGGCATTCTTACAACACTCATAACACCATCGGCTGTGGCCGGAACACCAGAAAATACACTCTTTATTGGATTTATCTGGGTAGCCATAGAAACGGCTTTTTGTGCGCAGGCAAGCGGGCTGAGACACCGGCTGCTTCACTGCGAAATACACTGGGACAGTCACAAAGCATGGAACTGAACGAGCGAGAAGTTTTGGTGGAAATCCGGCCGCAGCGGGATCTGAACACAGTCACTTTCCTAGAGAGACTAGGAAGGCCTTGAGACCTCGGGCTTTACCTCAATCCTCGGCCGGGGCCTGCGCTGAGGGGGCCGGCGTCCAGCAGAGCGAGAGCGCGGTGTCTGATCTCGGGCCTGGCGGCGCTGCTGAGTAGCCGAAACGACGGCCTTTGTGCGCAGGAAAGCGGGCTGTGGAACCAGCTTGCTCACTGCGAAATACACTGGAACAGTCACATTGCTTGGAACTGAACGAGCGAGAAGTTTTCGTGAAATTCCGGCCGCAGCGGGAACTGAACACCGTCGCTCTCCTAGAGAGACTAGGAAGGCCTTGAGACCTCGGGCTTTATCTCAATCCTCGGCCGGGGCCCGCGCTGAGAGGGGTGGCGTCCAGCAGAGCGAGAGCGCGGTGCGTCGAGGAACACGGAGCGCTCAGCTTCCGTCATCTCGGATAGCGTTAGCCACGAATGTCTCTCACCGTCCAGGGAGGAAGGGCGCGGGTCTCGACTGTGACGAAGCTTCGTCTTTCCCGAGAAAGCGTCCATCCAGCCTGTTGCGCGGCGGCAGCGTGGGCGCCTCCCAATCGAGGCCGATGCTTTCCACGGCCTGGGTGGGCAGACGCATCAGCTCAGCCTCAATGCCGGCTCTCTTCCCAGAGGGTTGGCGGGAAACGTTAGCGGAGGGGAGGTCCACAGAGCTCGCCCGATCCTCGCTATCCGAAGCCAAAAGAGAACGTGCCTCAGTGTTGTCGTCCAACTCGACGGCGTATGCGGCGGCATACGGCGGCCGCTGTCCGTCCGGGAGGGACTAGAGCGAAGCCGGCGAAGCTGGCGGGCGAACCGGCGATCTCTGGCGGGCTGGAGATAGCTCGGGCGCGCGCTGGGCGCGGCACTTCTTGCGGCGCGGCATCACGGCGGGCTGGGATGCGGGCTCGGAGAACAAAGCTAGGCGAGTCCGCAGTCTCACCATAGGCAAGCGTTCACAATGATGGCATCCGCCGTCAGGGAGCGCGATGGCTGCGTGATCCTCACCCAGGCAGGACACGCAGATGACATGGCGGTCCTCATCGCTGAGTGGGGGTCGGCAAGAACCACAGGAAGGCATCTTTAAAAAGACGCCGCTCTTTTAGAGGGGTGGGAAAAAAGGCAGATAATGCAATCACACACACTCTCAGCAGAGGAAAGGATATGTACGCCGGAAAGCGCAGCAGGTACGGCGGCTGAAGGCGGCGAGGCCAGCGACTCCAGGCTCGATGGCACGTCCCGCTGAATGGCTACAAGTCGACGGCGCGGCTTCTCACTCTGGATCCAGCGATGCGGGAGGCTTCGCTGAAGAGATGAAAATCAACGTAAGAGCAGCTATCGAGCCCATTTATAGGGCGAGACCACGCCCTTTCTGGCGGGACGTGACGATATGGGCGCGAAAGGCCCCCATTCGTTGTGACGTCACGCAGAGCCTCTCTCGATAGGCTGCTGCTTTTGCCGCAGGGCAGCCAATAGGCGCGCGAGCTGTCTCGCCTATGTCTGCTTGCTGCCGCAAAGCGTTTTACATTAATAAAAAATTAAGGATAATTTTTGGCTTCAATATCTCGTGGAAAAGAGTTTTCCCCATAGCGTAAGATATTACGCAGTACGAGAGATACTCTCGTAAGAGAACAGTAATCTTGCGGGGTGGACTCATTTAAAGTAATGTAATCGTTTGGTTTTAGCCAGGTTTCTGTCAAACACAGCACATCTAGGTTATAATCTGAAATCATATCATTAACTATGAACGCTTTTGAAGTAAGGGATCGAATATTCAGCAACCCAAGCTTTATTGTTTGCTCATCTGTATTATATTTGTTTTTTATTTGTTGAACATCAATTAAATTTTTAACCTTAGAAAGGTTTGGACGTTTTTTGGGTTTCCAAATTCGGGGAACAGACACAGTCTCTATATGATGATATCTAGGTGAAAGAGTCTCTATGTGATGAGATTTATCTGACATTGGTGACGCGAGGCCGCTAGCAGACGGTCGGTTTAGCCAGTTTGTCTGCTTCCTGACCTGAGCCCCAGATTGTCATGTTTCATCTCTAAGACTATGAGCCAAATTACTGAAATTATGTGTAGATGTATAGACCCCTTCACGATTGACATCACAGGAAAATTCGCAGTTCGCAGTGTGCAGGTCGCGGTCAGAAAGTTCATTCCATCCCATTGAATTGTGTGTTAACCAGATAATATCTCGTCGAGAAAAAGATGCCTACTTGTTGCGTCGTGGACTGTGAAAATCGCACCAGTTGTGGAGTCAAGTTTTTCAGGATTCCTGCAGGATCTCATCCGTTTAAAAAAAATAGACGGCATCTGTGGCTGCAAGCTATTAAACGGAGGTATTAATAGTAGGTGTATATGGAATGTATTAGTGCAACAGGGTTTTCTAGGGAAATAAACCTATCAAGTTAAGGAAATCAGTCTACAGTGCATCCGTCTCCAATGATAAATACGACTTGCAGTATGGATGTAGCCTTCCGCAATTTGCAATTTGTTGGCTCTTAGTTTTTCGCGTGTGTAAACACTCGGCTTGTCCACCAGATAGCTGCATATGGCGGGCCAGTGAATATCTGTATTCAGATTTAATAAATGTGCAATGTAAATTTACTTGTAGTATTGCCACATATGTCAAGTCACTTTCATTTATAAAGCGCTTTTAACAAATTGTTTCAAAGCAGCTTTACAGTGATAATAGTAAAATTACAGTAACAGAGGTTGTTTTGCCTTAACAGCAGATCTAGAATAAAGTTAAAGCTAAAGTTAGTTTTGATTGATTCACTTCCGTTGCAAAGATCATTAGTTATTAACTTAGGGGCCACTAACAGAAAACCCTTAATGCAATCCGGCCGCTGATCCACACAACAGTGCCTGGTGCTCAAGAACGCAAACCTTTAAATCTGTTCCAAGGTGCAAGCCTTGACATTTTATGGGGAAAAAATGGTATTTGGTCGGGGTGTATGTCATGTCTTGTTTTGGTCATGTCTCATGTTTCCTGTTGTCATGTGATTCCCTGTTATAGTCACGTGATCCTGCCATGTGTTCCTTGTCTGATGTGTCATGTTGTCATCGTTTTATTGTTCACAGGTCATGTTTGCCATGTGTCCTTGTGTTGTTTCACTGTAACCTCAGTGAGTAAGGTCCTGACATGTTTATGTTTTGTTCATGCCTTTGTTTTATGTTTGATCACAGTCTGTAGTTGTCACAGGGCTCTCGAGTGTCACGCATCACGCATTGAGCGTGACAGTCACTCATTTCGGTCTTTTTTCACGCTCTCCGGCCACACATTGTATTTCTCACGCTGATAAACTATTTGTAATATATTTAATATGCCGCAGTGCCCAAAACTCACTCACTGTGGAACCGGCAGGATTTAAGCGCGTCTCCTCCAGTGTTGCCAGGTCTGTATGCCTGCACTGTTTCCGCGGGTTGTTTGTGTAGTGCACGCTGGTTGACGCGATTGTTTTATCCACTGGAACATGATTGTTATTGAGGAAACACCCGGGAACGCTATTTGAATATTTTTGGCCGTGATTGGGTTAGTTTGATGAGCAATTGGGCTGGTTTTGTTGTGCAGACCTGGCAACCCTGGTCTCCTCTGGTGTTGTTCGTCTGGTGTTGTTAGCCAATCAGAAAATAGCACTGTTGTATCTGGGTAAGATCTAGCGCAACAACCAATGACACCCCGTCGGATGGGTGTCTAACATATCACCACAGATTAGCGTCACGCAAAGGCGGGGTTTGGAAAAATGACTCGCTAAACGATTCATATGGGAGTCGGTGAGCAAATCAGGTAAAAATAAATGCATATTATAAGACAACAAAAGTGTTTTTTGTCATTTGATGCTTGTAAAACTGTTGTTGGGGACTCCCAGAACAATATTAGGAACATTTTAAATGCCATAATAGGTACCCTTTAAATCTATATGTACAAATTAAATTAATTGTACAAATTAACAATGTAAAAAAATAAAATAATAATAACTCTCTCTCTCTCTCTCTCTCTCTCTCTCTCTCTCTCTCTCTCTCTCTCTCTCTCTCTCTCTCTCTCTCTCTCTCTCTATAGCCTTTGGACTATGAAACTAAGAGCAGTTTTTCTCTGAAGATTGAAGCCACTAATCGTAATATTGACCCTCAGTTTCTGAGCTTTGGGCCCTTCAGTGACTCAGCGGCTGTAAAGGTCACAGTAGAAGATGTAAACGAGCCGCCGGTCTTCTCAGCCCGGATCAGTAAGATGGTGGTGTCCGAGGCAGCAAGGGTTGGTTCTGTGATCGGGACGGTTTCAGCTCGTGACCCAGACTCGTCCAGCAGCACCATCAGGTAAACACTTCATTTATTTGTGAGTTGTGTAAAATGCTGATGTGATTCATATCGCTGTTCATCTTACTGTCTTCTTAGCCACATACAATACAATTCTAAACTAGTGCTGTCAGTTAAACGCGTTATTAACGGCGTTAACGCAAACCCATTTTAACGGCGTTAATTTTTTTATTGCGAGATTAACATTCTTTTTGGCCTAGCAAACTTTGTTGTTTTTTTCACATGCTGTTGCAACTAGTAACGTTAGAAAAACTACAACACCACACCGGATAGCTAGACCGGAAACAAAACAACAGGCACGCCGCACACACTTGTTTTGACTTGCGCGCCAGCCAAAGAGTAGTAGGCTCACGTTACGTTTTGAGTGGATGGCGAGCGCGAGATGCCGAAATGGATACCTTTGATCTAGAGACGTGCGTCACGGGACTAGATTTGATGGCCGAGTGCGAGCGCGGGCGGTAATGCTCACTCTGTGTGTGCGGGTTGCGGGAGAATAAAACGATTCGCGGGACTCCCACAAACTAGAAATATCTATGAATAAAACATAAAAACTAATACATTTTTATTCATATGTTGCAGAAAAGCAACAAGAACAACTAAAACAAAATAGAAACGATTTACAGGCCATTTACAGTTTCTTTTTATAACATGTTTGCAGCGTTGAGCGATGTAGCCAATCACAGACATATGTGATGATTTCTTGAACGCAGTGGCCAATCAGAAGCATTAAAGATAGTCTCCCTTCACCGCTCAAAACTGACTTTTTGTTCAGAGCTGAATTTTGTATGCTGGCAAATCCTCTAATTATAACAAACAAAGTGTATGAAAGATTCATTGTGCAGTCAGCTTCATTGATAATAACAGAGATGTGTGAGATCGGGATGAACTGATGTCCGCTTTTTAGAAATTATTAAGTCATGCCAAACCATGCACGCAGTAGCTACTTGCTTTTGTTATAACAGTGAGAAGTGAATTACAATTAGAAAAAATAATGAGACAAAAATAAATCAAGGGACATTTAGAATAGATAAAAATGTGCGATTAATTGCGAGTTAACTATGACATTAATGCGATTAATCGCCATTTCATATTTTAATCGTTTGACAGCACTACTGTAAACATACGACATCAGAAAGCACCTGTAACCACACATGAATCAGAGTCTATATTAGTGTGTTGCTTCTCTGTTTTTGGTCAGATACAAGGTTGATTGAATTATCAAATATATAAAAAGTTGACATACATGAACAATAAAGTAATATTTTCAGCCATTTAGTTTTAGCCAAAGTTTGTAAAGAGCAAGAACATGCAAGTTTGGTTGTGAGGGTTAAACGAAAGGGTGTCAGGGTTCTGTCACTTCCGTCTAGTCTATTTCTTGGTTTTGTGACAGAGCCCTGACACTCCTGTTTTGTCTTGTCTGTGTGCCTTGTTTCATGTGCGTGACTTGTTCTGTGTAGCACGCGGTTCGTGTTTACATTGGCCGCATGTTTTCTCGTGTTTTGTCTTGTGCTGTGTAGCATGCAGTTTGTGTTTTACACAAGCTGTGTGATTTCATGTTGTCATGTTTTGTGTGAACACGTGACTTATGAGTGGCTTATGAGTCAGGGTTCTGTCACTTCTGTCTAGTCTATATCTTGGTTTTTTGACAGAGGCTGCTAAAGACATTTACTTGATTTCACTTTATTATCAGAATTTATTATAAAGTTTGTATTGCATTCTAAGATGTTTCATGTGAAAACCAAAAACAAACAAAAATCTAAACAGAACGACAACATATTTCACATAAGGAATTACAAATAACTGGCTGTCACGTAAAGAGGAAACCGTACAAACAGTATGTACTTGACACAAAAAAGAACCGACAACTGAGCTGAAGACAAGCAGGAACTAAATACACAGGTGATGACGAGACAATGACAGACAGCTGTGAAGAACATTACTATCCATGGTGATTGATGACGAAGATCGCTGGCAGGTGCAGGTAACAGTGGAGTGAGTGCAGAGCTGCGTTCAGCGCCGACAAAACGTTGCAAAACGTTTTTTAAACAGAAACGGTGACGCGTTGAACGCACTGTTGTGATGACGCAAGAGTTCCAACTAAGGCAGCTGAGAAGGCTTTTTGTGTTCTTTGTGAAGAA
Source organism: Chrosomus eos (assembly GCA_036326025.1). Lineage (NCBI taxonomy): Eukaryota > Metazoa > Chordata > Actinopteri > Cypriniformes > Leuciscidae > Chrosomus > Chrosomus eos. The sequence continues at coordinate 34,213,291 of CM070840.1, forward strand.
TTTTCGGAGCATGATGAAGTCAGTATAAATATGCGTTTAATACAAAATATGCCGATGTTACAGTTTCTGCACTTGCCGCCCAGAACACAAGAGAACATCCCAATCGAGTGAGGGATTTGTGGAAAACTGAAATGGAAGCACATCTTACCTAATAAAGACTAAAACACATCTATTTAGCCTCACATACTGACTTAATTTGTTGTTCATACTGTTTTATTAATAACCTGTATTTTCTTTCTCATTTTTAGGAAAAGCACTTTTATTTTTATACAAAATGTCATACACTTGCATGAAACTAAAAATATAAACAACTACATCATTATGTTGATATCCTATATTTTTACAACAAAACTTACGACAAACATGTCTTCTAATATCCCCAGTTGTTGCGTATCGAACACATTTGTAAATTACTTCCATTGTGCGCGTTCACTTTAATCCCGCGTGCTGTATACACATGTTGCTGCTGATTGGACTGCAGTTCTGACACGCCCACCAAACAAGAGAAAACGCATCTCAAACCCCGTTGCACAACGGTGCAAGCCGTTTCCAGGAAACATGACGTTCAACACAGAAACCGTAGCAAAACGTTGCGCACCGTTGTGATCTTGAACATGCCCCAGGTGTGAGCCGGAGAGGATGATGGGATGTGTAGTGCAGACGGTGATTAACATGTCGTGAGCTTAGAATTATAAGGTTCTATCTCCACTTTTGGTCGAAATTGAGTTTTTGACATAATCGGATCCATTAGGTGTTTAGTAATGCCTGTGTGGTGTTATTTTTGTAAAAAAAAATATTTTGTTAGTAATTATTAAAGGTCCCCTGACATGAAATTTTCACTTTCTGAGGTTTTTTAACATTAATATTAGTTCCCCTAGCCTGTATTTGGTCCCCTCGTGTCTAGAAATTTCAGTCAGTGTAAACCGAGTTTTGGCTATCTTTCTCTGCCTGTGAGAAAATGAGATCTCAGACGAGCTGATCTTAAATCTCCCCCTATATGACGTCATATGGGGGGAATGTTACCTCCCCCTTCTCTGCTTTGCCCGCAAAGAGACTTTGACCCGCCCATGAGAAAACGAGCTAGGAAGTACGAACGCGCGGCGCGCGCGCGTGATTTTAGTTTATCATCCTGGAGAGATATCATGTTGTGTGACCAATCGAAGCACAAAACTGGAATAGAGAGATATAATGGCTTGCAAACGAGCCAAGCATGGCAGTTGATCAGTGTTCGGATGTACAAATGAACAGTATTTTTTAGTTCCTTCATCCGAGCCTCTGAAGCCCAGAAATGGGTTAATTTTATTTTCTCTGGAAATGCGCCGACACAACTTCCCAAAGTTTTGGATGGTCCAAACATTTCACTGACAACTGTTTCCTCAACTTGGGACAATAAAGAGCTGGCCTCGATGAACGTCTGAAAATAAATCATCGAGCTACCAAGCAACAATTCAAGTTCAAGTTCAGACAGGTAACGTTAATCTTTCTCTCAAAATCGTTCAATACTGTTTATGCATCAGTAAGTCAAGCCAGTGACTAAATTATCACCTTCACATCGTTTCTTTTAGTAGGATGAAAATAATCTTATTTAAATTGTGAACAAATTATATACAGAAAGCGATCAAAGAACATTTTTCCACACAGCGCGAGTATATCAGGACAACTCGTTATGAAATCAATGACGCACGTTACTGCACAACGAAGCTCTTATCATATTTACATCATCGCGTTTGAATTTGCATTAGTGAAAGCATTAGAGAGTGCAGAAACTGCGTTGTCTCACGATCAACAGACTGTCATCTGCTTGCGCAATGCTAATCACAGCAACATTGTATGAGATGGGAATAGATCTAAATACTTTAAAAACTTATCACGATTCGTTAATCTCGATAGCTGTATTAGTAAAAACGTATAATAGCAGCAGTAGTGAAAGTATTCGAGAGACTTTCACATGTAGCTATTTCATATGCACGCATGTCAGCCAATCACAGCAGTGGGCGGTTACACTGAAGTCTCACAGCAGACACGCCCCTTCAAACAGAGTGTTCAAAACAGAGGCTAAAATCAGGCTAGGAAAAATGCCTTTTATTTCTAAATTATGACTAATTTTGATCTAAAAAACATACTAACATTATAAGGGCAACCCAGGAAACATTATAAAATAATAAAATAACCCCATGTCAGAGGACCTTTAATAAAATAAAAAGGTTCCATCTCACAAAACATAAACCAAGTTGGGATTATAAGGTTCTATCTCCAGTAGATTTAATATCCAATTAAAACCCTGAATGAACACGGACGGACCAATCAAAACCCACCTCTTAGCTCTGTAGCCTGGACACAGCTAAGGGCTGGACATTAGCCTGGACATTTGAAGCTGGCGATGACGCCCAAAAGACGTAAATGTACAGATGCCAGCACTATTTTTCTTTTTCTAATCTTTCTAAATAATCTTTCTTTCTAACTAATTTTTCTTTCTTTCTTTCTTTCTTTCTTTCTTTCTTTCTTTCTTTCTTTCTTTCTTTCTTTCTTTCTTTCTTTCTTTCTTTCTTTCTAACTAAACTTTCTTTCTAACTAAACTTTCTTTCTTTCTTTCTTTCTTTCTTTCTAACTAAACTTTCTTTCTTTCTAACTAATCTTTCTTTCTTTCTTTTTTCTAACTAATCTTTCTTTCTTTCTTTCTTTCTTTCTAACTAATCTTTCTTTCTTTCTTTTTTCTAACTAATCTTTCTTTCTTTCTTTCTAACTAATCTTTCTTTCTAACTAATCTTTCTGTCTTTCTTTCAAACTAATCTTTCTTTCTAACTAATCTTTCTTTCTTTCCAACTAATCTTTTTTCTTTCTTTCTTTCTTTCTTTCTTTTTCTTTCTTTCTTTCTTTCTTTCTTTCTTTATTTCTTTCTTTCTTTCTTTCCAACTAATCTTTCTTTTTTTCTTTCCAACTAATCTTTCTTTTTCTTTCTTTCTTCTTTTTCTTTCTTTCTTTTTCTTTCTTTCTTTCTTTCTTTCTTTCTTTCTTTCTTTCTTTCTTTCTTTCTTTTTCTTTCTTTTCTTTCTTTCTTTCTAACTAAACTTTTTCTTTTTTTCTTTCTTTACTAATCTTTCGTTCTTTTTTCTAACTAATCTTTCTTTCTTTCTAACTAATCTTTCTTTCTAACTAATCTTTCTGTCTTTCTTTCTTTCAAACTAATCTTTCTTTCTAACTAATCTTTCTTTCTTTCTTTCCACTAATCTTTTTTCTTTCTTTCTTTCTTTCTTTCTTTTTCTTTCTTTCTTTCTTTCTTTCTTTCTTTTCTTTCTTTCTTTCTTTCTTTCTTTCTTTCTTTCTTTCTTTCCATCTAATCTTTCTTTTTTTCTTTCCAACAAATCTTTTTCTTTCTTTCTTTCTTTCTTTCTTTCTTTCTTTCTTTCTTTCTTTCTTTCTTTCTTTCTTTCTTTCTTTCTTTCCTTACTAATCTTTCTTTCTTTCCAACTAATCTTTTTTTTCAGCTAATCTTTCTTTCTTTCTAACTATCTTTCTTTCTTTCTTTCTTTCTTTCTTTTTTTTCTTTCTTTCTTTCTTCTTTCTTCTTTCTTTCTTTCTTTCTTTCTTTCTTTCTTTCTTTCTTTCTTTCTTTCTTTCTTTCTTTCTTCTGTTAACAGAACAGAACAGAACCTGATTCTGAAAAGTTCAGAACAGAAACATTTTCAGAACCAGAACAGGCCTTTTTGTTGATTTTTGTTCAACATAACTTTCATTATGTTACACAATATTTGAACCGTTTTTTAATGTATGTAAGATGCTTCCTAAATGTTTTTATAGTACAGAGGAGTAGGTTGTAGTATTGAGAAGAAAACATTTTTTGGTTTAGCTGTAATTTGTCCATGTCCATGTTCTTTAAAAATAAAAATATTTTTTTTCTTACAAACTTGCTTGGCTTTGATGTATACTATATTATTATATAGTATATTATATACTACAAGCTGTGTGCTTGTATTAATTGATTAAAATCAATGGTTATATACATTTATTCTTTGAAATGTGGGGTTTTATTTGTAAAAGTGTAGATAGAACCTTATAATTCCAAACAGAATCGGAGCTCTCAGAATTATAAGGTTCTATCTCCATTTGGGCCATCTTAAAAAATCCCATTTCCAAATGTGCCAGGATTTTGATATTCTATCCTCAAAGTACCTGTAGGGTGATGGTCTTGTTGAGCTATAATAGTAGATTATACTACATAACAGTTTTGCCAGCTGGGATGTAAAAACTTTGATGCTCAATATCTCAGAACTACCCAAAACGGAGATTGTGACAGTGACAGTAAAATTAGGGAGGGGGGGTGGGCGTCCTGGAGTCATCTTCAGGAGGGTCAATCGGGACTGATGACTCCAAGACAGTACTGGCTGTTCGGAAGACCAGGGCGCAGACGACCCTTCGGGTTGCCATGGCGGATCAGCCTTCGTGGCCCTTCCGTGGGAGCCCGGTCTGGCCACTAAGGCCGAGGACTTATAACCCCCCTCCAAAAGTTTCTTGGGCAGAGCTATAGGTTTAGACTCAGAGACTGGTTCAGGGACAGGCTTTGAGGACCCTGGCGGCGGCCATCTTTGGCGAGGCTTCAGGCGGCGAGGCGGCCATCTTGGCCGGAAGTAAGGTTTTAGGCGCCACTGCCCAGGTGTGAACCGTCTCTAGTTCGGTAGACATGACATGAACAGTCTCTGGCGCGGAATTAACCATACTGAACTTTTGACCGATAAGACATCTCGGTAACACTTTACTTGAAGGGGTGTACATTAGGGGTTTCACAACTACTGATTTTTGCTAGTCGACGACTAGTCGTTAAATTATTTATTCATTAATTGACGCATTAACGCATTGAGCATTGTTAAGGAAGACACAGAGGAAGGAGTTCTGATGAATCATTGGAAATGTTTTTTTAAAAAAATCTGAAATAACATAATAAATTCATCAGTTATTCTTTTCATCATGTATGTATATAGCCAAAGCGACTTAAACATGGTAAACTGTTTAGACATTAGAGTGAACGTTAGTTCTAAACTTGCCTGTAACAGGAGTTCCTCATCCTCCTCCAGCTGAGTCCGGTGCGCCAGGGCATCCGCTCTGATATTTTCCGGGAGAAACTTAAGGTGCTTAAACCGTGGATCTAGCATGCATGCCGTTATCGGGATTGAATCTGCCAGGATGTCAGACTCTAGTTTGAAGCGTTTTACGAGTTCTTTCACGCAGGTACCTCAACACCTGACGCTATTTTGTTTCCGACTAGTCGATTAGGGCCGACAGCGCCGACTAGTGGTTGTAACAGTCGACTAGTTGATGAAACCCCTAGTGTACATAAGACTGACATGACACCTTCATAACCATGACATGACACATGTCATGAATATGAAGTAGGGTTTATGCATGTTTATGACAACTGTCATTAAGTGTCTTTTGCTCAATAATGACATTTTGAATGCAAATATGACATTGTTTAAGATGTCTTTGTTATGACACCCTGACATAAACCAATACATCATAACCTGTCATGTCTTTGTCTTGACAACTTAACATTAAATTAATTTAAACTGTCATGTGGTTCCACTGTCCAACGAGACAGTCTTTGCTTTGTGACCGGAACCCCCCTTTGGTGTGGCCACTGAAGCATACAAAAAGCTGCTCTGACGGTCTAAATTGGGCAGAAAGCTCCATATTTATACTCTTAAGGCCCGTACAGGGCAGAGTAAGTCTAGTTGTCGCGCGTCTTCCGAAGCGGGAAAAGCAGACAGTGAAATAACTTGTGCTCTGAAAGGAGTAGAGAGCACTTTAGGCAAGTAGCCCTGCCTTGGCTTGAGAATGACCTTGGAGTCATTGGGCCCAAACTCAAGGCAGGAAGTACTGACAGAGAGTGCTTGCAGGTCGCCTACTCGCTTGACTTATGCTAAGGCTAGCAGAAGTACGGTCTTAAGCTAAATTGGCCGCAGTTCGGCCGACTATAGAGACTCGAAGGGGGGCTGTTATGTTATGTTGTTTATCTGGGGAAAGAGAGACCTCTTGTGGTGACTCCTGATGTACCGCAATGTTTACGTTGTACTTTTACGTGTCAGTTCTATGGCTCTCAGTGAAGTAAACGGTCGCGTTTAGTGACGGTCTTTTTCTATCTGCATTTAATTTGGCCTGAATACACGTTTGCCTGTAAGTACGAATTCATACAGTTATCCTTACATCTTGCACTAAGAATTTTAGAAATTAAATCCTTTAAGGAAGTTGAGTTCGTTCTAAATGTGTATTTTGATCACATATGCTAAACGTTAGCTTCATAATGTAATTTCCCATAGAAGTTAGCATTAAGCTAGCGCAGTTGTTTATGTTTAACAGAATATATTTCATTATTTGAACAACAACTGTATTCGAGTGAAATACTGAAATGTATTGTTCTTTGCAGTTTAACAGTGCTTCCTGAGTAAAGTTTGGAAAGGATATGCAAGCTTCATTCTTTGTCTTGGGGAAACTGTTAACTATCTGCCGAGCTGATGTAACAGGCTAGGCCGCACAATACACACACAGAAGCGGGGGCAGAACAGGGGCACTTTGAGGTCCCTGAGGAGTGTTGACAGGTCCCAAGGGGAAATAGTAAGCCCTTTTAACCCTCTGGGGTCGGCTATTGCGCCGGCGTGATTGTCTTGATTTTTTTCACATAGCAGCACAATAGACTTAATATTTTTGTTCATACAGACTTATGAAAAAATAAACGTCTACGTTAAATGTCTACTTTTTTATGTGTCCACTTACAATCGAAATAAAACATTGTGCTTTTCTAAAATAAAGAAAATAAACAGGGTGTGCTTTCTGCCTCTCCGTCTCCGTGAACTTTTTTTCTGGAGCACGTCTCAAACAAAACTCAGCGAATACTATTCACCCAGGCATGAGCAATATATCTTTATAATCATTTAAGTGTTTACTTTTAAATGATCTAATTCAAAACTAAAATAAATATTCTCTGTTTATGTAATCTATATAAAAAGAGAGAGATGTCAGTCGTTCTCATTATCGTTCTCGCAGCTCATTATTCTGCTAATGTGACACGCACACGGAGGGCGTGCGCTATTCAAACACAAATGATCTGAGGCAACACATGCAAACGAGTCAACACCCACATTACCTCGGTAAAACACACCAAGTTTAATCAGATTAATATACTATGTCGTCTTGCGAGGCTGTGAGGAATAATCCTGGGAAATCAACCTCAGAACAAGTGCTGGTTTATTTTCATTTTGAGGAGCAACGGATCCAGCTGAGAATTGTGTAAGTTTTTTATCATTGTGCTTTGTTCTAATCGCGATATTGAATAGTGGGTAACACTTTACTTGAAGGGGTGTGCATAAGACTGACATGTCACCATAATAATGACATGACACATATCATGAATATGCTGGAGCTTTTATGCATGTTTATGATCTGTCATTAAGTGTCATTCGCTCAATTATGACATTTCTAATGCAAATATGACATTGAGATGTCTTTGTCATGACAACTTAAACTTAAATTAAATTTAACTGTCATTTTAAACTGTCATGTGGTTGGTTTTGACATTAGCTGTCATGAGGCCATTATAACTGTGTCATGAATCTTTTCTGTGACCTAAACTACAGTGGTACAAATTGAATTTGTCATTAAAAAGTTATAATGGCTTCATGACAGCCAATGTCAAAACCAACCACCTGACAGTTTAATGTAATGTTAACCAATAAAGTTAAGTGGTTTCCTAAGTTTGATAATTAATCTGCTATGTCATGTTTATGACAGATTGTGTTGGCTTAGTAATGGTAAGTTGTCATGACAAAGACACTGACAGTGTCAGAGTTGTGTGCAGGTAGCCGAAGACGAGGACAAGAGATCTGTGATATAGTTGATTTATTTTACAAAATGAAACTTCCAAAACCAAACAGGAACAAAATAACAGACTCCAGGACTTCAGGGGAAACAACCATACATAGACGACGACCAACAAACACTGAGGGAAAACACAGGGCTTAAATGAACTGAACCAAACGAGATAATTAACTGAAAACAGGTGCAGAGAATCTGAACAAACGAGGAGCGGGAAAAACTAACAGGACTAAACCAAAATCACAAAGACAGGGGAAAACGATCTCAAAACATAACTAAACACATAGAATCGTGACAGTACCTCCCCCCTCCCCGAAGGCGCGTCCTCGCGCCGTATAACATCCAAAGGGGTGGGAGGGTGGGCGCCCTGGAGGCTGACGAGGGCATGGTGCAGGTCCAGGAAGCCTCCAGGGCGGAGCAGGCTGTGGGCGTGGCCACGGTGGTGCAGGCTGTGGGCGTGGCCACGACGGTGCAGGCTGTGGGCGTGGCCACGACGGTGCAGGCTGTGGGCGTGGCCACGATGGTGCAGGCTGTGGGCGTGGCCAGGGCGGAGCAGGCTGTGGGCGTGGCCAGGGCGGAGCAGGCTGTGGGCGTGGCCAGGGCGGAGCAGGCTGTGGGCGTGGCCACACAGTGGGACCCGGCCACGGCGGAGCTGTGGGACCCTCGGGCGTCCAGGGCGGGGCTGTGGGACCCTCGGGCGTCCAGGGCGGAGACCGTCCACCCAGAGACCGTCCAGCCAGAGACCGTCCAGCCAGAGACCGTCCAGCCAGAGCATGAGTCCAGCCCCAAGCCCCCTGAAATGCTGATTCCGTCCAGTTCCGAGTCCCCTGATGTGCTGGCCCCGTCCAGTTCCGAGTCCCATGATGTGCTGGCCTCGTCCAGTTCCGAGTCTCATGATGTGCTGGCCCCGTCCAGTTCCGAGTCCCCTGATGTGCTGGCCTCGTCCAGTTCCGAGTCTCCTGATGTGCTGGCCCCGTCCAGTTCCGAGTCCCATGATGTGCTGGCCCGTCCAGTTCCGAGTCCCATGATGTGCTGGCCCCGTCCAGTTCCGAGTCCCATGATGTGCTGGCCCCGTCCAGTTCCGAGTCCCATGGTGTGCTGGCCCCGTCCAGTTCCGAGTCCCATGATGAGCCAGAGCCCGTTGACCCAGCGCCAGAGCCCGTTGACCCAGTGCCAGCGCCAGAGCCCGTTGACCCAGCGCCAGCGCCAGCGCCCGTTGACCCAGTGCCAGAGCCCGTTGACCCAGCGCCAGAGCCCGTTGACCCAGCGCCAGAGCCAGAGCCAGAGCTGTGGGACCCTCGGGCGTCCAGGGCGGAGCTGTGGGACCCTCGGGCGTCCAAGGCGGAGCTGTGGGACCCTCGGGCGTCCAGGGCGGAGCTGTGGGACCCTCGGGCGTCCAGGGCGGAGCTGTGGGACCCTCGGGCGTCCAGGGCGGAGCTGTGGGACCCTCGGGCGTCCAAGGCGGAGCTGTGGGACCCTCGGGCGTCCAGGGCGGAGCTGTCGGACCCTCGGGTGTCCATGGCGGTGAGGACCATTTGGGTGGCGATGGCGGTGAGGACCCTTCGGGTGGCCATGGCGGTGCAGGCTCTTCAGGTGGCCACGGCGGTGAAGAACCTTCAAGTGGCCACGGCGGTGAAGACCCTTCAGGTGGCCGTGCTGGTGAGGACCCTTCAGGTGGCCACGGCGGTGAGGACCCTTCGGGCGGCCATGGTGGTGTTATTCTTTCAGGCCTCCATGGATCTTTGGCCGGCCACGGCGAAGGCGTATAGCCCCCCCCCAAAATTTTCTTGGGGAGAAGGACAGGCTCAGGAACGGGAACAGACTTGATGTCAACGGGCTCTGGCGCTGGGTCAACGGGCTCTGGCGCTGGGTCAGCCCGCTCTGGCGCTGGGTTAACGGGCTCTGGCGCTGGGTCAACGGGCTCTGGCGCTGGGTCAACGGGCTCTGGCGCTGGGTCAACGGGCTCTGGCGCTGGGTCAACGGGCTCTGGCGCTGGGTCAACGGGCTCTGGCTCTGGCTCTGGCGCTGGGTCAACGGGCACTGGCGCTGGGTCAACGGGCTCTGGCACTGGGTCAACGGGCTCTGGCACTGGGTCAACGGGCTCTGGCGCTGGGTCAACGGGCTCTGGCGCTGGCGCTGGGTCAACGGGCTCTGGCGCTGGTGCTGGGTCAACGGGCTCTGGCGCTGGCGCTGGGTCAACGGGCTCTGGCGCTGGCGCTGGGTCAACGGGCTCTGGCTCTGGCGCTGGGTCAACGGGCTCTGGCGCTGGCGCTGGGTCAACGGGCTCTGGCTCTGGCTCTGGCGCTGGGTCAACGGGCTCTGGCTCTGGCTCTGGCGCTGGGTCAACGGGCTCTGGCGCTGGGTCAACGGGCTCTGGCGCTGGCGCTGGGTCAACGGGCGCTGGCGCTGGCGCTGGGTCAACGGGCTCTGGCGCTGGCGCTGGGTCAACGGGCTCTGGCGCTGGGTCAACGGGCTCTGGCTCATCATGGGACTCGGAACTGGACGGGGCCAGCACACCATGGGACTCGGAACTGGACGGGGCCAGCACATCATGGGACTCGGAACTGGACGGGGCCAGCACATCATGGGACTCGGAACTGGACGGGGCCAGCACATCATGGGACTCGGAACTGGACGGGGCCAGCACATCAGGGGACTCAGAACTGGACGGGGCCAGCACATCATGGGACTCGGAACTGGACGAGGCCAGCACATCATGGGACTCGGAACTGGACGGGGCCAGCACATCAGGGGACTCGGAACTGGACGGAATCAGCATTTCAGGGGGCTTGGGGCTGGACTCATGCTCTGGCTGGACGGTCTCTGGCTGGACGGTCTCTGGCTGGACGGTCTCTGGCTGGACGGTCTCTGGCTGGACGGTCTCTGGCTGGACGGTCTCTGGCGGAAGAAGCTCAGGAAGGTCGTCAAAAGGGTCAGACTCAGGCTCTGGCGGGCATGCAATGGGCTCAGGCTCTGGCGGGCAGGTGATGGGTTCTGGCGGGCAGGCGACGGGCTCAGGCTCTGGCGGACAGGCGACGGGCTCTGGCTGGACGGTCTCCGGGGGAAGAAGCTCAGGAAGGTCGTCAAAAGGGTCAGGACATACTGGACTCAGGACCACCAGAACTCGATCGCCTCCCCTACTACGACCTCCACGGGTCCCCGTAAACCTTGCCATCCGGGTTCCCACATAACGCAGGCTCATCCTTCAGCTCCTTTAAAGGTTTTGGGTTGGTCGTTCTGTCAGGGTGTGTGCAGGATGCCGAAGACGAGGACACAGGAATATCAGTATAGTTGATATTTATTTTACAAACTTAAACTTCCAAAAACAAACAGAAACAAAAGAACAAAACTCCAGGACTTCAGAATACACAACCATACATAGACGACGACCAACAAACACTGAGGGAAAACACAGGGCTTAAATGAACTGAACCAAACGAGATAATTAACTGAAAACAGGTGCAGAGAATCTGAACAAACGAGGAGCGGGAAAAAACTAACAGGACTAAACCAAAATCACAAAGACAGGGGAAAACGATCTCAAAACATAACTAAACACATAGAATCGTGACAGACAGGTTATGATGTATTGGTTTATGTCAAGTTGTCATAACAAAGACATCTCAAACAATGTCATATTTGCATTAAAAATGTCATAATTGAGCGAATGACACTTAATGACAGTTGTCACAAACATGCATAAAACTTCCTTCATATTCATAACATGTGTCATGTCATGATTATGAAGCTGTCATGTTAGTCTTATGCACACCCCTTCAAGTAAAGTGTTACCGACATCTCTTCATTTACTGCAACAAACTGAAAATGGTCAGATAAGTATGATTGAAACCATGCTAGTGCAATTCCACTAATGCCAACATAGTTTTCGAGGCAGTATTCTAGGTTATTAGGTGAGGAAGTTTTTTGTCCAATAATTAGAATCTCTGTTTTTTTTCAGAATTTAGTAGTAGGAAATTACTGGCCATCCAATTTTTTATATCAGCTATGCATTCTGTTAATTTTGTGAATTGGTAAGTTTCGTTAGGTTTTGAAGAAATATACAGCTGAGTATCATCAGCATAACAGTGAAAGCTAATTCCATGTTTCCTAATGATATCTCCTAATGGTAGCATGTACAGAGTGAAGAGCAGCGTTCCTAGTACTGAGCCTTGTGGTACGCCATACTGAACTTGTGATCGATAAGACATATCTTCATTTACTGCAACAAACTGAAAACGGTCAGATAAGTATGATTTAAACCATGCTAGTGCAATTCCACTAATGCCAACATAGTTGTCTAGTCTATTTAAAAGAATGTTGTGGTCGATAGTATCAAATGCAGCACTAAGATCGAGTAACACTAATAGAGAGATACAACCACGATCGGATGATAAGAGCAAATCATTTGTGACTCTAATGAGAGCTGTTTCATGGTACGGTCTAAATCCTGATTTAGATCCTTGCAGATATTATTTCTTTCTAAAAAGGGACATAATTGTGAAGATACTAGTATCTTTGGCAGAAAAGGCAGATTCGAGATCGGCCTGTAATTGACTAATTCTGTAGGATCAAGTTGCGGTTTTTTAACAAGTGGTTTAATCATAGCCAGCTTAAAAGTTTTTGGTACGTATCCGAGAGACAAAGATGAATTAATGATATTGAGAAGAGGATCTATGACCTCTGGAAGCATCTCTTTCAATAGCTTAGTCGGTATAGGGTCTAACATACATGTTGTCGATTTAGATGATTTAACAAGTTTATAAAATTCACCCTCTCCTATAGCAATGAATGAATCGAACTTTTCGTCAGGAAGACTACACTGCACTGTCTGATGCGATACTGTAGTAGATGGTTGCATAGTTATAATTTTCTCCCTGATAATCTTTTACTTTATAAAAAAAGTAAAAAAGTTTATAAAGTCGTTACTGCTGTGCTGCTTGGAGACGTCTGGTCTTGAAGCTTTATTTTTCGTTAGTTTAGCCACTGTTTCAAATAAATACCTAGGGTTTTGTTTATTTTCTACTAATAGGGTTGAAAAATAAGCAGATCTCGCAGCTTTTAAGGCCTCTCTGTAGTTGGCTTTCAGCCTTGGCTAAATGTAATTTACACGAGACTAGATAATGATCTGAGATGTCGTCGCTCTGCTGCAGAATTTCAACGGCATCAACATCTATTCCATGTGATAATATTAGATCTAGAGTATGATTACGACAATGAGTAGGTCCTGACACGTGTTGTCTAACTCCAATAGAGTTTACAATGTCTTTAAATGCCAATCCCAATGCATCTTTTTCATTATCTACATCAGTGGTCTTCACTATTTTTTTCATGAGAGCCGCACTGATGGGATAAAGTCAGTAGGAGAGCCATTTTTCAGGAAAGTATAAAAAGTTACATCCAGACCCAGACATAAATACCATGTCTGTTTATTATTATGTCACCCCTGAACATATGCAATGCAATATTTTTTTTAATGATTTACTAGTCAAATTTGTAACTGAGACAAGATGATTTCCCTTAATGACAAAAAAGCAGGATTTCCAGAATATATTCATACCAGAATGACATTAAGTTATTTTTTTCTACATTAGCCCATCATGTCCAAGAGCACTCTTAACGGCGTTAAGAGCTGGAAATACCGCCATAACTGGCGACTCCGCAGAGACTGGATATGTTTACATGCACAACTTTTGTTTCAATCGGTCTGGATTCATTCTGATTGATTAATCTGAATGTATTGTAGTTTACATGAATGCTTAACATCGTGATATGATGCATGATCGGGGTGATGTGGACGTTTATAAGTCAAAAGATTCAAATCGGAATAGGTTTTTTGACATGCACACTGCACAAATATATATAGTTTCCCGCTGTTGTGCGTAGGCTAATAACCATTTTCCTACATTGGTTCTTTATTTGTTTTAAACAGCAGACTTAATATTTATCAAATTCTGGTCATAATTTGGAGACAATGATGAACCGTTATGCCGTGCTGTTTGTGATCACGCAGTAAAAATGCCCAAAATCAGTCGTCTGTGGATGAGAATCTGAAACAAGGACTGGTGAGCCGTTGTCCTGCTTCACTTCACAGATACTGAGTGAAAGGAGAATTATAGAATGACAGGACACTCGTTTATACGACATTTTATTCATCAGAAGAACGTCTCGGGTTACTATTGTAACCATAGTTCCCTGAGAAACAGGGAACGAGACGATGCGTCGAACGACACGGTGGGAACGCCTCTTGCGTGATTGCGTCTGAAGCATCTATGCCAACTAGTCCAATGGAATGAGAGAATGAGCGTCACGGGCGGGTGACGTCATGAACCAGGAAAGGATAAGAGCACTTCCGCTGCTCGCCGGCATTTAGCTTCGACAGTTGCCGAAGCAAGCCGATCGCAGGGACGCAGGAAGTATGGCAGGGGGACGCATCGTCTCGTTCCCTGTTTCTCAGGGAACTATGGTTACAATAGTAACCCGAGACGTTCCCTTTATCGAAAAAGGGAACTTCGAGATGCGTCGAACGACACGATGGGAACGAGAATACCCAACCCGCCATAATTACAAGTACCTGAGTGTCAGTCTGTTGATCTAAGCACTCAGCACCTGAGAACCTGGGGCAGCATCCAGGTCCAAACTGTAAAATCTCACGAATGTGAGCGGAGAGGACCAGCCCGCCGCATCACAAACATCTTGAAGAGATACCCCCTGCAATATGGCTTTAGAAGCCGCCATACTCCTGGTCGAGTGAGCTCGGACCACCAAAGGACAAGGCTGGCCCGAGTACTCGTATGCCAGTGAAATAGCCTCGACTATCCACTTACTGACTGTCTGTTTTGAAGCAGGAAGACCTTTCTTAGGTGATCCAAAGCAAATCAGTAATTGGTCGGACTTTCTGATTGAGGAAGTCCGCCGTACATAAGTGTCCAGTGCTCGCACTGGACACAAAAGGTGCAGTCTTTCCTGGTCCGCAGTTGCAAAAGGAGGAGGACAGAAAGCCTGCAGCACAATAGGCCTTGGAGTCAAGGTTGGAACCTTAGGGACGTATCCCTGTTTTGGATATAGGAACGCCTTGACCATCCCCGGTGCAAATTCAAGGCAGGTGGGGGAGACCGAAAGAGCCTGAAGGTCACCAACTCTCTTTAGGGACGAAATAGCTAGCAGAAAGATAGTCTTGAAAGTAAGGAACTTTTCTGAGACCGAATCTAAGGGCTCGAATGGAGCCCTAGACAGGCCTACTAGAACTACAGTCAAATCCCAAGCTGGCACCTTAGTGCGAATTGCAGGCCTCAGCCTCAAAGTGCCACGAAGGAAACGTGTAATCAGGGGGTCTCGACCCAAAGATATACCTCCCACCATGGTATGGTAAGCCGCAATGGCTGCCACGTAAACTTTTAGTGTGGAAGGACATAGACCTGACACAAAGCGCTCCTGCAGGAACTCGATTACTGTGTTGACAGAACAATTAACCGGATCCCACTGATGTCGGTGACACCATAAGGAGAAAACTCTCCATTTAAGCGCATACAGTTTCCTCGTAGCTGGAGCTCTGGAGCTTAGGATGGTCTCAACAGCCTCAGCTGAAAGACCACTATCTATAAGTTGGGCCCCCTCAGAGGCCAAACCCAAAGATTCCACATGTCTGGTCGAGGGTGAAATATTGTGCCCCCAGCCTGAGACAGAAGGTCCCTCCTCAAAGGGATCTCCAATGGAGGCCCGTCTAGCAGAAGGATCAGGTCCGCAAACCAGATCCGACTTGGCCAGCGTGGTGCTACTAGCAGTAGGCTTATTCCATACCGACGGACCCTCTCCAGAACTCCTGGGAGCAGAGCAACAGGGGGAAAGGCGTACAGACGTAGCCTCGGCCACGTCTGCACCATGGCGTCCAGCCCCAGGGGGGGCTGGGTGCGTCAGAGAATACCAGAGAGGACAGTGCGTCGTGTTCTGAGACGCGAACAGATCCACCTCTGCCTGACCATATGCCTCCCAGATTTTCTCCACCGCCTCGGGGTGGAGTCTCCAATCCCCTGGCCTCAGCTCCTGCCTCGACAGGATGTCTGCTCCTATATTCTGGTCCCCAGGAATATACACTGCCCTCAGAGAGAGTACCTTCCCCAGAGACCACAGGAGGATCTGGTGCGCCAGTTTGCAAAGCGGACGCGAGCGCAGACCCCCCTGGCGGTTCAGATAAGAGACCACTGGTGTGTTGTCTGTTCGAACGAGCACATGATGGCCTCTTAGGTCCGGAAGGAAATGTCTCAACGCATTGAAGACGGCCATCATCTCCAGGCAATTTATGTGCCAAGAAAGATGATGGCTTTTCCACAGACCCTGAACCGAGCGGCCTTCCATTACCGCTCCCCAGCCGGTGAGAGAAGCATCTGTCGAGATCACTACTCGATGGCAAAGAGCTCCCAACACCGGACCCTGGGTTAAGAACCAGAATTTACATATAACTAAGGCACGAGAGCATCGCCGCGTGCCTTGATATGCAAAGTGGGTTTCCCCTCGGGGAGAACCTTCTGGTCCTGAGCCAGCACTGTAAAGGTCTCATGTACAGCATGCCAAAAGGAATTCCGTTGGACGCTGCTGCCAGTAGACCCAACAGTCTCTCGAACTGTTTTACAGTGCGTGACTGGCCTAGCCTCAGCTCTTCTGTGGCTGTTAGGATAATAAATCCCATACCACACCAAGGAAAGTGGTTCTCTGTACTGGAGAAAGTACACTCTTCTTGGCATTGAGCCTCAACCCCAACATCTCTATATGAGCGAGAACGACACCTCAGTGCCGAACCGCCAACTGCTCTGATTCCGCTAGAATCAGCCAGTCGATATAATTCAGAATGCGTATGCCCTGAAGCCTGAGAGGGGCTAAAGCTGCATCCATGCATTTCGTGAACGTGCGGGGTGACAAAGCTAGGCCGAAAGGAAGAACCCGATATTGGTATTCTTTGCCCCTGAAAGAAAACCTCAGGAACTTCCTGTGCTGAGGGAGGATGGAGATATGGAAGTATGCATCCTTTAGATCTATCGTGACGAACCAGTCCTCGGATCTGATTTGGGTCACGATCTGTTTGAGGGTCAGCTAACTTGAACTTTAGTTTCTGAACTGACCGAATAAACAGGCGAAGATCTAAAAGGGACGCAACCCTCCATCCTTTTTTGGAACAATGAAATAATGGCTGTAAAAACCCGACTCTCTGACGGGTGAGTACACCTGTTCTATAGCTTCTTTGCTAACAGGGCCTTTACTTCTTGTCCCATTACCAGAGCCTGCTCGGGATGCACCACTGTGGGCAGCACCCCGCTGGAATGAGGAGGACGAGAGCCAAACTGGATTCTGTATCCCTTCTCTACAAACTGCAGGACCCAATGAGAAATATTCGGCAGAAGTATCCACGCTGCCAGAAAATTTACTAAGGTTAACCAGCCCCTCGAGGCTGGTCTCTGGTGTTACTGAGGGAGCCAAATCTGGAGCCTGAAACATAATGGCAGGAACTACCTGACCTGACTACTCAAAAGCCCCCCTCAGAGGGCGCGAAACCAATGCTGTACCGCAGCATAGCATCAGCGACTCGCTGGAGACCGCTGCGCCCTGAAGCACCGGAGGTGGCAGGGTTGGCAGGAGGGTCTCGTGAGGACCCCGAAATGGAACGGGCACCGTGAAATGAGGTGTACACCACTCTACTTCGGTCGGGGCTGTCCTCACAGGCCTGACGCCTAAACGTCAAG
The DNA here is from genome assembly GCA_036326025.1 of Chrosomus eos. NCBI lineage: Eukaryota > Metazoa > Chordata > Actinopteri > Cypriniformes > Leuciscidae > Chrosomus > Chrosomus eos. The sequence goes on from CM070840.1 coordinate 34,230,885, forward strand.
ACCCTTGAACCGAAATTTTCTTCGCCTGAAGAACGGTCCTCAGATCCGGCTTAGGCTTAGACGACTTCGGTTGAGAGGGTTGCGTCTGTCTCCAGTATCTACATGGAGGAACACGAGACGCAGCACTCTCTTTCTGTGCACATAATATGATGAACTCGACGGCTGGGGCTGCTCACGCCCAGCAGCCCCAGGGGGGCTGGACACAGCGAGGGAGAAACCTTATTATATATATATTTTTATATATATATATATATCTTGTATCACCTAACAACGACCGCATGGAATGCGTCGCTGAAGAGACCCGAAGGCTCAAATTTCGCTATATCCAGAACCCCAGCAGATCGGCCTGATAAGCCTGGAGCATAATAATATAGATTTCTATAAACATTCTCCAGCTGACCTGCTGCCGTATAAGCTTTACCCATAAAACCAGTAGTTCTGCTTAAACCTACGCGCTGCCTCGGCAAACGCGAGATCCCAGCCACAGAATCTTATTTTTGCAAAATACACTCGAAATCTAAGCGGTGCCTCGGCAAACGTGAGATCCGCGCTAGATTCTGATTACAACATTAAACCTACATGCTGCCTCGGCAAACGCGAGATTCTTTATAGGCTTATGAGCAAAGCAGAGGCTTAAATGATGATACTGGACCAGGTGAAAAAATAGCATTTTCCTATTTTTATTTCTGTTCAGCCTGGGGCATCATATCATAACCGTAATCTTTCAACCCTCTAATCTTGAATAAACATTTAACACGAGGGCTGAAAGTAGTGATAAATACGGTTTATTCCATAATTTAAATATTCAGTGTGTAAATCAGGGAAAAAAATGGAAGCCTCGTGGTGGAGATAATGTGATAGAAATAAGAAAACGCTCGTCAAGTTTCTTAGGACGAGCGTTCCTTTTTCTCAGCTGGCCATTAAATATTTAATTTACTAACAGCACGGGACAAAACCTCCACCAGTTCATCATATACTGGAAAAATAGATGGCGAATCTAATTCAACAGTGTGTGTGCTTGCTTTCACTTTCAACATTCTCAAACACAAACCTCCTCGGAGGAAGAATATGAAGGAAAAAGGGCTCTCTCTCCCCGAGCGGAAGAAACCGCAGAGCGTGCTTCCAACACCGGGGAGATAGAGCTGGATCTTCCGGGCAAGGAAGAAGAAAAGGCCCTCGGACCGTTCTCTCACCCCTCCAAAAGATCCTTTTGCGATCCCCAGGAATGCATTCTCCGCGCCGCCTCGGCAAACGCGGGTCCTGCATCCCGTGAGAATCGCGAGCCTGCCACTATCATAGTGACAGGCGAGAGCAGAGCATGCAAATCTGGTAGTTTCACTTTCACAATGTTAGCACTCTCAAACAAAATGACACAAAGCTGTGTGTGTCCCCACCCGTTTAAATAAACGCGGGCAGGGAGGAACACACTGTTTGTACATTTGTTTCGCCATAACGTTTCCGACAATATTGTAACAGACAACAATAAATAGACAGAGACAGTTTGACACAGATCGCTTGCTGAGGCAACAGAAGCTAAATGCCGGCGAGCAGCGGAAGTGCTCTTATCCTTTCCTGGTTCATGACGTCACCCGCCCGTGACGCTCATTCTCTCATTCCATTGGACTAGTTGGCATAGATGCTTCAGACGCAATCACGCAAGAGGCGTTCCCACCGTGTCGTTCGACGCATCTCGAAGTTCCCTTTTTCGATAAAGGGAACAGCTCGTTCAGCGCGACCGTCGCGACGTACGGCGTCCTTTCAGTTTCGGTTTTCAATCGATCAAGTGTTTACATGTTCTCTCAATAAACCACCACTTTCAATCCGATCGAAATGATTTGAAAATAGAGGTGACACTTTGAGTTTTTAATGGGTTATGTTATAGTCCTACTTAGTTTTTAATGTTTTTATGAAATATCTGTAGTGACTGCTTGATCATATCACTGTATTTTTTACCGCCATGCGAGCCACAAATGAAAGCTTGACGAGCCGCATGAGGCTCGCGAGCCGCACAATGAGTAACACTGATCTACATGTATATTATAATCACCAACAATTAGGGCTTTATCTGCAGCCAATACTAACTCTGATAGATAATCAGCAAATGTGCCCTGGTGGCCTGTATACAGTAGCCAGCACAAATCTCAAAGTATTTATCATTTACACTAGATAGTGTTACATTAAGCACCAACATTTCAAAATAATTATATTTTAAACTAGACTTCTCAGTAATTCTGAAAATATTACTATAAATTACAGCAACACCTCCCCCTTTGCCTTTTGGACGAGGCTCATGTTTATAAAAGTAATCTTGTGGGGTGGACTCATTTAAAGTAATGTAATCGTTTGGTTTAAGCCAGGTTTCTGTCAAACACAGCACATCTAGGTTATAATCTGTAATCATATCATTAACAATAAGTGGTTTTGAAGTAAGGGATCGAATATTCAGCAACCCAAGCTTTATCATTTGTTCATTTATATAATCTATTTTTTGTTTGTTGAACATCAATAACATTTTTACCCTATAGTATAGCCGATTGCGTCACCGCAGCGCGACGGAGGTTGTCCCAATGCGAAGTTCCTTCGAAAGCTCCTTCAAAATGCGTCCTGCAAACTCGTCCTCCTTTTCCCGTGAATGCAGGATACATCAGAAGGATCCTTCGCAGCCTTGCCACCCCAGAATGCATTGTGCGCAGGAGACAAATTGCCAGATTACACATTTAAATGTATTGGGTTTAAATTTAATAGAGTAATCTAATGTATCTAATGATAAAAATTAAAAAATAACAAAACAATACAATAAAGGTTCAAATGTTGACTTATATGTTACCAGTATGTGATAATACATAGGCTAGTTTATAGTCTTTAGACTTTATTATGTGCATAAATGGTGAACATTTTTTTTCAACCCTGTTTTGTTTTTAGGCAGTTATAACTATATGTATTTATATATAGTTATATAAAGTTTTATATACAAAGTCCAGTACAAATGTTACTGCGGCTCATCACAACGGGTGTCACCAGTTGCTAGGCGACAAAACCTGTGCCATTGAACAACTCTGGGACACAGTTTGCAAGTAATTTGTTAATGTGACAATACAGTTTGTTATTTTCAGTTTCCAAATAACCAGTGGTGGAATGTAACGACATAAATTTACTCTGGATTAAAGTATAAATTTGAAGTACTTTAGATTGTTATTCAACTCCACTTAATCTCAAAGGCAAATATTGTACTTTTTATGAAAAACTGACTTTTTATGATTTGATATTAGAGAGATATTTGATATATTGTTTAATATATATATATATATATATATATATATATATATATATATATATATATATATATATATATATATATATATATATATATATATATATATATATATATAATAGAAACACTAAAAAATATATCTTATAGGTCTGGGATAAGCAACTGTAGCGAATCTACATAATAATAATATACATAAAATGTATTTAAGGGGGCCGGAAGGCCAATTTAGCTCAAAGGGAATGATTCATCGATTTGCAATGAATCATTGACCGAAACACTATGGAACCGAGCAAATGACTCGTTTAGAGTTCATTTGAACGGGCCGTAATTTTAACCTTGGCAACAGATATTTATCCAATTTATAGTGAAACACTATGTATTAGCAAGGTAACTTTAGATCGGCAGTACAAGACATTAAATGTGTAAGCAAAACACAAGACAAATATCTTTTCAAATATATGGACGACTTTATTAACTATTCTAAACACATAAAACTAAGGTCTAAACACAATCACACACACACATTCATACAAGGCGCAAAGGAAGAGAGAGAAAGAGTGAGTTTTCAGAGTGAGAGGCACTTGTAAGACATAAACCTGAACGAACCACCAAGCATTAATTTAAACCTTCGTTTCTTAGACAGGTTATTACATGTACATTAAAAAGCACCAGGTCAGTTACAGTCTGGAGTACTTGCTTGTCTTTGCGTTGCTTAGGCCAGGGAATTCCCTATTTGAGGTGCTTCGTCAAAGGGGTTTCCCGGCTGCGTGGCTGGTTGTCTTTGGAGTGCCTGGCTGGAGTTTCTGAACCGCCGGTCACGTGATGTGTTGGCGGATGGATGAACAAGAGTCTTTACAGTTCGAAGTGCGTTGCAGGAGAGACGTGTAAACGAACTTTACAGCAAAACTTAACTTAGAACGAGACTTTTAACGAGAAAATAAAATAAAGGAAGAAATGAAAGTAAGAGATGAGATGGCTTGAATGAAGCTGTTTAAACTCCGATCTTGATGGGTTTGTCTGCTGGCTTGGTCTAACTTGGTCTGGTCGCTGTAGTGTACGAACATGAACACTCTCTTGCTGTTTTTTGATAGAGAGAGGCACCAACTTAATTTAACACAGAACCGACTCAAAACCGAACTGAACCGAACCGAAACTGAACTGCTATCTGAACTCTCTGAACTGAACTGAACTGAAACGTTCTGCTTTGTTCGGGTCTTTAACTTAAAGTTAGTCCAACCTCTTTTGGAGAATTCTGACCAATGAGACAATGGCATCATTCTAGGAGGTGGACTAGTTCCTACTTATCATAAATCAAACAAGACACACTTTCATTCATCCATCTAAAGTAACAACATTTGCATGACTTGTATGCTATCTAGTATAATAGACACCTACATAGCTAGAATATAGGATTAGGTAGTGGAACAATGTTTGATTATGAGTCCACTGAGCATTGTTCTGTTTGAGTTGTTCTCTGCAGAATGTGCAGAATTAATGTGGTTTGATATGTAAAGTGTGTTGGTGTGTAAAGTTTCTGGGGTTTAAGAAAGACATTCCAATCTGAGGTCACGGCAAGGTCCCTGCTGAAGTCTGTTCTGTTCATCTTCTCATGGGACCTTGTTCCTTAAGAAAGACGGGGTCTGTTAGTGCAGGGTCAGATGACCTCTTTGCTAGGGCCCTGAGCAGTTCTATTTCTGAACAGATCTGTCTTTCAAAATTATAGAACATTGGCAACGTTCTTCCTTTAGTTAAACAATAAAAGTCTCTCCGGTTGCTTGTTCTCTGGGTCTGGTGATTTGATTCAGGAATGTGAAGACTCTTTGTGTGATTATGTATGAACAGTTCACCTAAAAGCTTCAAGTGGGTTTGGTTCATTCTCATTGTTGCTACACAACGTTCGTTCCTGGAGGGCTGCGATGTGGGTTTTGTGTCGTGTTCCTTGTTCTTGTCTGTCATGTGATTTACTGATTGCCATGTGTCTTGTCATTTGTTAATCGTCGGATCATTGTTCACAGGTGTTCCTTGTCTTGTAATTAGTCTTTGTATTTAAGCCCTCATGTTTGCCCTGTGTCAATGTTTGTCCAGGTTCTTGTTGCGAGTTCCATGCCTTTGTCTAACCCAACCCATGAACTGTGCACATTGAACAAAGAAAAAGCATTGACTTGTACATGGGCATTAAAGAGGGCTCAAACATCTTTTTAGTAATGATATTATAGAGTCTCAGTCTACATTACATTATCACTGATGTTTTAGGATGCCAAACAGTTATTATAATAATTTAATAATGATTTATATATTTATTCCTATGACGTAAAATCCATATAGCCTATGAATGTACTGTATAAATGAAAATTAATGTTTCAAAAATATATTTTACATTTAGACTATAGTATAGGAAAATTACAATACTTTTGTCCTAATTTCTTCACTTGCAAGAAATAAACCCTTGAGATTTTATTTTGGATAAAACCCCAGATCACCATGCTGATCGCGTGAGCAATGTGTGCACTTTTCTTTAAATCACGCAGCACAAACAGAATGGCTATATAGGCTACTTAAAGTCTTGTGCTGTGGCACAAAGCATAGCATGGTTTCCATTTTAGTTCTTTGGCAAAATATAACGCTAGAGACCTTTATGTTAGGCTATACATATTACATCTCATTAGGGCTGACTTCTAATAGTCGATGATTCGACGATTCAATTCGAAGAGATCTGATTCGACTATGAACCTCATAGCTCGAATAGTAGGGGGTCTGTTCACATATCGCGTCTTTTGCCCGCTCAAGTTCGTTATTTCAAAATAGGCGCGCGGTATGCAACCAATGAGCAGCAGCAGCACACTAACGTTACATGTCTGTAACGTCTGGACCACGTCCACATTTGTTAGCATTTACGGATTTATTGACTCACAATGGCTTCTAAAAAATCATCAAAAGTGTAGGAGTATTTCGAGAAGGTTAAAGATGACCCAAAGAAAGTTAATTGCAAGTTGTGCCAGCAGCTTCTTTCATATCACTCGAGGACAACCGACATGGCGTATCATTTGAAACGGGTAAGGCTTCTTAACTTTACAAACAAAAAACAAACAAACAAACAGTTCTACCACTCTTTTGTCAATACAAGTCAAGTCAAGTCAAGTCACCTTTATTTATATAGCGCTTTTTACAATACAAATTGTTTCAAAGCAGCTTTACAGAGATAACAGGAAAACAATGTTGTAATAGTATTGTTCAATTGAAAATTAAATGTCCCCAACTAAGCAAGCCAAAAGGCGAAGGCAACAGTGGCAAGGAACCAAAACTCCATCAGGTGACAGAATGGAGAAAAAAACCTTGGGAGAACCCAGGCTCAGTCGGGGGGCCAGTCCTCCTTTGGCCAACGAATGAACAGTGTATGATTATGAGTTAGGCAGCATAATGTCAGGAGTCAGATGGGATCAGAACTTTCACAATATTATCCAGTTCATCTGGTTGGGTTGGGTCATCCGGCCGGTGAGGAGATGAGTGTGGTGAGGAGTCCATGGGCCTTCACAGCGCTGATAATGCGTGTCGTCGTGTCCATGTGATGGTCCTTCATCAGATCTGGATATGCCCTGGATCCGGCGGTCTGCGGTAAACCTCGGGATAAACAGAGAGACTAATATTAGCGTAGACGCCATCCTTCTTATGATGTACAAAGTACATCAGGAATTATGGGAAGTGTTCCCGGTTCCGGCTGATCTAATCTATGCAGCCTAACATTGAATTATAGAAATCTATAATGTGTTATGTGTATGCTAAGCCAAAGAGATGTGTTTTTAGTCTAGATTTAAACTGACAGACTGTATCTGCTTCCCGGACCGTGTTAGGAAGATTGTTCCAAAGTTTTGGTGCTAAATAGGAAAAAGATCTACCGCCAGCAGTCGATTTTGATATTCTAGGCATTATCAACTGGCCAGAATTTTGAGATCGCAATAGACGTGAAGGACTATAATGTGTTAAGAGCTCGCTCAAGTACTGGGGAGCTAAACCATTTAGTGCTTTGTAAGTAATCAGCAATATTTTAAAATTTATACGATGTTTAATAGGCAGCCAATGCAGTGTTGACAGAACCGGGCTAATATGGTCATACTTCCTGGTTCTGGTAAGAACTCTAGCGGCTGCGTTTACAGACATAAACCCTATATTATTATTATAATTTTGGGGGAAGACGCGTGCGTATTAATGAGTAGCCTACTCTAGCACACACACGCAAGGTCTCTCGCGTTCTCCCCCTCCCTCTGTCTTGCGCGTATTCAACAAAACCTATAATATATAAAAATACATATATGTTAACGATGAAATACGGGACAAATCATAATTTTTTTTTATAATAGCCTAAGTCTGGACACTAAAATTAGAGTTGAAATATGTCCTGGGAAAAACGGGACGTCTGGTGACCCTACCTATGTGTGATATGTTTTGTTCATCTGGCTTTAAATGAATAAAAGGTAGGCTATTTGTTACACACCATGTTTTTCTTTCAATTTTTTTAGCTCGTTTGAAATGGAAAAAATCTAGCTGCTATCTAAAAAAAAAAAAAAAAAAAAAAAGGTTCGACTATCAGTCGACTATGGCAAAATCTAACGAATCAGATTCGACTATGAAAATCCTTAGTCGAAAACAGCCCTACATCTCATATGTGTTGGTAGATATTTAGTGGCGGGCGTATTTTTGCTGAAAAGACAGGCACTTATATGCTCCGTTATCGGAAATGTAAAAAATATGTTTTTTTTTTCGTTCCCTCGCTTGGACCCCAAGTGTGCATGGGCCCCTGGGCCTGTGCCTATAATGCCCATTGGGTAATCCATTACGTGCCCATAATGCCCATTGGGTAATCCGTTACGTGCCCATAATGCCCATTGGGTAATCCATTACGTGCCCATAATACCCATTGGGTAATCCATTACGTGCCCATAATGACCATTGGGTAATCCGGGCTTGGCTTTACCGAGTCTCTATTGTGCAGCCCATCCCGGATCTCCTGCTCAGATCAATAACAGTCTACAGAAAAAAATTTTCTTCCAATCTGTTTTATGTATACTGTTAATTTAAACTTTTATCTTGTTTTTATTATCTTAAATGTAACTTATCTTAGAAATAGTAGTAAAAAGTACTGTAGGTAAAAATGTATAGAACAAATTATTTTGTATCAAATTTAAAAATTAATTGACATGACAAAAATAAATGTACAGAATAATTTCTTTATTAAAAGTTATAACTTGCATTACAAAAATAAACAATGCACAAAAATTATTTGTTTCCAAAAAAGTATGTATATGATTGTTTCATTTTCAAATTTTAATTCACATAACCAAAAGTTTATTTCTCTACCAATCTGTAAAAAGAGAAAACAATCTGCCATTCTCTCCCTGGTCTCCTCTGTCTCTCTCTGAAACTTCATGTCCTCCCTAAATATCTCGATCTTGACTCCTTGCACTATCCTTCTTGGCCGGGGAAAGGAGGACGGTAGGAGGGTTTCCAGGTCTGTGCAACAAAAGTAGCCCTGAAAGACCATCGGCTCTTCTCCATTGAGCGGCCGAATTCTCCACTGGATTTGTAAATCTGAGGGGTGTTTTGGGGTGCTGAATCGTACTTACGCGGATGGAAATCAACTAGTGGAAAAAATGTTTACCCGCGGCAAAAACTTAAAAGTAGCCCAATTCCACAGGAAACTCTCGGACTTGGCAACACTGACGATAGGCCGCATTAGAAAGATCCAAGCGGGTAATCCATCAGCTGGAAACTGAAGCCTCTCTGGGCGCCGCCATTGTAGCTGACTATCACCTGCTGTTAGCATTCCATTGACTTCCATTCATTTTTGCGTCTCTTTGAGAGCAAATAACTTTACATCTGAGGCGTTTAAAGACTCCATTTGTCCATTGTTTATTTCTAAATTAACACGACAATGTATAAAAGGCTCCATTACATTGTGGCCCCATAGAAGCAGTTTTTGTAAAAAATAGGCTAACGATTGCGTCATAATACGCGACTCTCTGTTACACAATAGAAAACATTACCGTATAGACAGAAGTTGAAGCTCGCGCTCAATCGGGGGGACGTGGAGGCATAAAGTGAAGGGAGAAGCCCATAGAGAGTTGTAAAGTTGCTTCTGCTGCAAACTCATGGGCAGCTAATACTCACGATCTCCGGCTCTGCAAGATTCGGAAGGAAATGATTCAGATTCCTCTTGGCATAGCTACTAGAAGACGTACAACTGTCAGTCAGGTTGCTCACGTCACATCTACGTGAAGCGCAGTGCGCTTGGCTATCAGGAAGTGAGTGCTTCTATTGGGCTTCAATTCTCTCCGTTGAAATCAATGGGGTCGCTGTGTCCATTTCTTTTACTGTCTATGCAAAGATCCTTCAAATGGGGAAAGCCTTCGTCGCACCGCTGTGACGCAATCGGCCTTCAAATGCACCTTCGGAGGAGCAGCTCACGACTGTTTCTCTCCAGCACTGTGATCCTTTACAGTTATTTGCTAATTGAAGAATTTCTGTGAGGGCTTGAGGCTTGAATGGTTATGATTATCTGTCATTTCATGTCATGTCATCAAAAAAATTAAATTACTCAATTATTAATTTTTTGAGAATGGCCTCTCTATGACTGATGGAAACTGAGCTAAATCAGTGATTGGGCTATGGGTTAATATCTGTGCTTGTTTAATGACATCACTGGAGGATATGATCAATTTAAATTAATGGGGGAAAAAATGCGTCCGAGAATACTTTTAGTCATGCTACAGTTAACCATGTGAATTATTTTCCAGGTTAGAGCCAATGTTAGTTTATTCTAACCTGGAAATTGGTTTATTGTCCGTGTTATTATTGAAAGACCCGTGACTGGTGTGTCCAGGTACTCCATAGACCGTAACACAGACCTGGAGCGGTTCTTCAACGTGGATGCTCTGTCTGGTGTCATCAGCACAGCCAAACCTCTCGACAGAGAACTCAATTCAGTCCACAACATCACCATATTTGCCACTGAGAACCGTGAGTATAATATAAGCCACATCTGAAAATCTACATTTGCATAATTAAAAACAGAACAATTGTGTATACATGCCTTTGTCATTTAATAACTACATTTAATTTTGAATTTAACAATACTATTAAAACATTATTTTCCTGTTATCTCTGTAAAGCTGCTTTGAAACAATTTGTATTGCAAAAAGCGCAATATAAATAAAGGTGACTTGACTCAGCATATATATATATATATATATATATATATATATATATATATATATATATATATATATATATATATATATATATATATAATGTTCACCATCATATATATATATATATATATATATATATATATATATATATATATATATATATATATATATATATATATATATATATATATATATATATATATATATAAAGAATCACCAAATTATTTTTGGTCCAAATCAGCTCTGCATTGCTGCTTCTTCACCTACTGAAAACACCATTGTGCACTACATGCCCTTCCTCTAATCACACGTGAGCAGGACAATAAAGCACTTGAATATGAATGTGTTCTTCTGGGACTGATTGTGGCCTGTAGCTCAGGGTCTATGAGCTGAGCTGCTGACTAAAGCATGTCTACACAACTGTTCTGTGTTTAATTATGGAGATGTCATGCCACGAGGTGACACACGTGCAGAATAACGCTTTCAAAGAGAAAGGATCTCACTCCACAGAATCTTGATGTGACTCTCATGCACACTCACTAATGTCATTACTAATATTATTCCTTCTTACAGATCAGACTGTAAAGTGCTCCAAAAGTTAATTCACACATTCTCAAGATAAAGTTAACACTAAATAAATCAAAAACTGGTTTCACCAATGGACTCGTTTGCAGGCAAATAATCAAAACTACAATTCTGATTTCCAAAGTCTTTATTTGTCAGAAAATAATAACGATCTAGACTAGGGCTGTTTAAACCTGTCCTGCAGAGTTCAGCTCCAACCCTAATTAAACACACCTGAACCAGCTGATCGAGCTCTTCAGACTCAGAGAAACCTCCAGGCAAGTGTGTTGGAGCAGGTAGAGGCTAAAGTCAAGTCATGTCAGCTTTACAGGGATAACGGGGAAATTATTCAATGATGCAAACAGAGTTCTGAAAGGCAAGCTAAAGTGTTCAGGATGTTGGCCTTCCAGAAGCAGGATTGGACACCCCTGATCTAGACATAGCATCATTATTGACCCGTCTTAGACCACCAATCAAAAGACACTTTCTATGTGGTGAGTCTGCATGTCTTAGCGAATAGCTGTTGATGCTAACTGTGTTTGTGTGTGTCAGAGGACCCGTCTCAGGTTGGCAGAGGAATCGCTCTGATCACAGTCATGGACATTAATGATAACGCTCCAGTGTTTGCTATTGAGTACGAGACACTCCTGTGTGAAACTGTGGCACCTGGACAGGTACGTGTAGCACTGTGCATGTTTATTAGGAGTGTCAAAATGCAACAATACATCTTTACGGTAATGAAAATAAAATTCATTGATTATGGAATTTAATTACGATGATTATAGTAATAACCAATCTGTCAAGGTTGTAGTGGAGGATGAGCAAGGACTCAAAGATGCAGAGTGTTATGGGCTTTTATTTGTAATATATATATATATAAATAAAACAGAATCATAAGGAGAATAAACAGGAGGGTAACGAGAGAGCAGGTGGAGCAAATAAACCAGTGTTACTCATTGCGCGGCTCGCGAGCCTCATGCGGCTCGCCAAGCTTTAATTTGTGGCTTGCATGGCGGTAAATAATACAGTGATATGATCAAGCAGTCACTACAGATATTTCATAAAAACATTAAAAACTAAGTAGGACTATAACATAACCCATTAAAAACTCAAAGTGTCACCTCTATTTTCAAATAATTTTGATCGGATTGAAAGGGGTGGTTTATCGAGAGAACATGTAAACACTTGATCGATTGAAAACCGAAACTGAAAGGACGCCGTACGTTGCGACGGTCGCGCTGAACGAGCTGTTCTTCTGATGAATAAAATGTCGTATAAACGAGTGTCCTGTCATTCTATAATTCTCCTTTCACTCAGTATCTGTGAAGTGAAGCAGGACAACGGCTCACCAGTCCTTGTTTCAGATTCTCATCCACAGACGACTGATTTTGGGCATTTTTACTGCGTGATCACAAACAGCACGGCATAACGGTTCATCATTGTCTCCACATTATGACCAGAATTTGATAAATATTAAGTCTGCTGTTTAAAACAAATAAAGAACCAATGTAGGAAAATGGTTATTAGCCTACGCACAACAGCGGGAAACTATATATATTTGTGCAGTGTGCATGTCAAAAAACCTATTCCGATTTGAATCTTTTGACTTATAAACGTCCACATCACCCCGATCATGCATCATATCACGATGTTAAGCATTCATGTAAACTACAATACATTCAGATTAATCAATCAGAATGAATCCAGACCGATTGAAACAAAAGTTGTGCATGTAAACATATCCAGTCTCTGCGGAGTTGCCAGTTATGGCGGTATTTCCAGCTCTTAACGCCGTTAAGAGTGCTCTTGGACATGATGGGCTAATGTAGAAAAAAATTACTTAATGTCATTCTGGTATGAATATATTCTGGAAATCCTGCTTTTTTTTGTCATTAAGGGAAATCATCTTGTCTCAGTTACAAATTTGACTAGTAAATCATTAAAAAAAAATATTGCATTGCATATGTTCAGGGGTGACATATTAATAAACAGACATGGTATTTATGTCTGGGTCTGGATGTAACTTTTTATACTTTCCTGTAAAAATGGCCTTCTACTGACTTTATCCTATCAGTGCGGCTCTCATGAAAAAAATAGTGAAGACCACTGAAATAAACCAATAATCAGGTAACAATAGGGGTGAGGTTAAGACAAACGACAGGAGATCACACGGCACATAGAAACATATATGACAAGCCATGTGCTCACACTAAACATGACAAAAACAAGCACACGGCACAGCGAACACAATCACAACACGAACACGCAGCCAATGGGAGCTCTCACCGACTGCCTGTCCACGCAAAACACAAGTACAGTAGGTTACCAACCAGAATAATACTTTCACCGCCGCCGCTCTGCCGCGGCGGTAAATTTCGGGGTGAATTTGCTGCCTTTAACCGCTACGAGGCACTACAATCACAGACTTTGAAAAGTGTCCGTTTATTCTTACTATTGCGTAATCTGCCGCGGCTCATTCAGAGTGATTGAAAGCTGGTAGCAGATGAATTCAAGTGAAATGTAGTTAAAATAATTCATCAGAATACTTAAAGGTGCATTGCGCAACATTTCATGTTAAAAATACCCGTTTTTTAACCCATACATGCGTAAACAATTGCCTGATGGGATGAATGAGCCCTTCTCTGATCACTGAGATTGCCTCTATAATCCTGTACAGTAAAATAAATAAGAGGGATTCGGGCTCGAATCTGAGACTGGGCGTGACGTCATGCGCGTTCACGCTCACCAGGCGATGTCTCGGAGGTTTGTTATTGTTAGCCGCCATTCTCCGTATCAGCGAAGACAACTCGAGCGACAAAACTTTAGTCAACTTTCGACAAAAGTAGAAGATGGATTCAAAGAGACCGGCTTGTAGTTCATTCCAAACCCCAACGCAAACTCCACGTAAGACAAAGAAAAGAAAACTTTTGTCTAGTTATTGACCAAAATGGCCAAATTGGAGTCAGGCGTCGGAATAAGACGAGACGAGAGTCAGCATCGGGAAGGCTTTCAACAAATGGATAGATCTCCGGTCTGCTCTAGGGCTCAAACGGGACCCTCAGTTGGCTGTTTTCTTGATAAAACGGTAAGATATACCCCAGTCTCTAATGTCTGATTCGGCAAATCTATGACAACAAATGACGATGCGTAAAATGTGTAGTGCTTTAGCCTAAGCTAGATAAATGTACAATCAGAATTGATTTGACTAACGTTACCATTGTCAGTGAACAGGTTCATAAACTAGGAATTGTCTTCGGAAGAATAGTACAACATGAAACATAAAACATGTCCCATAAAAGATGCTAACTATGTTTTTGTGTATGGCCTACCGGTAGCCTTGTGTTCTTTGCTAACTTCCTTTGCCTGCGCTCTGCTCTTCTATCTTCTTCCATCATATTACTTTAGACTTTCCACCATAGTCTTTAAACGCCGCCGTTCGTACTCCGTTATTAAGGTCCCGGTAGGCAGAACGGGAACATTGCGATGCTGGTTTATTGTTGTTGTATGTGGCGCCGCCGACGCCGTGCTCGCGTCACTCCCTTTACTCATCGGTTCTGGCCACTGGCCAGTGCGACCGCAAACAGCAAAACCGAGTTTGGGGGAGAGTAGTTCTTAGAACTGTTTAGAAGTGGACAGTTCCTATAACTAAGTTCCTATAACTACTTGTTATGAAAGCGGATATAGTGCCATTTGATTGTTTATTACCTTGAGACATTTGAGTGTACTTTGTTGAGCAACTGAGTATGGTATGATTATTATTTTAAGCTTTTACAAATTAATAACTTAATTGTTCATGAACGTGTTTCCATAATAATACAATCATAAGTGGATACAGTAAACGCATAAAACAGTTCAACATGGAGATAGATGGAAACAAAAACTGAAGTTTTCTTCTACCCCCGTTTTCCCCTCACACATAAGTGTGTAATTTACTCAAATGCCTTTCCTTTCATATATGTAAAATGACTTGCAGATTTATAACTTTATAACCTCTGAAGACATTATGACTGTAAACAAAAGATTTGTGCGGCTGATGCTCCTTTGGTTATGAACAGCTCGTGCTCGTGCAAGCGTGCGTGTGCTCCATGAGCGTGCACACCTCTGGTTGCAGTTTCGCTTGTCGCCAAAGGGGGTGTAGTTCTGCAAAAACTCAGAGACCTGCGTTATGCACCTTTAAATTAAATTGAATAAATAATGAAAACATTTCATTATAAAACATTGCAATAGAAACATATTAGGCTACATCAATGAGGCTTTGCAAGAGTATAAGACATTGAAGTAGCAGCGTTCAGGTGGTAGCTCTGTGGTTAACGCAATGACATGGAGATTCAAGAGACCCGAGATCGAATCTCAATATAACATTATGTTGGCCGACAGCATTAATCTTTAACCGTTCTTGATGCTTAAATAGGTAACTGTTTATTTGTGAGTTTATTAACTGTTTATTTATTTAAAGTCAAGCGTTTTGATTAATTATCAATGGCACATTACAACATTGCTACATTCCTGTAGAGCCGCTGCACAGACGACAAAACTGTTGAAGGAAGATTGTTAGCCGATTGCGTCAGAAAATGAAAATGAAGAAGCTCGTTTTTAGTCTGCTAAATTATTGTGTAATGTAAAAAACACTAAAACTACTTAAATTTGGAACCCCATCGAACAGTTCAAGGTTTAAATAAAGTGGTGGAACAGTTTAAAAAAAATGTAAAACAGGGTTGCATTTAGACTTTATTTCCATGCAAAAAAGAAACACAGAATCTTATTCTTGCTACATTTTAAATTTGTTTTGCCAAAGAAATTGCAGCTAAATTAAACGAAACGGTAGGCTACACATCGAAAATAGTCCAAAGCAACATAAATTAAAAACATGAGTTTTGCCTCTCTCGCGCTGGATCTCAGTAAGTTTATTTAGTCTCCCTTGCTCAAACATTCTTAAACTCTACAAAACCAGTTGAAACAACTGGATTGAACACTTCAGTTTAAATTTGTTTGTGAAAAAAATTTAAATAGGCTACAATAAATAAACTAGAATATTTATAATGTAATAAAATATGGGGACACATCGAGAGATGTATCCTTAAAATAATTTGTCTTTGCCCGCTCATCAGGCTGGCTATCCCACACTCTCCATATGAAAGAGGAACATTAACACCTCCTATTGTCCTGCATCACGCTGAACTTTCCCTCCAAACCCCCACAGGCTCTCTGAGTCTGAGACTGACTTAAAATAAAGAGAAGTCGCAATTCACACTTAAATCGCTCTTCTATACATTACCATTAGGCTATTAAAGTGTTGATAATGAAGGAATTAAATGATTTAAGCAACATGTAGTGATATTTCTGTCATAAAAGTTTATTACTAAATATTTCATTATTTAAATAATTTAAGAAATAAAACTGGTTTGGGTCAGCTTTTTCCAAGCAAAACTAAATATAATCTTCAAACGCATGTTCATTTTGTTGTCATGAACAAAATGCTCAACTCAATATTTAATTCTACAGGGATCTTTGGATCCAGGCATGCAAATTGTGAATTAGTTCTTTTTAAAATTATTATTATTCAAATAAATATTCGAATACAGATATCTCGGTGCTTCGTGGTACTGCTGATAAACTAAATAACATTTAGATAATAATTATGAACTTTAAATGAAACAATATAGCAACGCTTCGACGAATAAATGATTTGATCTGTTTTTACATTTTAATTCAGGGAGATTTAGTCTTTACATTTAATTAGATCGAGATTTTCACCTTGTCATTTTCTCATTGCGAGGCGCCAGCATCTTAAACATATTTCAGCAGATTCTCTGTACCTCTCGTTTTCATATGGATTACATAATCGGATAACATTTATTAGCCTAAATATTTAGACATTTAAAGGCTTTAGACATAGCCGATTTCCTATCGTGACTGAGCTGAGGCAAGTGGCTTTCGGTTCATTTTTGTGACGCCCAGTTCCCGGAGACCGAGACGACAGATAAACATTTGTCATTAGCCTAAAAAAAGCTTACAGTTTTGAACGATGTAGGCTAATCTACTCTTATCTGTATGACAAAAAAAAATCACGTAGCCTATAGCCTATTAAGTTATTTTAGTTGTTATGAGAAAAATAAATCAAATGAACGCGCTGCCTCGTTTGTCGAAAAACTTTACTTACAACCATGTTTTTAAAAACTGTATGTAGGCTATAGGGAATAAAAGAAATATATATATATATATATATATATATATATATATATATATATATATATATATATATATATATATATATATATATATATATATATATAATGTGTATATATATAGGCTAGGCCTATATATATATATATTTTTTTACAAAACTGCTTTTGAACGATTGGTATTATTATAGCTACAGATGTAAAGTCGTTCTGTTGGATAGCCTAGGAAAATAAAAAAGGAAGGAAGGAAGGAAAAGAAAGAAGGAAGGAAGGAAAAGAAAGAAGGAAGGAAGGCTACTATTTGTTCCTTAGTGTAAAATGGAAATGCATGGTAATTTTATTTTATAAATATAAGCAAAAAAAATATATGGTGTAAAAGAGTTTTAGAACTAAACAAAGAACTACAGTAGTCCATGTTTGTTTGGGATTTGAACGTATGTCTTCTGATTGATCGAACCGTCAGCTCTACCACTCGGCCATGAGCTCACTGAGAAAAGCCCAAACGTTTGTTTCTCCAGTGTTCGCTCAAATGAGTGAGAAAACGTTTTGTTGTTAACCTATTGTGAGTGTAGCCTACTTTACATGAATAAAAGTAGACCTTTTACAGTTTTAAAATATGATATCTTATCTGTATGACCAAAAATTACGAAGTAGGCTATATCGTATTAAGTTATTTTAGCAGAAAAATAAATTCAAGTGAACGCGCCGCTGCGTTTGTCGAACTCTAATTCAATGGCAGAATAAAACCCCAGTTTAGAATACGCACTAGGCATGGTGTGTCAAAATACTTAATTATAAACTTAAATATTTCCTTCAAAACCACCTCAAAACGCTTTGTGACATTTTAAAAAAGCCGTGAATGTATTAAGGCCACTGGAACCACGGAAACGCGCTGCATGTTATCTCTCAATACAGGAGCAGAAGCGCTGGTTCAGATTTTATTGTTTGTCGTTTAAACGTGCGTGTTGTATATTAAAAAAAAAAAAAAAAAAAAAAAAAATATATATATATATATATATATATATATATATATATATATATATATATATATATATATATATATATATATATATATATATATATATATATATATATATATATATATATATATATTTGATATGGTCTATTAAGGGTAGGCCTATAGCATTGATTCACTATAGAGGAGGGGGGAAATCACCCACCGGCAAATCGCACCTTGCTTATTAACCATGTTTTTAAAAATTCTTTCTGCATATAACCCCGTGAAGTTTTACTTATTTTTTTAACAGAACTGTTTTTGAAGACGTAAATTCAGTCAATCTGTTGGATGAGATTTGTTCCTTAGTGTAACATGGAAATGCATGGTAATTATATAAAGAACATGTTTATTCGGGTTTCGAACCCGTGTCTTTGTACTGCTTAAAAATTCAACTCTACCACTCGACCACAAGATCGGTTGTTTACTAGTCAGTGTGCGCGCAAACGAGAGAAGCACTCTTAAATCTTCTCATTCCTCAATAGTTTAGCGTCATTGATTGCGCCTAATTTATTTTCACTGACTGCGAGATAGGCCTCTTTTAAATTTTGATTCATAAAATTTTCTGCTCTAAAAGTTTGCTATATTATATTTAAAATGTAGGCTAGTTTTACATACGTTTTGCTTTCGCTAAATGTCCCTTTGCGCCGCCTGGCGGTCATTTCGCGAATGACTTTGAAATGCGACTGGGTTTTCTTTGCCGCGGTGAATTTGCCGCGGTAGACGCCACGGCGGTAATAGGCATTCTGGTTGGCAACCTACTGTACATGAAACCACGGGCCGATGGAAAACTGCACAGAACACAACAACACACGCAGACAGAAGAGCGTACGACCCAAGCAAACTCCAAAACACACGTTTACACAATGAGACCAGAGCGCACGGAGAATGAGCAAATGCCCATCCTGTTCACTCACAATGGAAGAAAAACATACAGAGCATGAATGTCCGAACCTCGACATGAACCGAAACCAAACTAGACAGAAGTGCCGGATCCGAACACCCTGCTCTCGTTGACGGAAGAGCGAACTCAGAACCGCTCACAATGACGAGACCGTAGGAGTGTGAGGCGAACTCAGAACCGCTCACAGTGACAAGACCGCAGGAGTGTGAGGCGAACTCAGAACCGCTCACAATGACGAGACCGCAGGAGTGTGAGGCAAACTCAGAACCGCTCACAGTGACGAGACCGCAGGAGTGTGAGGCGAACTCAGAACCGCATGCTCACAGTGACGAGACCGCAGGAGTGTGAGACGATCTCAGAACCGTTCACAATGACGAGACTGCTGGAGTGTGAGGCGAACTCAGAACCGCTCACAGTGACGAGACTGCAGGAGTGTGAGGCTTTCTCAGAACCGCTCACAGTGACGAGACCGCAGGAGTGTGAGGCGAACTCAGAACCGCTCACAGTGACGAGACCGCAGGAGTTTGAGGCGAACTCAGAACCGCTCACAGTGACGAGACCGCAGGAGTGTGAGGAGAACTCAGAACCGCATGCTCACAGTGAAGAGACCGCAGGAGTGTGAGGCGATCTCAGAACCGCTCACAGGGACGAGACCGCAGGAGTTTGAGGCGAACTCAGAACCGCTCACAATGACGAGAGAGCAGGAGTGTGAGGCGATCTCAGAACCGCTCACAGTGACGAGACCGCAGGAGTGTGAGGCGATCTCAGAACCGCTCACAGGGACGAGACCGCAGGAGTTTGAGGCGAACTCAGAACCGCTCACAGGGACGAGACCGCAGGAGTTTGAGGCGAACTCAGAACCGCTCACAATGACGAGAGAGCAGGAGTGTGAGGCGATCTCAGAACCGCTCACAGTGACGAGACCGCAGGAGTGTGAGGAGAACTCAGAACCGCATGCTCACAGTGAAGAGACCGCAGGAGTGTGAGGCGATCTCAGAACCGCTCACAGGGACGAGACCGCAGGAGTTTGAGGCGAACTCAGAACCGCTCACAATGACGAGAGAGCAGGAGTGTGAGGCGATCTCAGAACCGCTCACAGTGACGAGAGAGCAGGAGTGTGAGGCGAACTCAGAACGGCTCACAGTGACGAGACCGCAGGAGTGTGAGGCGAACTCAGAACCGCTCACAGTGACGAGACCGCAGGAGTGTGACGCAAACTCAAAAACCGCTCACAGTGACGAGACTGCAGGAGTGTGAGGCGAACTCAGAACCGCTCACAGTGACGAGAGAGCAGGAGTGTGAGGCGAACTCAGAACCGCTCACAGTGACGAGACCGCAGGAGTGTGAGGCGAACTCAGAACCGCTCACAGTGACGAGACCGCAGGAGTTTGAGGCGAACTCAGAACCGCTCACAGTGATGAGACCGCAGGAGTGTGAGGAGAACTCAGAACCGCATGCTCACAGTGAAGAGACCGCAGGAGTGTGAGGCTAACTCAGAACCGCTCACAGTGACGAGACCGCAGGAGTGTGAGGAGAACTCAGAACCGCATGCTCACAGTGAAGAGACCGCAGGAGTGTGAGGCGATCTCAGAACCGCTCACAGGGACGAGACCGCAGGAGTTTGAGGCGAACTCAGAACCGCTCACAATGACGAGAGAGCAGGAGTGTGAGGCGATCTCAGAACCGCTCACAGTGACGAGACCGCAGGAGTGTGAGGCGATCTCAGAACCGCTCACAGGGACGAGACCGCAGGAGTTTGAGGCGAACTCAGAACCGCTCACAGGGACGAGACCGCAGGAGTTTGAGGCGAACTCAGAACCGCTCACAATGACGAGAGAGCAGGAGTGTGAGGCGATCTCAGAACCGCTCACAGTGACGAGACCGCAGGAGTGTGAGGAGAACTCAGAACCGCATGCTCACAGTGAAGAGACCGCAGGAGTGTGAGGCGATCTCAGAGCCGCTCACAGGGACGAGACCGCAGGAGTTTGAGGCGAACTCAGAACCGCTCATAATGACGAGAGAGCAGGAGTGTGAGGCGATCTCAGAACCGCTCACAGTGACGAGAGAGCAGGAGTGTGAGGCGATCTCAGAACCGCTCACAGTGACGAGACCGCAGGAGTGTGAGGCGAACTCAGAACGGCTCACAGTGACGAGACCGCAGGAGTGTGAGGCGAACTCAGAACCGCTCACAGTGACGAGACCGCAGGAGTGTGACGCGAACTCAAAAACCGCTCACAGTGACGAGACTGCAGGAGTGTGAGGCGAACTCAGAACCGCTCACAGTGACGAGAGAGCAGGAGTGTGAGGCGAACTCAGAACCGCTCACAGTGACGAGACCGCAGGAGTGTGAGGCGAACTCAGAACCGCTCACAGTGACGAGACCGCAGGAGTTTGAGGCGAACTCAGAACCGCTCACAGTGACGAGACCGCAGGAGTGTGAGGCGATCTCAGAACCGCTCACCGTGACGAGACCGCAGGAGTGTGAGGCGATCTCAGAACCGCTCACCGTGACGAGAGCAGGAGTGTGAGGCGACTCAGAACAGCTCACAGTGACGAGACCGCAGGAGTGTGAGGCAACTCAGAACCGCTCACAGTGACGAGACCGCAGGAGTGTGAGAGGAAACTCAGAACCGCATGCTCACAGTGAAGAGACCGCAGGAGTGTGAGGCGATCTCAGAACCGCTCACAGGGACGAGACCGCAGGAGTGTGAGGCGATCTCAGAACCGCTCACAGTGACGAGACCGCAGGATTGTGAGGCGATCTCAGAACCGATGCTCACAGTGAAGAGACCGCAGGAGTGTGAGGCGATCTCAGAACCGCTCACAGTGACGAGACCGCAGGAGTGTGAGGAGAACTCAGAACCGCATGCACAGTGAAGAGACCGCAGGAGTGTGAGGCGATCTCAGAACCGCTCACAGGGACGAGACCGCAGGAGTGTGAGGCGAATTCAGAACCGCTCACAGTGACGAGACCGCAGGATGTGAGGCGATCTCAGAACGTTCACAGTGACGAGACCGCAGGAGTGGAGGCGAACTGAGAACCGCTCACAGTGACGAGAGATCAGGAGTGTGAGGCGAACTCAGAACCGCTCACAGTGACGAGAGACAGGAGGGACGGAAGCAGAGTGTGAGGCGAACTCAGAACCGCTCACAGTGACGAGAGAGCAGGAGTGTGAGGCGAACTCAGAACCGCTCACAGTGACGAGAAGCGGAGTGTGACGAGACTGCAGGAGTGTGAGGCGAACTCAGAACCGCTCACAGTGACGAGAGAGCAGGAGTGTGAGGCGAACTCAGAACCGCTCACAGTGACGAGACCGCAGGAGTGTGAGGCGAACTCAGAACCGCTCACAGTGACGAGACCGCAGGAGTTTGAGGCGAACTCAGAACCGCTCACAGTGACGAGACCGCAGAGAGTGTTGAGGCGATCTCAGAACCGCTCACCGTGACGAGACCGCAGGAGTGTGAGGCGATCTCAGAACCGCTCACAGTGACGAGACCGCAGGAGTGTGAGGCCAACTCAGAACCGGTCACAGTGACGAGAGAGCAGGAGTGTGAGGTGAACTCAGAACCGCTTACAGTGACGAGACCGCAGGAGTGTGAGGCGATCTCAGAAACGCTCACAGTGACGAGACCGCAGGAGTGTGAGGCGACTCAGAACCGCTCACAGTGACAAGACCGCAGGAGTTGTGAGGCGATCTCAGAACCGCTCACAGTGACGAGACCGCAGGAGTGTGAGGCGATCTCAGAACCGCTCACAGTGACGAGACTGCAGGAGTGTGAGGCGAACTCAAAACCGCTCACAGGACGAGACTGCAGGAGTGTGAGGCGAACTCAGAACCGCTCACAGTGACGAGAGAGCAGGAGTGTGAGGCGAACTCAGAACCGCTCACAGTGACGAGACCGCAGGAGTGTGAGGCGAACTCAGAACCGCTCACAGTGACGAGACTGCAGGAGTGTGAGGCGAACTCAGAACCGCCTCACAGTGACGAGAGAGCAGGAGTGTGAGGCGAACTCAGAACGCTCACAGTGACGAGACCGCAGAGTGTGAGGCGATCTCAGAACCGCTCACAGTGACGAGACCGCAGGAGTGTGAGGCGAACTCAGAACGCCACAGTGACGAGAGGCAGAGTGTGACGAGAGGCAGAGTGGAGGGAACTCAGACAACGCTCACAGTGACGCGCAGGAGTGTGAGGCGAACTCAGAACCGCTCACAGGGACGAGACCGCAGGAGTGTGAGGCGACTCAGAACCGCTCACAGTGACGAGACGCAGGAT
Organism: Chrosomus eos; assembly: GCA_036326025.1. Classification (NCBI taxonomy): domain Eukaryota; kingdom Metazoa; phylum Chordata; class Actinopteri; order Cypriniformes; family Leuciscidae; genus Chrosomus; species Chrosomus eos. Next base: position 34,254,297 of record CM070840.1, read on the forward strand.
GTGAGGACGAACTCAGAACCGCATCACAGTGACGAGACCGCAGGAGTGTGAGGCGATCTCAGAACCGCTCACAGTGACGAGACGCAGGAGTGTGAGGGAACTCAGAACCGCTCACAGTGACGAGACCGCAGGAGTGTGAGGCGATCTCAGAACCGCTCACAGTGACGAGACCGCAGGAGTGTGAGGCGAACTCAGAACCGCTCACAGTGACGAGACCGCAGGAGTGTGAGGCGATCTCAGAACCGCTTACAGTGATGAGACCGCAGGAGTGTGAGGCGAACTCAGAACCGCTCACAGTGACGAGACCACAGGAGTGTGAGGCGAACTCAGAACCGCATGCTCACAGTGACGAGACCACAGGAGTGTGAGGCGAACTCAGAACCGCTCACAGTGACGAGACCGCAGGAGTGTGAGGCGAACTCAGAACCGCTCACAGTGACGAGACCGCAGGAGTGAGGCGAACTCAGAACCGCTTACAGTGATGAGACCGCAGGAGTGTGAGGCGAACTCAGAACCGCTCACAGTGACGAGACCACAGGAGTGTGAGGCGAACTCAGAACCGCTCACAGTGACGAGACCGCAGGAGTGTGAGGCGAACTCAGAACCGCTTACAGTGATGAGATCGCAGGATTGTGAGGCGAACTCAGAACCGCTCACAGTGATGAGACCGTAGGAGTGTGAGGCGAACTCAGAACCGCTCACAGTGACGAGACCACAGGAGTGTGAGGCGAACTCAGAACCGCTCACAGTGACGAGACTGCAGGAGTGTGAGGCGAACTCAGAACCGCTCGCTCACAGTGACGAGACCACAGGAGTGTGAGGCGAACTCAGAACCGCTCACAGTGACGAGACCGCAGGAGTGTGAGGCGAACTCAGAACCGCTCACAGTGACGAGACCGCAGGAGTGTGAGGCGAACTCAGATCCGCTTACAGTGATGAGACCGCAGGAGTGTGAGGCGAACTCAGAACCGCTCACAGTGACGAGACCACAGGAGTGTGAGGCGAACTCAGAACCGCTCACAGTGACGAGACCGCAGGAGTGTGAGGCGAACTCAGAACCGCTTACAGTGATGAGACCGCAGGATTGTGAGGCGAACTCAGAACCGCTCACAGTGACGAGACCGCAGGAGTGTGAGGCGAACTCAGAACCGCATGATCACAGTGACGAGACTGCAGGAGTGTGAGGCGAACTCAGAACCGCATGCTCACAGTGACGAGACTGCAGGAGTGTGAGGCGAACTCAGAACCGCTCACAGTGACGAGACCGCAGGAGTGTGAGGCGAACTCAGAACCGCATGCTCACAGTGACGAGACCGCAGGAGTGTGAGGCGATCTCAGAACTGTTCACAGTGACGAGACCGCAGGAGTGTGAGGCGAACTCAGAACCGCTGACAGTAACGAGAGATCAGGAGTGTGAGGCGAACTCAGAACCGCTCACAGTGACGAGAGAGCAGGAGTGTGAGGCGAACTCAGAACCGCTCACAGTGACGAGACTGCAGGAGTGTGAGGCGAACTCAGAACCGCTCACAGTGACGAGACCGCAGGAGTGTGAGGCGAACTCAGAACCGCTCACAGTGACGAGAATGCAGGAGTGTGAGGATGAACTCAGAACCGCTCACAGTGACGGCTCTCAAACTAAACAAGAAACCAGCAGCCTGACACAATGTGTTACAGTGTTACATGGATTATACACTCATGCTCTCACTACAGACAGAGCATGAAAGACTAAGGAAACATTTTATATTTTAACTATTGTTATGTTTATATATTTAAATTTTTGACAGACTTTTTTTTTTTCATCAGTCACCTTAACATGTGGGTTAGTTTGTAAAATAATACTGTGGCGAGCAGGACGAGGCAGAGGGATGTGAGAGATACGAGACCGGTGCATCATTCATTATCACTCACGCCTCGTCCTGCTCGACACAAATACATTTTACAATAATAAAACTTATTAAAACTGAACATGAATTTTTTTTTCAGGATTTATTTCAATTCTCATTCTTTTTTAAACCGGACATATTATTTTGTCTATATTTGACTATAATTCAAATTATCTCTCTAGTTACAATGTCTTTAGAGTATTTTTTTAAATAATTATGAATTGTTGCAGAATAATACAATTGAATTCAGATTATGTATTTATGCATTAATTGCATTAATTGTTAATAAAACATTCCTCTTATGTATTTTCATTGATTAATCTTCTACTTTAAGTTTAAAATACTTTTGTCTGGTTTCAAAGACAAGGCTTAAACCTCCCAGACTAAAATGCATGTTTGAACTGTTTGAGCTGAAAGCATAGCTTAACATATGTCTGTGCCATTGTTTTGTAGATGCACACCAGTGATGTGTTTCTTTAATCTAGACCCTGTCTGTGAAACCGGGCCATAAAGTAATACTTAGTTATCAACACAATCAATCATAATATGAGATTATATACTAAGTGTGTGTAATGTGTTTGTATCACTGTTTCATATTCACCTGATGCGGTTTGTATAGACAAGATGTAGTCAAACAGAAAAAAGAGTGAATGACAGTGAATGAAGGTCAGAGGAGGCACACAATTCATGCATCACACAGCAAATATTTATCAAAAGTCTTTTGTGGAGCTAAATGCCTGAACTGGGTGCTCTTGGCATTTGGAAAACATAATCAGCAAGGGAGACATGAAAAAAAGTATCATAGATCAAAATGATATTATTAAGGAAAGGCCGTTAGGCTAATTTACTGTGGATTTGCATTGGCTCTTGCTGCTCATAAAAGAAAATAAAGAAAAGTTTTCTTTTAAATCTGCTACTAATATCAGTTTTGTGTTTGGCTTCCTTTCTGTTGTGTCAGTGGCTCAGCTTTGAGTTTAGAATCAAAATAATCTGGAAAAGTAGGCTTTGTAGAAGCAGAAATTAGCATTATTGAGTCTTTCAATTTTACTTTGACATGTGCTTTGTACTTGTAAGATGATTTCAAAGTACATGTCTTAAATCTAATCTCAGACAATTAGAGTTAGTACTAGACTTGATGTTTGTGTCAGTGACTGAAGAACTGTTTTGGTTGGGATGATCAATCACAGACTCCTGATTCATTGAAGAGTATACATTGAGATTTATTAATAACTTCCATAGTCGCGTGCTGCCACCACACGCACCATGCCAATTATCTCTCACTCTCTACACATGTGCAAACATATAGTAGACAGGGTCGCCACTACTCCATAAAACCAGCCACTATCATTACATCTTCCCTTTTCTTTTTTTTTTTTTTTTTACACATTTACATTACACATAAACATTTAAACTTTGAAGCAAAATACAAACATGATTTTACATCTAAAATTACACCTATCTAATGATCTCAGTCTTTTGCAACAAATCTGCAGGACCATTTCAACTTTCAGCATGCATGTTTCAATAAGTCTTTCAACAAGTCTTTTGCAACAAGTCTGTCAGGACTGTTTCATCTTTCAGCATGTGTCAACAAGTCTTTCAGGGCATTTCCGTTCACGAACAGATCTTCTCAACGGTATCTCAATCGTTTCCGGTTGTTCTACTTCAGCAGCTAAATCTTTCAAAAGATGTTGACGATTCATCCTTAACACAATACCACTTGTAGTTTCAATATTATAGGACCTTGGTTGAATTTGTTCAAGTACAATGCCTTTCTGATTTCAGGTATTAGTCTTATCTTTAAATCTGACCTCCTCACCAGCACGCAGTTCAGGCAAATGACGAGTTCCTTTATCATAATAGACCTTTTGCTTAGCCTTTTGTTGTTCTTTGAATTCTTTAACTTTCATGCTGCCTTCTGTCAATAGAAGATCCTCGGACATAGGTAAATTAGAACGAAGACGTCGTCCCATCAAAAGATATGCCGGCGAGTTTCCAGACTCAAGAGGGGTACTACGATAAGCAAGCAGTCCCATGTAAAAACTACTTCCACCATCACTCCACCAAGTCCATTAGACTGGGGAAAATATGGACTTGATGTTGTATGTCTGAAGTCCCAGTCTTTTGAAAAACTCTGGAAACTAGCATTAACAAATTGAGGGCCAATTTGCAAAGATTGATTTCAGGCATGAAATCACATTTTCTGCCGTAGTTGTGCTTAACGCACACACTTCTGGATAACATGAATAATAATCCGTAACCAAGAGGTAATTTTTCCCCTGACATGTGAACAGGTCTGCACCTACTTTTTGGTATGGTCTTTCAGGTACCGGATGCGACATTAGTGGCTCTCTTGGATTATTGAATTGATATCTGGCACATGTCTGACACTTGGACACTTCTATTGTGATGTCCTGATTAATTCCAGGCCAATACATGAATTCACAAACTCTTTTTTTACATTTCTCAATTCCCAAATGGCCTTCATGGAATATGTTCAACATCTCAGGTCTCAGATTTTTTGGAATCACTATTTTATTTCCTTTATACAGAATTCCATTACAGACAGACCTGCAGTTCCAAAATTCATGAACTTCGGCACCACAATTTTGCTTCACATCTGGCCAACCATTCATGACATGTTGATCCTTCAGGATTGCTCCTGTCTGCCTCGCTGATCAATTGCTCCTGTCTGCCTCGCTGCCTGCTGTGTGTGAGTGTGTTTGCTCCGAGGCTGTTAGCTCCGTCTAAGCCTCGCATTTCTTTCTGTTTTGAACCATCATTTACTATCATTTCTAGTTGTTTATACTACTAATTACAGTTTACCTAACAGATTAACTTAACATCGCTAGCTTCCGTTATTGTTAGCACAACACGCTAGTATCTCGCTAGCCTGTTAAGGCGCCACCCGTGCGCTCAGTTATTTATTTATTTTTCTCGTGCGCGCCCACGCATCTGAGTTCATAAAAAGCCCAGGGGCCTGTACCATGAAGGTAGCTGAACAAACTCAGAGTTACAGGATTAGTTTTGAGTTGACAAAACCAAACCGATGCAATCAGGCTTTATTGGTACCATGAAGCAGCTCATCAACTTTCTCTGTCAACTCAGGCTTTGATCTTAAGCTATGATTACTCCACGAGCGCGTGCACATACCAAAGTGACGTTGGCACCGAACAACCAATCGCGTTCGATATGGATAGAGCGAGAGCGATACTTTCTTTCCGCGGAGGAGCAAGAGATAATCATTCAGAATTACGATGAATTTAAATATGTATTACAAGCTCGAAACAATACGGTCTCTGCTGCCAAAGCAAGAGAAGACTGTTGGAGAAAGATTGCTGATTGCGTTAATGTGTAAGCTAAATAAATACGTTCTTTATTCATGTGAAATGATGTATATATAGGCTATGAATGTATGTGTGTGTAAAATATAGCCTATATTTTTATAATATAGTAAAAAAATTGCATGTATATACCTGTAAGGATTAATATTCATTGATTTTTAGATGCAACTCCAAACGTTTTTGGCAGCTGATAAAGACAAAATATAAAAATATAATTAAAAGTAGCCTAGTAAGTATTTATTTACACACAACCTTTTATTATTTTTTTATTTGTTTGAGGCAAACCGAAAAAAGAGTGAAATTCAGAAAACCAGTGGAGGGCCACTCCTCCAGAATACACTGAGTTGGCTCTGATAGGAGTAAGGGGCGGCCGATTATGGATGGGATTACAGGTGCTGTACAATCTGACCCTGGTGCTGGCTCCTCTAAGCAAGTAACACTGGATACGCGATACATTACTATTTTAAGTTTTAAATATGGCTGACTGTATGTTCTGGAGTAGAGGGAAATGCAGTGTCCCTGTTGAAGCCAGCACACACACACAGTATCCCACACAGAGGTCAGTATGCAGCAGACAGAACACCAGAAACATATGGGCCTACTTTTATTTATCAGGGAGGAGGAAATGATGAAGAGACACTCTGTCTGTGTTCTGGGACAGTTGCTGAGGTGAATGCACTGGGCTTTTTATTAAGGCAAACATTTGAAAGTGTGGCATAAAACAGGGACTGGCCCAAGTTACACATCTATTTTATTGTAGGATTTTTCACAACCTGTCCCAGAAACTAAAGCCTACCTCAACAGGCTTCAAAAGAAATGTGAACAAGGTAAGGATTTAAAACCCTTGACATACATTACAGGTGTTTGTCAAGGACCTTTTTGTGAGTTGATTAGCCTCCCAAAAACTTGTAATGATCATGTTTGTGGTGGAATTATGTTTCAGGTGGAAACAGACTCAGTCAGGGCCCTTTACAAAAGGAGCCTATGGAGCTATCTGCACACTAAAGGAGCCTATAGAGCTAGACTGCACACTAAAGGAGCCTATGGAGCTAGTCTGCACACTAAAGGAGCCTATAGAGCTAGACTGCACACTAAAGGAGCCTATAGAGCTAGTCTGCACACTAAAGGAGCCTATAGAGCTAGACTGCACACTAAAGGAGCCTATGGAGCTAGTCTGCACACTAAAGGAGCCTATGGAGCTAGTCTGCACACTAAAGGAGCCTATAGAGCTAGACTGCACACTAAAGGAGCCTATAGAGCTAGACTGCACACTAAATGAGCCTATGGAGCTAGTCTGCACACTAAAGGAGCCTATAGAGCTAGACTGCACACTAAAGGAGCCTATGGAGCTAGTCTGCACACTAAAGGAGCCTATAGAGCTAGACTGCACACTAAATGAGCCTGACTGTGAGCTGAGGAGGCTCCACATTTAAAAAATAAATGCAACAGCTAGATTAAACTGATCTCAGTGAACTTATTAAACCAAGTAACACTTTAGCATGAATATTTATTAATGCAACTTTCTATTGCTTTCTTTCTCTCTCCCCATCCCACAAAACAAATAAAACAGTTTGAGACCTATCTGCAGTTCCAATGTGCTTTTATTAAGTGTAATATTGTATGGTGATTGCAACTACATTTGCACCAGCTGGGTGGTCAAGTGTGTTCGGGTCAGTTTCATCGGGGAGAAGCTTTCTGTGGTGGTTCTGGCTCCTTTCTATGGTGGCTATATTGTGCAGAATGGCACATGCAGACACTATCTGTGATGCCCACTCTGGCAACTCTTAAGCGAAGACAGTTGAAACGTGCCTTTAGGATGCCAAAGATCATCTCTAATTTTGACTATGGTTTTACTGACACATGAGGGTCATGATAGGGGGTTATTGTGTAGGTTTTGCTGTCCCAATTCAAATTAACAGTGTTTTGTACTGTACCAAATTTAACTAGCTTTCCTCAAAGCGCTGACACAACATACTCACGGAAAGTAGATTGTTATCTGTTAATTTTACTATTAATTTAAAGATTCATCTCACAGAAAATAATAATTTCACATGTTCACATAATCTCTACCTGAACATTAAGGCTGTGAAAGGACTTTCTATTAATATAATCTGCCTCATGTTCTCCTAGAGAAGTGGACATTGCAACATGTGTGCAGGATATTGCTTCAATGACTCTATAGGGAATCCTATCATAAGATTAACCGAATAAAAAAATATTAAAATAATGCTTAACAAGTACTGTATTGTATAGTACATTTGTGAAATTTGCTTTTTGGAAGAAAAAAAAACGTGATGTCACCCTATCAATATTACCGACAATTTTATAAAAAGCCTCTCTTATGGACATGGTCAATAAATGAACACTATTAAACTATTAATGTACTCCTGCAGAGCAAGGACCACCTTGCGAATGGTTCGACAAAACGTGTTTTCTCCTAGATTCTGTGCATCACCGCAAGTATGTTTGTGTGTTGCGATTGCGTGCAAGTATGCAAGCACTTGCAAAAAAACCGCAACGCAATACCATTTATGGTAAAGTAAGTGCATGAATTCGACATGTTAAATTATTTATGAGCGGCTCAATAAGTTCGCAAAGATAAGATATTCCTTCCGCAGAAAATCTGTATCTTTGATACAAGTAGCCTAACTATCAGGAAAGGCAAGGGGATTTTGTCCGGCTAAAAACTCTTTCTCTACGATGTGCTCGTCTTACAGTTTGCGCTGAGATGTCCACAGGATTTGAAAGAAAATGTAAAGCAATTGCAACCAACACTGGGAATTAGTTACGTCACCTATATGTTTCTTTGCTCACAGCTGATTGGTCAAACTTCAGTCTGAGATCTCGAATCCAGAACTTAACCTGCCCCGGAGCAGGTTAGCCGTGCAGCGTAAGATACCATGGCAACGAACACCGATTAAAGCCGAGCTACTTTCATAGTACCTAAAACCCAGGGTTGGCGGAAACTAAGCTGAAACATAGCTGGCTAGCCACCTAAACCGGCTTCATGGTACAGGCCCCAGGTGAGTAAGAATCAGTCAACAAACACGGTGAGTAATGTCTTGTCCTGTTATTGTCACCTGCACCTCATGCCATATGTTTACTATAGCCTTCCCCGTCGGCATAGGGTTTATATGTGATAAATGCAAGGAGACAGTCAGGTTGACGGAGAAGATTTCAGAATTAGAGACACGCATCCAAACTTTAATTGAGGATAGTAAGTGTGCTCGAGCTTTAGATACTACTTTGGATGCGCCTAGTATAGTGAATCATTTACATGATTCGGTTCCGGCTGAGTTATTGCCTGTGCAGCCAGGCAGATGGGTGACTGTGAGAGATCGCTCTAGTCGCGGATCAAAAAAACACTCTTCCGTTCCGGTTACCATAACTGTCACAGTATGGGTTTGTGTTTCCCAAGTTCACCACTAGAGGTCCTCTTCTCCCACGGTGTCAGTCACATTAGAAACTGCATTTCCCACAATCCTTGTCTCCTCTCATCATTGTTCATTGCACCCAGCTGTCACCCATTATGATTGTTAGTCTGTGTGTATAAGTACCCTGCTTGTTTAGTGTTTATTATGGAGTCCTTGTCTTTTATCACACCACTTCTGAGGTCTGTTCTGTCTAGTCATTGTTACTTGTGTTTGGATTGCTTATATGGATTTTGACCCCTGCCTGGACTGGTTTGTGAGTACGGATTTCCCCATTAAAACTTACTGCATTATTGGATCTTTTGTGTTTCCTGAGTGTGGATCGTGACAGAAGGACTCCCTCACTACAAGATCTAGCAATATGGATTTTGGGTTTTCCTCAACCACGAGGTCAGAGAGGAGGCAGCAGAGGGGGAGTTCAAGAGTTGAAGAGGATCCCCCTCGTATGAACATTTTTCAGTGCCTGGCGTTATGGACCCGCCAGACTGAAGAGGCCATGGCAGTCAAGTCCCCTGAGCAGCCTTCCACCTGGGACAGAGAGCCTTTTAGGGGAACCCGTCTGGTCAAGTTTAGGGGAACTCGAGGGGGACGTCGGGGAGGTGATACTAGAGATGAGCACCGACCGCATTCTCCATTTCGGTCATTTTCTGACCATGGTCCGGTGATGTTCAGCCCCGAGCGTCCTTCACCGCTGGTTCCGGTGGTTCCTGTTCCAGTTCCGGTGGTCCCGAAACAGAGGAGGAGAGGGAAGACTTCCTCCGTGACTGTTCCGGTGGTCCCTGTTCCGGTGGTCCCTGTTCTGGTGGTCCCGAGTCCGGTGGTCCCGAGTCCAGTGGTCCCGAGTCCGGTGGTCCGAAGACGGAGGAGGAGGAGAAAGGACTCCTTAACGACTTGTCTGGTGGCTCCTAACCAAGAGACCGTCCAGCCAGAGACCGTCCAGCCAGAGACCGTCCAGCCAGAGACCGTCCAGCCAGAGACCGTCCAGCCAGAGACCGTCCAGCCAGAGACCGTCCAAGTCAGCCATACTCAGCCAGAGCTTCACGTCATCCACGTCCAGCCAGAGCCTGTTCAAGTCATCCACGTCCAGCCAGAGCCTGTTCAAGTCATCCACGTCCAGTCAGTGCCTGTTCCAGAGCCAGAGGCAGAGCCAGTGCCTGTTTCTGTGTTTGTGTCTGTGTTTGTGTCCGTTATTGTGACTGTTACAGTTCTTGTGGCTGTTCCTGCGCCGGGGTCTGCTGTTCCTGCGCCGGGGTCTGCTGATCCTGCGCCGGGGTCTGCTGTTCCTGCGCCGGGGTCTGCTGTTCCTGCGCCGGGGTCTGCTGTTCCTGCGCCTGAGCCACCGCCCTGGCCGCCCGAGGGATCTTCACCGCCCTGGCCGCCCGAGGGGTCTTCACCGCCCTGGCCGCCCGAGGGGTCTTCACCGCCCTGGCCGCCCGAGGGGTCTTCACCGCCCTGGCCGCCCGAGGGGTCTTCACCGCCCTGGCCGCCCGAGGGGTCTTCACCGCCCTGGCCGCCCGAGGGGTCTTCACCGCCCTGGCCGCCCGAGGGGTCTTCACCGCCCTGGCCGCCCGAGGGGTCTTCACCGCCCTGGCCGCCCGATGGACTGACGTCTCCGCCCTGGCCGCCCGATGGACTGACGTCTCCGCCCTGGCCGCCCGATGGACTGACGTCTCCGCCCTGGCCGCCCGATGGACTGACGTCTGCTTCGCCCTGGTAGCCGGCCAAACCGTCACCCCCTGTTCCTGTTCCCCTTCATGGACCTGGTCCCCCCATCCCTCCCCCTGGTCCTCCACTGTTCCACCTCCCTCCTGGACTCTGTTTTTGTCTTGTGTAGTTGTCTTGGAGCGTCTGTTAGCCGCTCCGTAGAGGGGGGGTTATGTCACAGTATGGGTTTGTGTTTCCCAAGTTCACCACTAGAGGTCCTCTTCTCCCACGGTGTCAGTCACATTAGAAACTGCATTTCCCACAATCCTTGTCTGCTCTCATCATTGTTCATTGCACCCAGCTGTCACCCATTATGATTGTTAGTCTGTGTGTATAAGTACCCTGCTTGTTTAGTGTTTATTATGGAGTCCTTGTCTTTTATCACACCACTTCTGAGGTCTGTTCTGTCTAGTCATTGTTACTTGTGTTTGGATTGCTTATATGGATTTTGACCCCTGCCTGGACTGGTTTGTGAGTACGGATTTCCCCATTAAAACTTACTGCATTATTGGATCTTTTGTGTTTCCTGAGTGTGGATCGTGACAGAAGGACTCCCCGAGTTCCGGAGAACTTCGCCAGACGAGTCCCCAGAAACGACTCATCATCCTCGATGGAAGATCTCGCTGAAGCCTTAGCCGCTGCTGCTTCCTCCGTTTGTTGGGCCCATAAGGCAAAGCATTGAAAAATGTTCAATCGAGGTGCTTCCTCCCCGACCTGCAAACCACCTCTCTGTAATCCCCTTCCCTCACCATACACAGGAGAAGGGTTACGAACTCTCAAACTGCTGGATCTATTCATAGTGAGGGAGTCCTTCTGTCACGATCCACACTCAGGAAACACAAAAGATCCAATAATGCAGTAAGTTTTAATGGGGAAATCCGTACTCACAAACCAGTCCAGGCAGGGGTCAAAATCCATATAAGCAATCCAAAAACAAGTAACAATGACTAGACAGAACAGACCTCAGAAGTGGTGTGATAAAAGACAAGGACTCCATAATAAACACTAAACAAGCAGGGTACTTATACACACAGACTAACAATCATAATGGGTGACAGCTGGGTGCAATGAACAATGATGAGAGCAGACAAGGATTGTGGGAAATGCAGTTTCTAATGTGACTGACACCGTGGGAGAAGAGGACCTCTAGTGGTGAACTTGGGAAACACAAACCCATACTGTGACAATAACAAATCGATTTGCCCCTCTCAGTGAAACACCCACTGAGAATGCTGTTGATTGTGCCCTGGTAATTGGCGATTCTATTACTCGGAACGTGAAAATAGAGACACCAGCCACCATAGTCACATGTTTGCCGGGAGCCAGAGCGCCTGACATCAAAGCAAATTTAAAAGTGCTGGCTAATGCTAATCGTAAATTCTCTAAGATTGTTATTCACGTCGGCACTAATGATGTTCGAGTTCGCCAGTCGGAGATCACCAAAATTAATATTAAAGAGGTGTTTGAACTCGCAAGTACAATGTCAGGCACTGTAATCTGCTCTGGCCCCCTTCCTGTTCGAAGGAGTGATGAGATAGTTAGTAGATTGTGTTCACTCAATGGCTGATTGTCTAATTGGTGTCCGCAAAATAATATAGAATTCATAGACAATTTGAAAAGTTTTTGGGGCAAACCTGACCTGTTGAAAAGAGATGGTATTCATCCCACCTGGGATGGTGCGACATCTCAGATCATTATCTAGTCTCGTGTAAATTACATTTAGCCAAGGCTGCAAAGCCGACTCCGTGTTTTAAATATGTTAGACCTATCACTTCTGCCACTAAAGATTGCTTTATTAATAATCTTCCAAATCAGTTTCATAATCTCAGCATCCCAGATAGCTTAGAAGAACCTTGATATTGCAACAGAAACGTTTAACTCTCTCTTTACCAGCACTTTAGACACAGTTGCTCCGTTGCGCTTAGAGAAGATTAAAGAAAATAGTCCAACGCCGTGGTACAATGAGCACACCCGGGCCCTTAAGAGAGCAGCCAGAAAAATGGAGCGAAACTGGAAGAAAACAAAACTAGAGGTATTTCGGATTTCATGGAAGGAGAGCTCGATTGCTTACAGAGAGGCCTTAAAAGATGCTAGAACTAATTATTTTTCAACCCTATTAGAAGAAAATAAACATAATCCTAGGTATTTATTTGAACAAGTGACTAAACTAACGAGAAAGAAAGCTTCAAGCCCAGAAGTTTCCAAGAAACACAGCAGTAATGACTTTATGAACTTCTTCACTTATAAGATCGATAATATCAGGGACAAAATTATAACTATGCAACCGTCTACTACAGTATCGCATCAGGGAGTGCAGTGTAGTCTCCGTGAGGAACATTTTGATTCATTTGTTGCTATAGGAGAGGAAGAATTTTGCAAACTTGTTAATTCATCTAAATCGACAACTTGTATGTTAGACCCTATACCGACTAAACTATTGAAAGAGATGCTTCCAGAGGTCATAGATCCTCTTCTAGATATCATTAATTCATCTTTGTCATTAGGATACGTACCAAAAACCTTTAAGTTGGCTATGATTAAACCGCTTGTTAAAAAAACGCAACTTGATCCTACAGAATTAGTCAATTACAGGCCAATCTCGAATCTGCCTTTTCTGTCAAAGATACTAGAAAAAGCTGTATCCTCACAACTGTGTTCCTTTTTAGGAAGAAATAATATCTGCGAGGATTTTCAGTCCGGATTTAGACCGTACCATAGTACTAAGACTGCTCTCATTAAAGTCACAAATGATTTGCTCTTATCATCCGATCGTGGTTGTATCTCTCTATTAGTGTTACTTGATCTTAGTGCTGCATTTGATACTATCGACCACAACATTCTTTTAAATAGACTAGAAAACTATGTTGGCATTAGTGGAATTGCACTAGCATGGTTTAAATCATACTTATCTGACCGTTTTCAGTTTGTAGCAGTAAATGAAGAGATGTCTTATCGATCACAAGTTCAGTATGGCGTACCACAAGGCTCAGTACTAGGACCGCTGCTGTTCACTCTGTACATGCTACCATTAGGAGATATCATTAGGAAATATGGAATTAGCTTTCACTGTTATGCTGATGATACTCAGCTGTATATTTCTTCAAAACCTAACGAAACTTACCAATTCACAAAATTAACGGAATGCATAGCTGATATAAAAAATTGGATGACCAGTAATGAGATTCTAATCATTGGACAAAAAACTTCCTCGCCTAATAACCTAGAATACTGTCTAACACTTGATGGCTGCTCTGTTAAGTCTTCGTCGTCAGTCAGGAACCTGGGTGTGCTCTTTGATACCAATCTTTCATTTGAAAGTCACGTGTCTATTATCTGTAAAACTGCATTTTTCCATCTTAAAAATATATCTAAATTATGTCATATGCTCTCTCTGACAAATGCGGAACAATTAGTTCATGCGTTCATGACCTCAAGGCTAGATTATTGTAATGCTCTACTTGGTGGTTGCCCTGCACGCTTAATAAGCAAACTACAGCTAGTTCAAAACGCAGCAGCTAGAGTTCTTACCAGAATCAGGAAGTATGACCATATTAGCCCGGTTCTGTCAACACTGCATTGGCTGCCTATTAAACATTGTATAAATTTTGAAATATTGCTGATTACTTACAAAGCACTAAATGGTTTAGCTCCCCAGTACTTGAGCGAGCTCTTAACGCATTATAGTCCTTCACGTCTATTGCGATCTGAAAATTCTGGCCAGTTGATAATACCTAGAATATCAAAATCGACTGCTGGCGGTAGATCCTTTTCCTATTTAGCACCAAAACTTTGGAACAATCTTCCTAACACGGTCCGGGAAGCAGATACAGTCTGTCAGTTTAGATCTAGACTAAAAACACATCTCTTTGGCTTAGCATACACATAACACATTATAGATTTCTATAATTCAATGTTAGGCTGCATAGTTTAGATCAGCCGGAACCGGGAACACTTCCCATAATTCCTGATGTACTTTGTACATCATAAGAAGGATGGCGTCTACGCTAATGTTAGTCTCTCTGTTTATCCCGAGGTTTACCGCAGACCGCTGGATCCAGGGCATATCCAGATCTGATGAAGGACCATCACATGGACACGACGACACGCATTATCAGCGCTGTGAAGGCCCATGGACACATCAACACACTCATCTCCTCACCGGCGAGCTGACCCAACCCCTAACCAGATGAACTGGATAAATATCGTGAAAGTTCTGATCCCATCTGACTCCTGACATTATGCTGCCTAACTCATAATCATTCACTGTTCATTCGTTGGCCAAAAGAGGACTGGCCCCCCGACTGAGCCTGGGTTCTCCCAAGGTTTTTTTCTCCATTCTGTTTATTCAGCAGCCATATCACCCTGTATGCCAAGACTGGTTGCCCACTGAAGCTAAGCAGGGCTGAGCCTGGTTAGTACCTGGATGGGAGACCTTCTGAGAAAACCAGGTTGCTGCTGGAAGAGGTGTTAGTGTGGCCAGCAGGGGGTGCTATCCCTGTGGTCTGTGTGGGTCCTAACGCCCCAGTGTAGTGATGGGGACACTATACTGTCAAAATAGCACCGTCCTTCGGATGAGACGTTAAACCGAGGTCCTGACTCTCTGTGGTCACAAAAAATCCCAAGATGTCTTTCGAAAGAGTAGGGGTGTAACCCCGGCATCCTGGCCAAATTTGCCCCTTGGCCTCTGTCCATCACAGCCTCCTAATCATCCCCATATATACTGATTGGCTTCATCACGGTCTCCTCTCCACCAGTAAGCTGGTGTGTGGTGGGCGTTCTGGCGCAATATGGCTGCCGTCGCATCATCCAGGTGGATGCTGCACATTGGTGGTGGTTGAGGAGATTCCCCCCCTTCTATGTAAAGCGCTTTGAGTGCCTAGAAAAGCGCTATATAAATGTAATGAATTATTATTATTATTATACACTGTTGCCTTTTTTGCCGCTCTTCGCCTTTGTCGCCATTGGCTTTTGGCTTGCTTAGTTGGGGACATTTAATTTTGAATTGAACAATACGATTACAACATTGTTTTCCTGTTATCTCTGTAAAGCTGCTTTGAAACAATTTGTATTGTAAAAAGCGCTATATAAATAAAGGTGACTTGACTTGACTTGACTTGACATAGTATCTCACCTGAGTGAGTGTCTGATCTTGTTCTGTCTCTTGACAGATCAGTTTCATTTTGGAATCAGCAACAGGTAAAGCTTCAACGATCATGTTTACATATGCTTGAATGTCCTCAGTCATCTTTCCACTCGAAGGTGTAGTTGGATCTACGGCTCTGGACAACGTGTCTGCCACAAAAATTAATTTACCTGGTGTATAAAACACAGTTAATGCATAACGTTGCAATCTGATCATCATTCTTTGGATTCTCAACGGACAATCATTAAGAGATTTTTTGAACAATGCAATCAATGGTTTATGGTCAGTTTCAACATCAACAGTCTGTCCTGCCACAAATTGATGAAATCTCTCACAAGCAAAAGTAATACTAAGCAACTCTTTTTCAATTTGAGCATACCTACTCTCCGCATCAGTCATTGAACGTGAGGCATATGCAACTGGTTGCCAGGTCCCATCATTATCCTGGAGAAGTACTGCTCCCAATCCTGTCTGTGAAGCATCAGCTGAAATTTTAATAGAACGATTGGGGTCATAAAATTTCAAGATTGGCTCTTTAGTTAAAATCAATTTCAAATGTTGCCATGCAGCCTCCTGTTCAATTCAATTCAATTCAAATTTATTTGTATAGCGCTTTTCACAATACACATTGTCTCAAAGCAGCTTTACAGAAAGTGCATTTCAGAAATGTACAAAAAATAATACAGTTAGTTAATCATGTATTAATTTAGGGCATAACATATCGCCGGCGTTGAGTCGTCTCTTCACAGGCGTCGAGTCGTCTCTCCACAGGCGTTTAGTCGTCTCATCGCAGGTGTTGGGGCATCTGAAGTCTCCGTGAGAGGCTGGATACAAACTGGAGCTGACGAACGCTATTTACCTCGGGACTAGCGTCCCGAGATAACAGCAGAAAGACAGATGGGAAATAATTAGCATAGCTGATGTTCATAATGTTAATGCATTCGAACTGATTCAGCAGTAGTATAAAAGGTAAGCATTAAGTGAATGCTTGGTTAAAGAGATGCGTCTTTAATCTAGTTTTAAACTGGGACAGCGAGTCTGAGTCTCGAACAATATCGGTCCTGGCTCGTGTCGTGACCCAGGGTCCAGGAGTGATTGAAGGCAGAGATGATCACGTCCTCCTGGGCAGAGAAATGCACGGAGTAGACGAAGTCGGAGTCAAAGTCAAAATGTTACTAACCACTGACTTGTGAGCATCGGCGCGTGATGTTTCAAGCGCTGATCGCCGATCTCGCAGCTCGGCTTGCTTCTCCAGCAGAACACGGATCTGCTTCTCCACCGACTCCAGCTCCAGCCGTACCGAAATCAGCTCGAATGTGTCCTCACCTGCACTCAGAGGTAACGTTAGACACACATCCGATATGTTCGCCATTATAACAGATGAACAGTAAATTAGTAGTGATACTACCAATATCACTACTAATTTAGGACTGAAATGATGGATATAACCCGTATCCTTTCAGAGAACGGGTGTAAAATGAGACGCTCGATAGGCGCGAGGCCACGCCTGAAATGCTAGCGGGCTAAAGGCTAGTAGCCGAGATTCGGAAAGTTGGATCTAAGTAGCGATATCAAAGCAATCCGATTGTTTTTTATAAGGAATATTATCGAGGATAAGTTCACATGATATAAAAATAGAAAGTGCCTGTTTATAATTGAGTGGTAAAGAAGAAAATCAAGGATTAATGAATCAATTCGACGGAGCTCCAAACACAAACACAGACCGCACGCGCATGCGCAGATGATCCTGTTCATGGTTCCAATCCCATTCATTCTTTTTCTCAGTTAGCCACCTTAATGGAGCTATCTTCTCAGACAGATTAGGTATGAATTTACTCATGTAGTTCAACATACCCATGAATCTCTGGACATCTTTTACACATTGCGGTCTTGGCATATGTTCGATAGCAGAGATCTTCATGCGATCTGGTCGCACTCCAGCACTACTAATGATGTCACCCAAAAACGTTAACTCAGTTACTCCCAATTGGCACTTTTCTCTGTTCAACTTTAAATTTGCACGCCTGGTTGCCTCCAGAACCCTTCTTAACCTTGCATCATGTTTTTCTTTCGAAGCTCCCCAGACAATTATATCGTCCATCGATGTATCAACACCTTCCATATATTCATAAATCATGTGCACTGTTTTATGATACACCTCAGGAGCCGAAGCAATTCCAAAAGGAAGCCTTAAGAAACAATATCTTCCATATGGTGTATTAAATGTGCAAAGTTTTGAGCTGGCAACATCCAATTTTAACTGCCAAAATCCTGATGACGCATCTAGTTTGCTGAAATATTTGGCATTTGCAAACTGGGCCATAATCTCTTCACGTGTAGGAAGCTTGAAATGTTCTCTCTTAATTACTCTGTTCAAATCTCTAGGATCAAGACAAACCCGAAGTTTTCCATTCTTCTTGTCCACAATCACCAAAGAACTAACCCAATCTGTGGGCTGATCAATTTTCTGTATCACTCCTAACCTCTTTATTTTATCCAGCTCTTCTTTTAATTGTCTTTGAAGTGCAAACGGTACCTTTCGACATGGATATATAACTGGAGGTACAGTTTCATCAATTTGGATGTTGTGCTCCACTGACAGACAGCCTAAGCCTTTAAATACATCCCCACACTCTGTTAAGATTGAGTCGTACTCGGGTTCAGACACTTTTGATTCTTCTACAACCAGCACTCTTTTCACCAGATGCAGCCTCTCACAAGCAGACAAACCGAAAATAGCTTGAAAATCCTTTGGCACCACTACAAATGACAGACTGTGTACTTTATCCTTATATCGCATTTTTGCAACACATTTTCCTTTCACTGGTATTTTCGCTCCAGAGTATCCAGTTACTTTTAGCTTAGCAGCATGCAACTTTGGTCTAGGCTTTAGTTTATTGAATTCAGTTTTCAGAAATGATATTAACTTGAGCTCCAGTGTCAAGCTTAAACGCAACTGTACTATTGTTTATTTGCAGTTGTACGGTCCACTCTTTATGTTCCCCTCCACCTTCTGCTACCACATCCACATAGAATTCTTCTAATTCACACTCAGTAACAGCATTTACTTGGCTTGATGTTCGTTTACTTTTACAACAACGTGCATAATGATTAATTTTACCACAACTGTTGCAATTTTTTCCATACGCTGGACATTTTCTCGGTGGATGTTGCATCCCACAACGATCGCACGTTCTTTGAGGCTTATCAACCATCCTGCTTTGTTCCGTTTGCGTTACTTGTTTTGCGCTTACACAGGGTGTCTGATACTTCTTAACAACATCCACAGCTCATTTAACAATTCTCTCGCTTGCGTCTTTACAGTCTCTGCCGCTCTACAAAGTGAAAGAGCTTTCTCCAAATCCAACTCTTGTTCTCGAAGTAACCGTTCCCTCAATCCATTGTCAGGTATTCCACACACAATTCTATCTTTAATCAAAGAATCGGTTAACTCTCCAAACTCACAAGTTTTACTCCTATGTCTGAGCTCCGTCACATACTGATCAATTGTTTCCCCAATTTTCTGCATGCACGTGAAAAATCGATGCCTTTCATAAGTAACATTTCTCTTGGGAATGCAAAACGCTTCAAACTGGTCCATTATCGGCTGCAACTTCAAACTCTCTCCTTCTTCAAAAGTGAAAGTGAAACCTCCAAAGCTTCATCGCCAACCACATGAAGAAATAAAGACGCTTTCATTTTCTCTGACTTACGATCTCCATCAATCGCAGATAAATACAGAAGAAATCGTTGCTTAAATCGTCTCCAATTTTCAGCAACATTACCGGACAAATGAAGCTTCGGTGGTGGCTGCAATCCTTCCATCTCCACTATTTTCTCGTCACACGTGTGTAGATACTCCACAAGCTTTCACTTCTGAAACCACTTCTGACACCATGTTTTGGTTGGGATGATCAATCACAGACTCCTGATTCATTGAAGAGTATACATTGAGATTTATTAATAACTTCCATAGTCGCGTGCTGCCACCACACGCACCATGCCAATTATCTCTCACTCTCTGCACATGTGCAAACATATAGTAGACAGGGTTGCCACTACTTCATAAAACCAGCCACTATCATTACAAGAACCATGTCAAGTCAAGGCAAGTCCCTTTTATTTATATAGCACTTTTCACAATACATATTGTTTCAAAACATCTTTACAGAGATAACAGTGTGGCCGGAGGGTGTGGTCAGGAGAATGATGTGCATCTGTTCTTTCTCTATAAAACCTCAGGGTTTGTTGGTCTGAGGGTGTGCTCACTTGCTCCCGGTTGTTTTGTGCTTGGTTTTGGCTTCTGTTTGTTTACTTCGACCTTGTTATTACTTTTGAGTATTGTTTTGTAGTTTTACATCATGTGTCTGACAGAAATTGTATTTGATTACGTTGTTTTTTTATATTATATATTTTTTTCTACTTATGTTAATAAATATGTTTGGTTGCAACCTTACCAACCTTACCCTGTCCTTGTTTCATTTGTCACGGCTTTGAGCCGGTCGTGTCAATTGGAAGTGATAATGGAACCGAGATTGTTTTGGCTTTACAGCAGCTCTAGTTATTGTCCAGTTTAAGTAAGTTTTTGATTGATTCATTTCTATTGTAAAAATCATTAGTTATTAACTTAGGGGCCGCTTACCAACACTGTTTTCAACAGAAAACAGAAAACTTTTAATGTGTTCAGGCTGTTCATTTACATGACAACGGCGTTTTGGTTGCCTGAAATCACAATAGACGTGAAGGACTATAATGCATTAAAAGCTAGCTCAAGTACTGGGGAGCTAAACCATTTAGTGCTTTATCAGCAATATTTAAAAATGTATACAATGTTTCTGTCACGGGTGGTTGCAAGACGCAGATGAAGATCACAGTTCCAACACAAAGTTTTAATGATAATAGGCAAAGCAACATACACCATAAACGTAAACATAAACTAACTGAGCTAAACTGAACATAAATGTGACAGTTTAATAGGGAGTCAATGCAGTACTTCCTGGTTCTGGTAAGAACTCTAGCTGCTGCGTTTTGGACCAGCTGTAGTTTGTTTATTAAGCGTGCAGGGCAACCACCCATAATAGCATTACAATAATCTAGCCTTGATGTCATGAATGCATGAACTAATTGTTCCGCATTTGTCATTGAGAGCATACAGGTGAAACTAGAAAAATGTGAATATCGTGCAACAGTTCATGTATTTCAGAAATTCAAATTAAAAGGTGAAACTAATATATTTAGTATATATAACTATATACATATGCATGATTATACTTTTCAGAGGGCCGACATTTCTATATTTAAAATCCTTTTTTTATTGATTTCATGTAATATTCAAATTTTCTGAGATTTTGAATTTGGGGTTTTCATAAGCTGTAAGCCATAATCATCAAAATTTTAACTTTTGCATGATATTCTAATTTTTCGAGTTTCACCTGTATGACATAATTTAGATATATTTTTAAGATGGAAGAATGCGGTTTTACAGATAATAGAAACATGGCTTTCAAATGAAAGATTGGTATCAAAGAGCACACACACACACACACACACACACACACACACACCACACACACACACAGGTCCCTAACTGACGACGAAGACTTGACAGAGCAGCATTAAGTGTTAGACAGTATTCTAGGTTATTACGTGATGAAGTTTTTTGTCCAATAATTAAAATCTCTGTTTTTTCAGAATTAAGTAATAGGAAATTACTAGTCATCCAATTTTCTATATAATAATAACAATAAACTTTATTTTATAGAGCGCCTTTAAAAGCAGCTTCTCAAAGTGCTGTACATAAAATCGCAATCCACCGGGAAAGACAACAAAATAAAAATGAATAAAAACAAAAGCAGCAACATTAATAATAAAAATAGCTGTAAAGTGATCAAAAAAGACATCAGCATTCAAATGCAAGTTTAAAAAAATGTGTCTTGAGAAGAGCTTTAAAAATGCCTAGAGTCTGTGCTTCCCTTAGTTCAGGAGGGAGAGAGTTCCAAAGTCTAGGAGCATAAACAGAAAAAGCCCTGTCACCCATAGATTTTAGATGCGTTTGTGGAACAGTTAACAGATTACATTGTGAAGAACGCAGTCTGCGATTTGGAGTATAACTGGTTAATAAGCCAGATAAGTATTGTGGAGCTAAGCTGTGTAGAACCTTGTATGTCAGCATCATTATCTTAAAATCAACACGGAACCTGACCGGGAGCCAGTGTAAGGACTTCAAAACTGGAGTAATATGCTCAAATTTCCTGGTTCCCGTCAGGATCCGGGCGGCAGAGTTCTGAACATATTGCAATTTGTTAATTGTGGTTTTAGAAACTCCAGCTAAAACAGCATTACAATAATCCAGCCGTGAGACCACAAATGCCATAGACCGCCAGCAGCCATATCACCCTGTAGCCCAAGACTGGTTCCCCACTGAAGCTAAGCAGGGCTGAGCCTGGTTAGTACCTGGATGGGAGACCTTCTGAGAAAACCAGGTTGCTGCTGGAAGAGGTGTTAGTGTGGCCAGCAGGGGTGCTCACCCTGTGGTCTGTGTGGGTCCTAACGCCCCAGTATAGTGACAGGGACACTGTACTGTTAAAAAGCACTGTCCTTCGGATGAGACGTTAAACCGAGGCCCTGGCTCTCTGTGGTCACAAAAAATCCCAGGATGTCCTTCGAAAGAGTTGGGGTTAACCCCGGCATCCTGGCCAAATTTGCCCAGTGGCCTCTGTCCATCATGGCCTCCTAATAATCCCCATATAATATATATATATATATATATATATATATATATATATATATATATATATATATATATATATATATATATATATATATATATACCAATTGGCTTCATCACTCTGTCTCCTCTCCACCAGTAAGTTGGTGTGTGGTGGGCGTTCTGCCGCAATATGGCTGCCGTCGCATCATCCAGGTGATGCTGCACACTGGTGGTGGTTGAGGAGATTCCCCCTTCTATGTAAAGCGCTTTGAGTGCCGAGAAAAGCGCTATATAAATGTAATGAATTATTATTATTATTTATTATTATTATTAAATGAATTAATCAGCTTTTCAGCGACAGATAAGTTTAGCATTGGGCGTAGTCTGGCAATATTTCTGAGGTGGAAAAAGGATGCCTTCACAGTGCTCTGAACAAAAAAATAAAAAGTGAGGCTGGTGTCAAAAATTACACCAAGGTTCCTCATCTTACTTTGGGTCTCTAAAACAGAGCCATCAACAGACAGGGACAGTGAAGCCGCTTTTTCGGTACATATCAGCTATGCATTCCGTAAATTTTGTGAATTGGTAAGTGTCGTCAGGGCGTGAAGAAATATAGAGCTGAGTATCATCAGCATAACAGTGAAAACTAATTTTAATTTATTTCATATATTTATAAAGCACAAATAAACACAACAAAAGTTGACCACTGTGCTGTATGAAGAAAAGAAATAAAAGGAAGAAAAAAACAGTAATAATAATAACCTTTATTTTCTAAAGCGCCTTTAAAAGCAGCTTCTCAAAGCGCTTTACACACAATAGACAATTAAAAACAAAACAAACAAAAAAACAAAAAAAAGCAACAACAAAAAAAACACATCAACAGGTAAATGCAAGTTTAAACAAGTATGTCTTAAGTTGACCTTTAAAAATGGCATAAGTCTGGGCTTCCCTAAGTTGAAGAGGCAGAGAATTCCAAAGGACAGGTGCATAGAATGAAAAAGCTCTGTCACCCATAGATTTTAAGCGAGTTTTAGGAACCACCAGCATGCTCGATTGTGAGGAGTGCAATCTCTGATTCGGAGTGTAGGGGTGTAACAGTTCAGATAGATAATTTGGAGCCAGACCGTGCAAAGACTTATATGTAAGCATCATAATCTTAAAATCGACTCGGAACCAAACTGGGAGCCAATGCAAGGATTCCAAAACCGGAGAGATATGGTTGCTTGTTCTGGACCCAGTTAAGATCCTAGCAGCAGAATTTTGTACACGTTGAAGCTTGTGTAGTGTCGATTTTGAAACTCCGGCTAAAAGAGCGTTACAATAGTCGGTAACACTTTATAATAACTGCACGCAATTAATCATTAGTTAAGCATGAGTAAACGGTTAGTTCATAATTTATAAAGCATTAATAGACATTAATAAGCAGTTTATAAATACAGTTATAAATGGTTTTTTTTTCCTGATTTATAAGCATATCTATAATGCGTTTAATAATTGTATTTTCATACTTTGTTAATGATGAATTAATAATTTCTATATGAAGTATTGCATTATTTACAAACCAGTTAAGAGTTTTCAGTGATTCATAAGATCACTTAGAAAGTGTAAGTAAATGGAGTAAAATCAGGTAGTTATAAAGCATTTAGTAACGGTCAGTTAACTATATTTGTGAGCTCATCTAAAGTGAGGACTATTCATGCCTTGTAAAGCATTTATAAATGAGATTTAAAGGCTCATTTATCTTCAAAACAGAAAAATGAAACAAACACAACACAGTGAAACAACACAAATCTCCTTTGTAAATGCTTTACAAAGCATGAATAGTCCTCACTTTAGATGAGCTCACAGAAATAGTTAACTAACCACTACTAAATGCTTTATAAACTACCCGAATTAACCCTGAATTACAGTATAAATACATGGTAATAAAGCATTTATTAACACATTAAGTAACTATTACTATCTGTCTGAATAATAAGATGTATGAATGTACATTTAAATAGTTTATTAATCATTTAATTACACTTTCTAAGTAATCTTATGAACCACTGACACCTCTTAAATAAATGTTTTATAAATAATGCAATACATCATTTAGAAATGATAAACTGATCATGAATAAAGTATGAAAATACAATTATTAAACACATTATATATATGCTTTTAAATCAAGAATAAAGCATTTATAGCTGTATTTATAAACTGCTTATTCATGTCTATTGATGCTTTATAAATGATGAATTAACTGTTTACTAATGCTTAACTAATGATTAATAGTGTGCAGTTATTATAAAGTGTTACCCAATAGTCAATCCGAGAGACGACGAAAGAATTTATCAGCTTTTCAGCTACGGGAAAAGTTAACATTGGCTGCAATCTAGTGATGTTTCTAAGATGGAAAAAAGATGTCTTAACAGTACTCTGAATTAAAGAACTCCAAGGTTCCTCATTTTACTCTGGATACCCAAAACAGAGCCATCAAGAGTCAAAGACAGAGAACCAACTTTGGAGGTTTGATGACGAGAACCAATGAGCATAACTTCAGTTTTATCACTGTTCAAGCACAGGAAATTACTACTCATCCAGGATTTTATTTCAGTAATACAGTCAGAAAGAAAATCAACATTGGAGCGCTCATCTGGTTTTGAGTGTATATAAATTTGCGTATCGTCGGCATAGAAATGATAATGGAGGCCGAGTGATCTCAAGAGATAGCCAAGTGGTGATAGATAGATGTTAAAAAGTAAAGGGCCCAGAACTGACCCCTGGGGAACACCAGTGGGAACAGAGCTAATCTCAGACCTATGATCACCCAATGAGATGAACTGGGAACGGTCAGCGAAGTAGGACCGAAACCACTTCAAAGCTGTCCCCGACACACCAGACACTCTCTCAAGACGTGTCAACATTAGACTGTGATCAACAGTGTCAAAAGCAGCTCTTAAATCTAAAAGAATGAGAATAGATGTTGCACCAGAGTCAGAAGCCATCAACAGATCATTGTTGACTTTAACCAGAGCCGTCTCAGTACTATGAAATTTACGGAATCCTGACTGAAGTGGTTCAAAGAGGTTATTACTTGTGAGATGTTTACACAAATGGGAGGCAACAATACGCTCAAGTATTTTTGCCAGAAACGGAAGGTTTGAAATAGGACGATAATTATTAAAATCATCCAGGGCAACATTCTCTTTTTTTGGTACTGGAGTTACCGCAGCAATCTTTAATGCTGCTGGAACAACCCCAGTCTGCAAAGAGTCGTTCATAATACTGAGAACAACTGGAGACAGGACCTCAAAGCAAGATTTAAATAAGCATGTGGGAAGAGGATCAAGCAAGCAAGTGGAAGCTTTAATGCTTGATACCTCTCTTTTAAGAATCTCAGTATCAAGAAGAGGAAAGTTAGTTAGAAGAGTACCAGTAAACCCAGGTGGACAATGGAATGAAAGAGTAGAAACAGATGAGACAGAGATTTGTTCACGAACACTATCAATTTTTGAATTGAAGAAATGAAGAAAAGAATTACACAGCGGCTGAGAAGCAGGCATGGTAGTAGCAACATTAACTTGAAGGAGTCTGTTTATAGTTTTAAATAGACGTCTGAGAGAAATACAAAGATCTTTCAATCTCAATTTGTGCTCCGTAGTCACGTAGAAGATCCTTCCAGGCTAGATAATGAACATTCAAGCCAGTAAGACACCATTTTCGCTCCATTTTCCGACAGGCCGACTTGTTAGTGTGCAGATTGTCATTATACCATGGAGCATTGCGAGTAAAAGTAACCTTGCGTGACCTCAGTGGAGCAAAAGTGTCTAGATTAACAG
This sequence comes from Chrosomus eos, assembly GCA_036326025.1. Classification (NCBI taxonomy): domain Eukaryota; kingdom Metazoa; phylum Chordata; class Actinopteri; order Cypriniformes; family Leuciscidae; genus Chrosomus; species Chrosomus eos. The sequence goes on from CM070840.1 coordinate 34,280,335, forward strand.
CAAGAGCGTTATTCAGCTGTGATACTTTCTCCTCCAAAGATGTGAAGTGCAGATCACTGAAGGTGGAAACAACAGAATTTGAAAATACTGTCTGATCAATAGACTTCCACTTCCTAAAAGTTACCGTTCGTGTGGAAGGCACACATGATTTATGCAATACCAGATTAAAAAAGACAGCTGAATGATCAGATAATCCAATATCAACAGATGATAGCTGTGATACAACTGAGCTATTTGTAATCACAAGATCCAAAGTATGGCCTTTACAATGAGTCGGGCCAGTTACCAATTGCGAGAAATTGAAGCAGTCAAGCAGCGATAAAAATTCCTTAGCCGTCGTTGAATCACTTTGATCCACATGAATGTTGAAGTCCCCAACAATAAGAATTTTGTGGAACTTTAAAGACAGCATTGACAGAAAATCAGCAAATTCTGACAGAAAATCTGCATGTGGCTTAGTCTTAGGTGGTCTGTAGACTGTCGCAATGATTGTAGAAGTAGGAGCGGAAATACTCAAAACCAAGCACTCAAATGATGAAAACTGAGGAACAGACACAGTGCTTAAATTGAACTGCTGGTTGTAAACCACAATAATGCCACCCCCTCTGCCAGATGACCTCGGGAGATCCAAAACCGGGATCCAGCAGGAGTTATTTGGTTTAACAGAAGTCTGTCATTCTCTTTATGCCATGATTCAGTTAAAAACAGCAAGTCCAGGTTTCTATCCGAAATAAAATCAGATAAAAAAAAAAAAGTGCCTTGTTATTCACAGAGCGGGCATTAAATAATGCAGCATAGGCCAGGCTCTGAGTAGGAGACGACATTAGTTTAGTCTCCACACGAGGAACTGATATTAAATGTCTATGAGCAGCACCAACGCAAGGCAGGTAGTTTTTCTTACGCCGGCATGCATGGACAAAAACATTAGGAGAAGATGAGATGGAAAAACTACACCTCGAGCCCCGGTGAATGTATCGCTTAGAACGCAGCAAGCCAGCGTCTCGACAGTGTACGTAAGAGTCTTTAACTAGACGATACGAGTTTCGTTTTAAGCTCAGAAGTTGTCGTGCAGAGTACCTCAGGGCCATAGTCAGTAAGTCCACATACACAGCCAGATCACAGCGTGGAATCCTCGATGCACACCGTGAGCGTAGTATTACAGAGTCCTCGTGCACTACGTACACCGCCGAAGCACTGTGTTGATTCTCAGTAAGGTAATTCTCCGTGTGACGTTGCAAGTTAATCCAAGTGGAGTACACAATTAAAAACAGCAGTCCAAAGTATATAAAATGGTACGACCACATAGCTGCCAACTCTCACGCATTGGCCGTGAGACACCCGCATTTGAATGGTTTCACACGCGCACACGCCACACCCCCGATTTCTCACGCTGAAGAGTCAAACCGGTCGGTCAAATGCCTGAAAGATGAGTTTATCCAACGCATTCTCATCCTTTAGCGTCATATAGGTGACGCCATATGACATTTCGTCGAAATCTTACGCACATGGCATCCTTTAGCGTCAATATAACACGTAGCAGGTTTAGGTCTGGAGCAGGGTTACAGTTATGGCGCCTTGGGATCTGCTTCTCATACGCTAAAGGATGCCATGTGCTTTGGATTTAGACGAGCATCACCTGTATGACGCCTTGGGTTCTGCGTCTCATATTGACGCCAAAGGATGCCATGCAGGGGCGTGGTACCGGGGGATAAAGGGTGGCAGCTCAAGTCCAAGCTCAAGTCCAAAGTCCGTTGCCGTTCGCGGAGCTCAAGTCCAAAGTCCGTCGCCGTCCAAAGTCCGTCGCCGTTCTCGGAGCTCAAGTCCAAAGTCCGTCGGAGCTCAAGTCCAAAGTCCGTCACCGTTCGCGGAGCTCAAGTCAAAAGTGCGCCCCCCCCCCCCCCCCCCAGTTACTATTGTCACATATTATTTAGGAGGATGGATAGTATGCACATTGGGACGCAGCTAGAGACTGTGCTTCAAACCACGTAGGGCGCGCAAACGGCAGAGAGAGAGAGAGACCTTGCGTAATACCAATTGCCCCCCCCCCCCCCCGAAGTCTCACGCAAAGCTGAACTCAAAAGTTGGCAGGTATGCGACCACATCGCAACCGTAAAGGCGTGGAGAACACAACAAAAATTGGAGAAAGGAGCGGCAGCCAAGCGCGCCAGCGTTCCCTAATAAGAAGCAATACATCACTACATTTAAGTCAACCCTCTGGGGTCTGAGCTGTTTTGGGGCTCTTTAGGTGTTTTGACATGCCCTGACATTTGTGCTTATTTCAGCTACTTAAAACATACCATTTGCCAACATATAAATTTGCTGTATTCAGCACAAACTCTGCTACAATAATATGTGAGCAAAATGGATGTTTGCATTTTATAGAAAAAAAAAATATGCGTGGTTAGTACGTTTTGGGAAAAAAAAATGTCACCGCAATAAGGCCATTTAACACATATATAGTTGTCCACAATACTTTTGAGTTACTATTCTTGTAGGGTAGAATTTTTACTTCAAAATGAAGTGAAAATCATTCTGACCACTCTTTCAGAAACATCAATATAACGATTTGAATGTCTTTTTTCGGATTTTTGAATTTCGTTTTTGGGTCAGCAGTGCTGTATGCGTGGGAGTGTTAATGCCCATGAATATTAATGTGATTTACACCTGGGAAGACTAAAGACACTCCCCCAATGGCTAATGGCCCATCAAGGTGCTGTGAGGCAGCCTAAACTAAGAATGATTCACTGATGATAAAAAGTTAAAAAGAACAGCATTTATTCAAAATAGAAATCTTTCCTAAGAACATAAAGACTTAAAGTCATTCATATCACTTAACACATCCTTTAAAAAAAAAAAACATAAAAAGACCAAACTTGTTTTTTTATATAAAAAAAGTGCATAGAAAGAATCCTAAAAAACTATCACAGGTTAAAAAAAATTAAGCAGCACAACTGTTTCCAACATTGATTTAAAAAAAATATATCAGAATGATTTCTGAAGGCTGATGGTGACGATGTAAACACAACAAAACAAAAGCAAAAAACTGATAGCACATTATCCAAAGTAAACTGCTGGACAATTATGATTATAGATGCACAATGTATCTGTTGATGGACAGAGAAACATCTATTGATGTGTAGACCGCGTCACCGCGAGTATCTGTTTATGGCCCATAGACCGCACGCATTTACTGATACACTCAATGAACGGCTGTACCTAATACAAATAAAACATCTCCAGTTAACTAGTAGAGCATTCATTTAGTCCGCTCTTAAATAAGAGATCTAGAGCTAAAATGTTTTGTTTTTGAACTCAAGCTGAGCGCTCGTGTCCTGCTATCAGTGTCATGGATACAGAGCTCTCTTGTGGCGACGCACGCGCAGTCTTCACTCACTCTTAGGACGCGCTCTTAGGACGCGCTCTTCAATCTATCGCCATTGCGGACAATATTCATTCCGGTGAAATCACAAAATAAAATGCACACAAACGTGTGTCCTATATACATGTGTGTTTGATATAGACTGTAACAACTGATGAACATATTCGATTTTGATGAGAGAAAAAAACCTATACCGAGGGCAGATTCGAACCCATAAACCTCTGACACGCTTGGCAAACGATCTAACCACTAGACCACAGAAGAACTCGAAAAACAATTGCGGATCGATATATTTCACTAAATCATTATAACCTAAGCAGTTATTCAAAAAGTTTAGACGGGCGTATAGGCCTACACGAATGTTGTGAGGTAATATTTACTATGTCAAAACTAGGCAAAATATAGTCTGAAAATGCATTTGAGCTCTATGATCAGAAAAGGAATTATATAACACTAAACACTAAACAACTTACTCCGAACTTGTATCCTCGGCGGAGTCAATTCGTTCTTCAAAATGCAACCGTTCGTCGTCTGAGTTTCAAATTCCACTGAGGAAAAGGTGAATTATTCCCCGCTGTCCATAATCCTCTGAAGGGGTAGCGTGCTTCCATCCCTAAAACGCGATGAACTATCAGTATTCTGATGAAGAATCTTCATGTTGTTTGGCATTGAATGGGGTGAGTGCCGTGTGTGATGCATAGATCGCCTATTTACCATGTGAAAAGCTCTGGGGGTGTGGCGGTCTCAGCTGATTACAGATAATGAAGGGAGAGTGAAAAAACTGTAACTCTCCTTGCTTTCAAACGGATTACATAAACTGTAAATATTTTTTTTTTAAATAAATTTTAAAAGAAGAGAATTTCAGCTTCATAAAGAGACATATCTCGTATCTCTGTGACAAGTATTGACAGAGTTACAGTTATTTTTTCGGACGCGTTTCAGAACGGACCTCACTGACAGAGACAAGGCAAAACGCGCATCATGTTTATTTTTCTTTATTTGACGAAAAGCACAACACTTTGTTTTTATTGTGAGTATCCACAAAAAAATACACACTTAACAGGATCTAATGATGTACAACACTTATATTTAAGATCAAAATCAACAGAGTAATTTGATTCTCTTTTGCACTGATAAGGAAAAAATCCAGCAAAACGCGGGGGCGCGTTTTCCGACCCCTAAGGGTTAAAAGAGACCAAAAGTTATAATGAATGAAATTCAAGGGTAAAAAGTACTAACATAAATTTAAAAATCGAAGTTACAGTCTTATTGAGCTAACCTCACAGATAAAGGAAGACTATTCCATATCCTAGGACCGGCCACTGAAGACGCACGGTCACCTCGCAACTTCAATCTTGTTCTTGGAAATGACAGTGTAATACTGTCTGAGGATCGCAAGCATCTTACTGATTTATTCATGTTTAAAAGATCTGACAAATAGGAAGGTGCCAGACCATTTAAAGACTCAAAATCAAACAACAACATTTTGAGTTCAACTCTATAACGCACTGGCAATTAAGAGACAATAGTATTGGAGTAATGTGTTCTCGTTTACGAACCCCAGTTAAAAACCTGGCTGCAGCATTTTGGACCATCTGAAGCTGTGACATGGAGGATAGGGGTAATCCAATATACAGTGAATTACAGTAGTCCAAGAAAGATAAAACAAAAGCATGTGTGACTCTTTTAAGGTCCCTAAAATATAGAAAAGTTCTAACTTTGGACAGAAGTTTAAGATGGAAAAAACATGACTTTATTACTGGTTTTATATGTTGGTCAAACTTAAGAAGTTGGTCATTTAACTTAATACAGACGAAAATGTAAAAACACAAACAGACCAACAAGCAAACAGAGAAAGCAGAGGAGCAAACGTTATGCTATTGCTATCGGCGCCATCTTACACACTGTTGTGGCAAAATTTCTGTTAAACACCATCACTGTGTAAGAGACACTCAGAGTCAAATTAATAAAAAGAGAAATATTTATTCTTGCAAGAAGGCCCAGTCGCCATCACAGCAGTTACCCTGTGAAGTGAGTGACGCGCACCAGGAAGACATGAGACAGCTTTTATACTCTTTTCAAGGTTCCTTCTCACTCGCTGTACTTTTCCCCCACTCAGATAAGGTCCCCACTGCTGTTCAGTGTTTACTTAAGGACACAAACTGGTACTGGAATAAACCAGCCAAATCTGACCATTCCTAAGGTCAAGAGGTCCTGTCCCATATATTCCTGAAACGTCACGCACAAGCACGTACACACATATATTTTACACATTGAATAGATTAGGAATAAATGACTATTAAAATTTCTACAACAATTCCCAACTTTTTATCATTCAAATTACCCATAATCACAATAATAAACAAAAAGACAAATTTTAAGTCATATCATCACACTACTCTTCATCTCTGGTTTTCACATAACTGGTCACTCTTCTTAAACATTTGTGAAAATAACATTTGGAAAATAAAAAAGCTTAGGCTGTTTTTTGTAAGGATAGTCCCTTAAATATTAGCAAGCAAGTAAAGAGCTTATCTGAAGCCGGTCTGAATGAATAGACACTGCTATTGCACTCTCGACCTTGATCGAACCCTCAGTCACCTCAGTTAAACAAGAAATAGTGTATAGATTAGTTAGGAAAAAAAAAAACATCAATTCACACTGGCTATTTTAACAGGTCATCAAAATACAAAGAATACAAGTAGAATAAAGTCCCTCATTTCAAACCCTCTCCTTGTACCTTATCTCATAGCGGATAAGCACCTGCTTTTACCCCTCTGTTCATATCAAAAACATTCATAGGAAGAAAAAGAAAAAGAAAACATACCCCAACAATTAATTCATTTGACTATAGCTCCCACTACTTGTATCATCATAATCATCATTTGGATAACTGTCATTTTTACCAATTTAACAAACATCCCTGCTCTGACCAGTCTCTGTAATGAGCTGGAAACACGCAGTATCGACAATCCTACCACCGAAACCCCAACCCCCAGAGATTAATCAAATTTTCTAATGAATCAGTGACCAATCAAATCTCATTGGCGTGTCGGTCTGCTGAGGTTGGTTGGTGTTGTTTAAGGTGAGATGTTTGGACGGCGGTGTTGCAATCTCCATCCTTGCAACCTTGTTTGTGGAGTGGACCATTTCCTAACCGCTGTCACCTGTGAATGGAGACCTTAAGTATTTTGTTAGTGCTTGTCCAGCCGCTCGTCCTTCTGGTGTGACCTGTGGAATTTTCACCATTTGTTTACTGATTATATACATTATGAGTTCCAAATTTATTCTCAACATCTGGCCAATTCAGCAACCTGAAACATATTATCACCGGATAATTTCTTGCTCACTTAATAGCACTCATTCAACTATTACATTAACATTCAACCCACTTTGCTCATGTCAACAACACAATATTAATACATTTTGGAACAGAATCGGTTCTGTTTTCTGCAATCCAATCTGACATTCTGTGAAAGGAAAATTTTAAGTTATGCTCTGCACAGGTGCGGACCTTCTGCATGTTCTGTAAGGAAAACTAAATGTTGAGGTTATTTTAAGATAGTAAAGTACACATAGATTATTTTGTCTGCTGTGCTGCCGCGTCATTCGCTATCCTGGCGTTTCCTGTTGAAACAATCGTTGATATTGGTGTGTGCGGCACACTCACAGACATCAATTATGTTAGGCAGAAAAATGGCTTCTTTCAGGGCTTTTATTCAATTACCCCTAGTGTTCTCCCAACATTTATTCAGCAAATGTTAACCACTTAATAAACCATATTTGGCAATTGTTATACCATCTCCCTCTTGATGCACGACACAACTCGAGCATCAATTTAACATTTAACATAGTGTTTTGAAAAAGTTTGCATCAACACTAACCCAAACGTTGTCCTTCAGACAAATTTCCTCCAGACATCTTTATCTGCCTCTGAAACAAAAATATTACATTCTTCACTTAAAGCCACAATCTCACCTTCTTATCTAAGTATTTGAAGGGCAACGGCCCTCAGTCTCACCGCGTATCCTGCTTTTCAGGCCTGTTGTTTTTGTCTCGCAACTCAGTCATCTACAACCATTTTTAAAGTCATCAATTTTTCTCTCAGGTCAGGTCATGCTGTACAGACTTGGTAAATGTCAGTCAAATAACATTCTCATCCTTCTGCCCACAATAATCATACATTTTTAGGGGCTCTCTTGATAATTTCATGTTTGACTTAGCCAATATGTCACTTTGTTATTGCCATCAAATCTATAATATTTTCATTTATCTCAGCCCATGCCAGATGGTGATCTACAACTCCACAATTCCAATTTACACAAATACTTAAACTGATCCAGAACGTACTTCAAATCAACATCATAAAAGACAAACGTAGTTTATACCAGACAGAGCTTGATGACCAATCAATTTAAAGCTCGTCCTATGTTCTGTATCATCTTTTCATTGCATCCACTCACAATTATCGGCTTCTTTAAAATTTGTCATTTGCCTCAACCCATCTGTAATGATGAAACAATATACTCACTATTCAGGCGAAATATTAGTACCCCAAACTAATACATACAAGACCTAAAGTGCTGTCACCATCACACACACACTCATACTAGACACACATATCTTAACTACTCATTCTCAATGTTCGCCTTTCTTTATATTATTGCTAAAAAGATTTAAATTTTAAATAAGATTTTAAACTTCACATTTTCTGTAGCTTTTACCTAATTTTACATGGTCTCTTAACCAGTTCCAAAGCCTGTCTGTTCATTATTCATTAGATTTTTAGACAAGTCAGCTGGGTTGTTTTGGTTCCTTATCATTATTTTGCTTCAGCTTGCTCTAGCAGGCCGACAAGACAGACACAGTTACCATGCCTTCCTCCACTCAAGCAGTCTCTCTCACTATAAACAAATAATATCTTCAACAGCCTCTAAGACTGTAATTTAGACAGAATGCAGTATTAAATTCATCACTAACCTTTTACCATTAAATTTTGTTATCCAGACTTTTCTTAAATCAAAAGCTGTCTTCATCTTTAGGCACCAACCATGTCAAACGACCTTCAGGAGTTAAAACTATGTTATAAACATTTTAGTTCAAAATCAACACTTCTATAAATTTTCTTATTCTTGCCCATGAGGCAGCCAATACATAAAAAGTTTTGTTCCAGTCTCCACAACAAATAATGGCAATCCCCTCATGTCTCATCTGGCTCTTAAAAGCCCCTCCCCCTTAGCTCTTTATCTATAATTTTCTCTTCAGGGTGTTGTCCCCTGGCATAATTGCAGATACTTGTCACAATGAAAAACAAGTCATACCATTAATGCGGTTTCTTCTGGTGAGTGGTATGGAGGAGCTCACATTCTCTTGGGTCAGACATGCCGTAACTCCTCACAGCGCATCTCACCTCTCAATGCTCTAAGGACGCTGCTGGCCTCACAGCTCCTGCTCAACTCTCATACCTGTCTCACATAACACACCTCCATTCAGGAAGCCCAGCGTCGGCGATGACCATCTGCCTTAGGTTGCCCTCTGTCTGGCCAAAGAGAGTCTTACCCGTCGTCGAGTAGCCATCTCGTGAACACTGGTAACCGCCCTTCTCCAATACCAAATCAGTTTTCTTCAACAGAACTCAGCTGTTTTCTGGAGCTTAGGAAAGGCACGTTCAAGAGTCACCAGAGCCATTCCGATTGCCTAATAGTGTTCACACAGGGAGACAGGTTAATAACGGCATTATTTAATCTTAAATCCATTAACCATCTTAAAATCATCAACCTAGCTGTACATCTGTAGCCGGAGCCATCGGGCCTGTTTCAATGGTGGAGACTTAAGATTAGACAAAGAAGTTACTGGTCCTAAAATAAAATAAAACGTCACTTCTATCGTTTAAGATCTGCATTATTATTTTAAAGACTTCTTTAAAGTCATTCAGTTTTACATTTAAAACATTCACAAATACAAATTGCCCTCTTAATAGCAATGATTTCTTTAACATCTCTGTGTCTGATTTTTCAACTGAAACACTGTGCTTTACTATAAATAGCTTATTATTACTTATGACACAGACTCAGATAACAGCCTGTTAGCTGAAAGTGACTGAGAGAGACTTTGAGACCTTCAGGACTGGTAGACTGTACTCTCATAAACTTCTAACATCAAACATTATCTGCCATCTTTTAACTATCCCAGCTTAAGGCATCTTTGCCAGAAATTACATGCGTTTTCAAACAAACATATTCTTTTTAGTTGTCTTTATTTAGACATTACAAATCTCCACTCAGATTGAGTATCTGTCGTACTGGCCGTTTTCAGTCACAGCAGACATCAGATTCAGATAAGCGAGCTGTTTCATTACAGCCACTAACAAACTTATCTTTTAAAAGCAAAACATCAGCTTCTAGTTCTCTCATGGCCAACACTTTTCAAGCTGTTTGTTTAATCAGATGCCTTTTTACATTTTACATTTAGCAATTGTTAATTCAGTAGCCCACTGCTTCTGCTTATTTGATCTTGAATACAAAATAATTATTCTAGTTCTCAATAACGTTTCACATTTCATCTCAATTTTAGTTGTCAAGTTCTCAATTACCATTAATTCAGAGTTTTTTTTTTTTTTTTTTTAGGAGCTTATCAATCTCCAATCAGGATTCACACTAACTTTGACAAGGCTACTCTGCATCTTTTGCAGTCATTATAAATCATCTGTGAGATTTGTCTCTGTATATATCCTAAAACCTTTTTAAAATGTTTAATTAAAACACAATCATCCTTTTAGTTACTTTTTCCTTTCTGAAACTCACATTTGTTGGAGTCATTAATTTTACATCAAACTGTATTCATCAATTCACTTATAATAATTACGATTATAGATATTTTCAAAGGATTCACTTTAAGACTTCAATCTTTTGACCTTGTTTTTATCTCTTATTCTTTCTCAGACAAAATGTTAATATCGTCTTCACTTAAACACTGATCTACTTTCAAACCCACATTATTACCAGAAATGTGTCAATATCACATTTTCAAACATTCTCTCAGTGGGCATTTACACGTTAAATGGTCCTGCTGACCACAATTAAAACACTCTCCATCTGCTCTAACTTACTGAACACCCTGCATACCCAGTGTGTTCCATTTAGGAATGCAAACAGAGCCACTGATAAGCAGTTCTCTGTATTCTTTTACAGTCCACCAGTGACAGATACAACAATAGCCGAATCATAATCTTCATCATTATTATTGGCACATCATTAATTTTCATAAGCTGCACGGAAAGTCACTCAACATATTCTAAGCTGTTTCACAAAGTTTCTGTTTAACTTTGGTCACATTTGTCCAGGGAAATTATCCCTGACCCATAATTTCCTTTATAAAACAGGCAATATCTTTTTCCTTCAATGACTTAATATCAACATTATTGATTTCCAGAATCTTTGGACATAGCTGTCTTTACATTTGACTAATTTGGTATTATCATCACCAACACTGATTACAGAACAAGTGCATATCTAACATCCAAAAAGCCTGGCTGAATAAGCAAACACTGCTGCTGTACTCCCAGCATATAGCTGGACCCTCAGTCACTCCTCAGATATTAAATACAGACATTGTCTACAATCATAAACACCAGGATATTTATTCGTTTTTTATAAAACTAGAATTTCCAATTCCTTTCATAATAAACGAAGATGGATGGCAACCCCATTATAGACCCTTTAGGTTCAAAACACAATGATTGTCAAACTAAAAATTTCAATCATTATTTTACCATTAAAAATATAGAATTGTTCCCCATTCTGCTTAAAACATTATTCATATCCCTGTCAATCATACAATGCCTTATTTTCTTCTAAAACTGAATTTTCATACCAATTAAACAGTTAATTTGACTTTTTTTTACATTCTGTCAGACATTTTTTTTCATCACATATAGTTTTCTACTATATTTCATCTCAATCTTCCCCTACATGCCGTTTCATTCTGTCCCCTCATTTCTTTTCTCAAACATGCCAGTTCCTTCATTATCTAACCAGTACATGATTGTTTGCACAATCCCCACATAAACATATCTCACAAACCAACCTTCTTGTTTTTTCCCTCTTCCCTCTTCCATCAAATCTCTTACTTACTTCAATCCTTATCATATAAATTTAAGTTCTATAGACATCTAATGTCATGCATCCATTTACTGGATGAAGAAGTAAAAACATTATTTCTCCTGGCAGTTCGACCTTTTATCTTCAAGCCAACAATCCATTATCTGTTCACATTTTTTACACACATGTTGAACGCAGACACAACAACTTTTTATTTCTCACTGCCCTGTTCAACTGCTTCCCACATCACCTTTAATCTTGTGGTGCTCAATATCATACATTTCTGCCCTTAATTTTATCATTTGACAGAAAACCGGTGTACCAAATTTCGCAAGCTTGCTTTTGAGACATCCCCATACTGGCTGCTTCTCTGTTCTCTGTGGATTTCTCTTCAACGCGCGTTTTCCTGATCTGTTAGGCGTCCCCAACAGACCCGATTTTTCTTTTAACCCAAATCGGTCGGGTTGCACTATTAGTGCCCTCCTAATTATGGTTCACCAAAAAATCTGTTATGACTGTTCTGGTTCCCCCCAATTAGCCTCAGCACCTAAAAACAATTTGCTCCGTGGTGGAACAACTAATTTTCAGGTTGCCTATCTGTTTGAAATTTCTTGATCTGTCACATTTCTCAATTAATCCCAGATTATTTATCTGCTTGAAATTTCTTGATCTGTCACAGACCTCAATTAATCTCAGAATATTTTCCCTCGTATCTGTTTGAAATTTCTTGATCTATATAGATCTCAATTAATCTCAGATTACGTACCACAGAAACAGCCCTCAGCCAATATGGTTCAGTTTCACTCTTTGAAAAATATTTTAGCCCAAAAGAAAAATATTTTAGCCGTCTCTTACCAGAGATGTCTTGAGTTGCCACAGGTTCGTTTTCATCTGATTCCAGTGGAGCCTCTCCTGGCCCTGATAGCGGTCGGCCCCTCTCTCTGAAACTTACGAGGTAGAGCTGGAACTGCTCAGTCCAGGTGGCCAAACACCATCCGCTCTCAGGTCCAGGAGGCACTGCCAAGGAATCCCACTTCTGACACCAAATTGTTGTGGCAAAATTTCTGTTAAACACCATCACTGCGTAAGAGACACTCAGAGTCAAATTAATAAAAAGAGAAATATTTATTCTTGCAAGAAGGCCCAGTCGCCATCACAGCAGTTACCCTGTGAAGTGAGTGACGCGCGCCAGGAAGACATGAGACAGCTTTTATACTCTTTTCAAGGTTCCTTCTCACTCGCTGTACTTTTCCCCCACTCAGATAAGGTCCCCACTGCTGTTCAGTTTTTACTTAAGGACACAAACTGGTACTGGAATAAACCAGCCAAATCTGACCATTCCTAAGGTCAAGAGGTCCTGTCCCATATATTCCTGAAATGTCACGCACAAGCACGTACACACATATATTTTACACATTGAATAGATTAGGAATAAATGACTATTAAAATTTCTACAACAACACGATACGCCATTCTTCCTAATGATATCTCCAAAGGGCAGCATGTACAGAGTGAACCGCAACGGTCCTAGCACTAAGCCTTGTGGTACGCCATACTGAACTTGTGATCAATATGACATCTCTATTCAAAAGAATGTTGTGGTCGATAGTATCAAATGCAGCACTAAGATCGAGTAACACTAATAGAGAGATACAACCACGATCGGATGATAAGAGCACATATTGATTTTGTCCTAATGAACACCACCTTTTCCACGTCCACTCTCATGCTGTCATGTAAGGGAAGCTCTTTGTCTCTCTGCTAAGTGTCAAGTCATCTTTATTTATATAGCGCCTTTTACAATACAGATTGTTTCAAAGCAGCTTTACAGAGATAACAGGAAAAAATAGTGTTGTAATAATATTGTTAAATATAAATTTAAATGTCCCCAACTAAGCAAGCCAAAAGCCAATGGCGAAGAAAGGCGAAAAAGGCGACAGTGAAGGAACCAAAACTCCATCAGTGACATAATGGAGAAAAAAACCTTGGGATAACCCAGACTCAGTCTCAGTCCTCCTCTGGCCAACGGACGATTTATATGATTTAGGCAGCATTATAGGTCAAAAGTCAGATTGGATCAGAAGTTTCACAAGTGTGATGAAAATTGATGGAAATGAAGATTTTGCTTGCTGGAAGAGAGCTTAATGCATTTTGCATTAATGAGTCTAATGGTCTCTTCAGGAGAACTAATGGTCAGTCAGCAGAATTTAATTTCTGTCAAAACTCTTCATTTGACAGAGGGCCATTTATACGAGCTCCACTGACACACTCACAAGAAGAAAACGTCAACTTTTTAGAGCATATTAGGGCCCAATTATACAAAGGTTGTACTTTGTAAAGGTTGTTTTTTTAGTCTGTGTGTGTGTGTGTGTGTGTGTGTGTGTGTGTGTGTGTGTGTGTGTGTGTGTGTGTGTGTGTGTGTGTATGTGTGTGTGTGTGGTTGTGTGTGTGTTTGGGTGTGTGTGTGTGTGTGTGTGTGTGTGTGTGGGTGGGTGGGTGGGTGGGTCGGTGTGTGTGTGTGTGTGTGGGTGGGTGGGTGAGTGTGTGCGTGCGAGTGTGTGTGTGTGTGAATTAGCACTTTGTGGTGCTTGGCGCACTTTACTATTTGCATCTTTTTTTTTTCATTTGTCATTAAATCACTGTTAATGGAAAAAGGAAGCTTTGTCTTTCCCTTTGTCTGTTTAATGTGACACTTCCTGCATAAATTCTAACTATTTTTAATTTGTTAATTGAACTGAAGCTGCTGACAAACTTGCACTGTAAGCTTGTGGTTAAACTAACTTTTTGTGTTAAACTATCTCTGAACATGTCACTGAACATTTCGGCATATACCAGTTTACTGAATGACACTCATCAGAAAACATTTATTCTGCGGCTAATTTTTTATAATTTTCTGCGACCAATCTCTTCTTTACATCACATGTAAAGGACTGAATTACTATTCAAGCTGTTAAAAAAGTGTTTGTTGACTGTCCACAGTTTAGTTATTTTGCTTTGTTCTGTATGTACCCAGATGTTATTGTTTGGTTTGTCTTTCTTTTCGTCAAACATTGTGCATCATGCCACTATGAACAGAAACAAAAGTGGAGCTTTTTGATAGAACTGTGAATTCTGCTCCGTATAAGATAACTCTCATGAACAATGTTACACCATCTGACCTTTATCTGATGTAACAATCTCATTCTAGAATATTGCAGTCAAATTTCAGATGCAATTGCGAAAATACGTGGTCATGTATTCTGCCTATCATGTATCCATCCATCCATCCATCCATCTTCTTCCGCTTATCCGGGACCGGGTCATGGGGGCAGCAGTCTAAACAGAGATGCCCAGACTTCCCTCTCCCTTGACATTTCCTCCAGCTCTTCCAGGGCAATACTGAGGCGTTCCCAGGTCAGCCGGGAGACTTAATCCCTCCAGCGTGTCCTAGGTCTTCCTCTGGGCCTCCTCCCGGTGGAACGTGCCCAGAACACCTCCCTGGGAAAGCGTCTGGGAGGCATTCAGAAAAGATACCCTAGCCATCACAGCTGACTCCTCTCAATGCTCCTCTCCTGAGTGACAGAGCTCCTCAACCTATCTCTAACGAAGCGCCCAGCCAACCTGCGAAGAAAGCTCATTTCGGCCGCCTATATCCGGGATCTTATCCTTTCGGTTATGACCCACAGCTCAGGAATGTAAATTGACTGGTAAATTGAGAGCTTCGCCTTACAGCTCAGTTCCTTCTTCACCACGACAGGCCGGTACATCGACCGCATTACTGTAGAAGCTGCACCGATCCGTCTGTCAGTCTCCCGTTATCCTTCCCTCACTCGTGAACAAGACCCCAAGATACTTGAACTCATGCACTTAAGACAGGAACTCTTCACGAACCTGAAGCAGGCAAGCCACCCTTTTCCGACTGGCCTCGGACTTGGAGGTGCTGATTCTCATCCCAGCCAATTTACACTCGGCTGCAAACCATCCCAGTTCATGCTGAAGGTCCTGGTCTGATGAGGCCAACATGACAACATCATCCGCAAAAAGCAGAGATGAAATCATGTGGTCCCCAAACAGGACACTCTCTGGCCCCTGGCTGCGCCTAGAAATTCTGTCCATAAAAATTATGAACAGAACCGGTGATAAAGGGCAGCCCTGCCGGAGTCCAACATGTCCAAAGAACAAGTCTGACAAGAACAATTACTGCCGGCAATGCGAACCAAGCTCCTGCTCCGGCCGTACATGGTAAATGGTAAATGGTAAATGGACTGCATTTATATAGCGCTTTCACAGACCCAATGGCCACCAAAGCGCTTTACATATATGCCTCACATTCACCCATTCACTCACTCATTCACACACCGACGGCGGTGTCAGCCATGCAAGGCGCCACTCAGCTCGTCGGGAGCAGCTGGGGTTAGGTGTCTTGCTCATGGACACCTCGACACTTGGTCAGGTGGAACCGGGGATCGAACCACCAACCTTTCGGTTTGTAGACAACCTACATGAACCACTGAACCACTGCCGCCCTGTACAGGGACCGGACAGCTCTTAGCAGAGGGCCCCGGACACCATACTCCCAGAGCACCCTCCACAGGACGCCTGCGAGGGATGCCTTCTCCAAATCCACAAAGCACATGTGGATTGGTTGGGCAAACTCTCAGGAACCCTCCAACACCCTCGAGAGGGTATAGAGCTGATCCAGTGTTTCACGGCTGGGACGAAAACCACACTGTTCCTCCTGAATCCGAGGTTCCACTATCGGCCGAACTCTCCTCTTCCGTACCCTGGCATAGACTTTCCCGGGGAGGCTGAGGAGTGTGATCCCCTGTAGTTGGAACACACCCTCCGGTCCCCCTTCTTGAAAAGAGGGACCACCACCCCAGTCTGCCAGCCCAAATATACTGTCCAGACCGCCACACGATGCTGCAGAGGCGTGTCAACCAAGACAGCCCCACAACATCCAGAGACTTGAGGTTATTAGGGCGGATCTCATCCATCCCTGGAGCCTTGCCACCGAGGAGCTTTTTAACTACCTCTGTGACTTCAGCTAGGGTGATGGAGAATCCACCTCCGAGTCCTCAGCCTCTGCTTCCTCAATGGAGGACGTGTCGGTGGGATTGAGGAGATCCTCGAAGTATTCCTTCCACCATCTGATGACATCCCCAGCTGAGGTCAACAGCTGCCCACCTCAACTGTAAACAGTGTTGGTAGTTCACTGCTTTTCTCTCCTAAGGCGCCGGATGGTTTGTCAGAATCTCTTCGAAGCCAACTGATAATCCTTCACCATGGCCTTACCGAACTCCTCCCAGGCCCGATTTTTTGCCTCCACAACTACCCGGGCTGCAGTCCGCTTAGCCTGCTGGTACCTGTCAGCTGCCTCAGGAGTCCCACAAGCCAGCCAGGCCTAATAGGACTCCTTCTTCAGCTTGACGGAATCCCTTACTTCCACCGGGTTCGGGGATTGCCACCTCGACAGGCAAAAGAGACCTTATGGCCAAAGCTCAGAGCGGCCATGGTCCACTCGGACTCAATATCTCCCTTGGAATCCGGTTGAAGCTCTGCCAGAGGTTGGAGTTAAAGATCTCAGGGGGGCCGTTCCTCCCAATCACGCCCCTCCAGGTGTCACTGTCGCCACCCAAGTTGGCAA
This sequence comes from Chrosomus eos, assembly GCA_036326025.1. NCBI lineage: Eukaryota > Metazoa > Chordata > Actinopteri > Cypriniformes > Leuciscidae > Chrosomus > Chrosomus eos. Next base: position 34,297,439 of record CM070840.1, read on the forward strand.
TGAAGTCCCCCAGAAGAACGACGGAGTCCCCAGTCAGAGCACTTTCCAGCACCCCTCCCAGAGACTCCAAGAGGGCCGGGTACTCTGCAATGCCGTTCGGCCTGTAGGCACAAACGACCATGAGAGGCCTATCCCCAACCCAAAGACGCAAGGAAGCGACCCTCTCGTTCAACAGGGTGAACTACAACACATGGCAGCTCTCTCAAGGATTGTGGTTCCAAAACTCAAGCTGTGGGTGGAGGTGAGCCCGAGTATCTCTAGTTGGTATCTCTCTACCTACCGCACAAGCTCAGGCTCCTTCCCCGCCAGCGAGGTGACATTCCACGTCCCTAAAGCCAGTTTCCTTGTCCAGAGATCGGGTCGTTGGGGCCCTTGCTTTCGAGTGCCGCCCGATCCACTAAGCACCTGTCCCTTACGATCCCTCAAGCAGGTGGTGAGTCGACAGGAGGGCGGCCCGACATGACTCTTTCGGGCTGAGGGGGTTTGCCATTGGGGGAGGGGGGGGACCCGGCCACCAGGCGCTCGCATGTGAACCCCGGGCCTGGCTCCAAAGCAACATCTCGTTGCTTGATTTCTCTTTCTTCATAAGGGGCTATGAACCGCTCTTAGTCTGACCCATCACCTAGGACCTGTTTGCCTAGGGAGACCCTACCAGGAGCATATACAAGACAAGACAAGTCATCAACACTAATGTGCAGATTCTCCAAATGCATTTTCTCTCAGTAAATAATAACTTATTTATAGCAAGGAATAGAGGATTTGTATATGTTTGATATTTTGTTTAATTACTAGTTTATATGACATTAGTATTGGACTAATTGAGAAATGTCAGCCTAAATTAGATATATATCTGTACAAAATTGCATATCATGTAATGGGTAAGGAACTTATATCATTAAGAGACATACAGACCATTATCATAATTATTGTTGTTGTTTATAATGCTTTTTATTGGGTGCCTTTAATGCCATAAATAAAGGAAGTGTACCTTATATGTGGGCCTTAGGCTGTATATGGTGCTGACTGGTTTCTGGACATTTTATTTATTTTATTCATTTTATTCATTTACAACACCTGTCCACCTAGGGACAGGTGTTGCGAATTAGCCACAGCTATAAACACTGTCATACAGGCATCGGATTGTTTTTTTTATGTAATAATCTGTGTTTTTTTTATGTATCTGTCCCTATTCAAAATAAACAATACTTATACAATTAATAAAGCTTTACTGTTTCAAGTATTGCTTTTCAATTGAAACATTTAAAACCACAATACTTTCACATAATTGTTTGTAAATACATGTCATCTACCTCTTTTTTCTTTTTTTTGGCAATTGAGTCTTTCCTGCCATCCAAATCCCCAGTCCTGCAATGACTCCTGTGCTATAATTTGTTCAGCATTATCTCGATCAGTGCCAAGTTGGCTGAATCATGCTTCCTCTTTGTGAAAGGACAATGTCCTCATAAGTTAATTACAGTATTGATTCTTGTCTCAGACATAAAGATTTAGATCTTCTCAAAAAGATTCTCATTCTGAGATCAGCCTCAAACTTCCTGCCAAATAACCACTTTGAGTTTAAACGATAAATGATGTCCCACAATCTAAATACCTGAAACTGTCCAGCCTTAACAAGCAACATGGGTCATAACATATATTAAATAGCACTTTCCACAAAAAAGAGACATTCAGCTCTTAAAACTTTAACTTTTTTTTTAAGCAAATGGTTAGTGAAAACAGATGCAGACATCATGGATTCCAGGTCAGAATTGGTTGAGCACAAGAATCGATTCAAAGACAAGCTGTTTTAAAAAATGAATGGATGCATGGTTAATTTTCATGAAGGCAGATTTTACACAAAATTTAGTACAAAAAGCAGAACAAAATTTTAATTGAAAGTATCAGATATAATAATAAATAACAGATCCCAGCGGCAAAGATGAAAACTGTCCGCTGATGCAGATGCTGACCCAGAGCCAAACCATGCCGACATCTGGGGGAGGACCGAGAGAGCCAATGCAGGAGAACCCGCAGGCACAGACCAAGGTTTGGTGGAGCCGGTGCAGGAGAACCCGGAGGCACAGACCGAGGGTTGGTGGAGCTGGAGCAGGAGAACCCGCAGGCACAGACCGAGGGTTGGTGGAGCCGGTGCGGGAGAACCCACAGGCACAGACCGAGGGTTGATAGAACCGGTGCGGGAGAACCCCCAGGCACAGACCTAGGGTTGGTGGAGCCGGTGCAGGAGAACCCTCAGGCACAGACCGAGGGTTGGTGGAGCCGGTGCAGGAGAACCCGGAGGCGCAGAGCGAGGGTTGGTGGAGCTGGAGCAGGAGAACCCGCAGGCACAGACTGAGGTTTGGTGGAGCTGGAGCTGGAGAACCCGCAGGCGCAGACCGAGGTTTGGTGGAGCCGGTGCAAGAGAACCCCCAGGCACAGACCGAGGTTTGGTGGAGCCGGTGCAGGAGAACCCGCAGGCGCAGACCGAGGGTTGCTGGAGCTGGAGCAGGATTACCGGCAGGCACAGACCGAGGGTTGCTGGAGCTGGAGCAGGAGAACCCGCAGGCGCAGACCGAGGGATGATGAAGCCGGTGCAGAAGATCCCGCAGGCGCAGACCGAGGGTTGGTGGAGCTTGTGCAGGAGAAACCGCAGGCACAGGCCGAGGGTTGATGGAGCCGGTGCAGGAGAACCTGCAGGCACAGACCGAGGGTTGATGGAGCCGGTGCAGGAGAACCCGCAGGCTCAGATCGAGGGTTGGTGGAGCTGAAGCAGGAGAACCCGCAGGCACAGGCCCGAGGGTTGATGGAGCCGGTGCAGGAGAACCCCCAGGCACAGACCGAGGGTTGATGGAGCCTGTGCAGGAGAACCCGCAGGCGTATACCGAGGGTTGGTGGAGCCGGTGCGGGAGAACCCACAGGCGCAGACTGAGAGTTGATAGAGCCAGTGCAGGAGAACCCCCAGGCACAGACCGAGGGTTGATGGAGCTGGTGCAAGAAATCCCGCAGGCTCAGATTGAGGGTTGGTGGAGCTGGAGCAGGAGAACCCACAGGCGCAGACCGAGGTTTGGTGGAGCCGGTGTGGGAGAACCCACGGGCACAGACCGAGGGTTGATAGAGCCGGTGCGGGAGAACCCCCAGGCACAGACCGAGGGTTAATGGAGCCGGTGCAGGAGAACCGGCAGTTGATGAACACCGAATACCAGGTGATGTCGAAGCATCCATGTGATTTCCTCACCAAGTGCAGGTTCTTCCTAGACCATCTGAGCCCTGGAACAAGTTCTGGAGAGAGGAGCGGATGGCAAGTGTAGATGCCTGTGCACCGCCTCCGATGAGAGTAACCCACACTCAAAAAAAAGCTTCTTTATACATCAGAAAAAGAAGATAATGTTTATGTGAGGCCGCTATTCTAGCTTTTCCCCGTTCTGCGTTCTTTCTTCTCATTACTCACTGCCATCCCTTTTTATTCAAACTATTTCCCTAAAATATCCTCCCTCCCTCCCCCTCTGATGAGTGAGCTGGGGTCAGAGAATTGTTATTAGAGGAGAATAATAATAATAAAAATAATAACATTAAAAAAGGGGTCTAGAACTGCGTGTTTGGCTACCTAATAAAATATTCTGAAGTAGAGCAGACAGATGTTTGAGATGATCGACTATGATAATTATATTCTCTTCTCTGTCACCTTCTCCAGTATATCTGGCTATTAAGTGAGGATCGAATGTCTCGATATTGCGACCAAAATGGAATCTTCTATATCATTAAACTAATGTAGGGAATAGTGAATAATAGCCTGGGAAAACCCAGACAACTTTCGGCAAATTTAGATTTGCCCTGCAAGGAAATCTGGCAAAGAGCTCATTCAAGCCCATTTCCAATTCGTCGAAATTGAGGCACCAATCAGAAGCGTTGGGGCGGGCTTTACACGATGACGACAGCGCAGCGTTGGTGAAGCAGATTTTGTAGCCTACATTACAAAGATGGATGCCGTCGTGGAACATCACTCGTTCGAATCAGCTATCGTGTCTGTTTTAAGCGATTTGAACGTTTTCTTTTTGTTAAAACCCGAGCAAAGAACAACACTCGGAGATGTTTCTCTGTCGCTCTGCATACGCCATCTCCTTCATCGCTCTGATTGGTTTTAGGTCTATCCAATTGCGCCCAGAGGCATTTGAGCGACGTCCGTTGGAGACGCCCCTTTGGAAATTATTTGTCTATGAAGCTTTGCCAGACCATAAATCAGTTACTACTGAGAATGGTCTGGTTTTAACCAGACTAAGTGAATGAGGGTGTAGACGACTTTGAGCGCTGTTAATTCACAGTATATTTCTGTAGGCTATTTTCTCAAAAACTACAAATATTATTACCCATAATGGATTGTTTTATATGGTATTTTACTGTTTTAATGTAACATTGTATGTTACTGTCAGAATTTGGGTGTTTTTTTTAAAGCAATATTTTACAGTGTACATTATTGCAGTGAGTACTCATCAAATGCTAAATATGCTAATAAAAATGGCTACATGGAATTATTGTGATTAAATTGATGTACATGAAGATTGCATTATAATTAAATTTTCAGAAACCTGAAAACAAAATGAAATTTCTTAGTTTTTTCTTTAACATTAATAATAAACTTTGTCATTTAAACTCTCAACCTTATTGTAGATTTTAACTAGCTCTTTTTTTCTTCTTGTGGCCAATGATAGGTTATTCAGACGATCAGTGCTGTGGATAAAGACGAGCCTCCCAGTGGCCATCGTTTCTATTTCTCTTTCGCTTTCTCTGCCATCAATAATAACAACTTCACCCTCAGAGATAATAAAGGTAAACTCTGCAAACCATGAGAGAGAATTACAGGTACTGTTTGTATGATGCAGCACCGTAGCATTTATGACCATAAAATGAAATATTTAAAATGTTGACATTTTCATGACTGCTACAGGTGAATTGTGTAATTCCTGTGACACCAAACTGAATTGCAGGTGTGTTTTTTTTATTTTGAGAGGGCAGACCGTTTGTTTGACAAAAGGGACCTATTTCCAATTCTGTTTGCTGCGAAGAAAATAAACAATTAATCTTTAATACAGTTTTAAATTAACTGTATTTAAGTTCATCATGAACACAATTTTAATCCATTCTCGATTTTATGGTTCAGATTTCTTTCTTGTATATATGCAGAACATTGTCCTGGAATCTTCAGTCAGATAATGTATGTAACTTTAGGATAGGGGTTAATTTAAGAACCGAGGTCAATTTTCATGTTAAGCCGAATCTCTAATTGCAGCCCTGCAAACACATACATGCTAATAAAGATTTGCACAGGCAAATTAGATTACAAATAATGTATTTAACCACTATTTTCTGTGTTATTACAATCACTTCCATATAATGGTAAATGGAAGATTTAAAACTTGAAAAGAACTATAAATGTATTCTAAAAGTATCATAAAAGTAATCCATACAACTTGTGTTATATTTCACGTCTTCTGCAGCTAAATAATAGGTTTGTGTCACAATCAGACAAAAGTTGTTATTCAGTGATAATCAGTGTGCTGTTAAACGCTGTGCCATCCTTCAAGGTAATGAACAGATGAAGGCATTTACTGCAATCTTTTAATCCAAATAAGCAAATTAATCCAGGAAGCACATGAGTAACAAAGGAGAGCGTAACAGCTCATACTTAAACAAGACAAGACAATACTGAACTAAGAAAAGAACCAACTCATGACTTAAATTCACAGGTGATAATGAGGAGTGCAGGAGAACTTATGGCGCTTTTCCATTACCAGTACCAGCTCAACTCGACTCGCCTCGGCTCGCCTCAACTCGACTCGCTTTTCGCTCCTTTTCCATTACAGATAGTACCTTCACAATAGTAACAGCCGTGACATAATCTTCTAAGCGACACACACCCGCTACCCACACACACACAGGACAATGGAGGAAATCGAGTGTATGCTGTTTTAATAGTAGAAATGGGTCTATCACGCAATGTCTGGCCAAACTATTTAAAAATGGCGGGGTTATTCAGGATACCTTGTCTGGCGCGTGCAATGATGACGCAGTGAATAGAGACGATTCTCTCTGACCAATCAGCAGTCTGCATTGTTTTCACGTCACATTTTAGTATCGCCTCAGCTCGCTCAGAAACTCGCCAGAGGTGATATGAAAAAAAAGTACCCGAAAGCAGGTACAGGTACAACTTTTACACAGTGTAAAACCAAACAAAGGCGAGGCGAGTCGAGTCGAGCTGGTACTGTGTAGTGGAAAAGCGCCATTAGTCTCTGACTATAGGAACAAACGAGGAACTAATCATAAACCATGGAAACTAAACAGATCAGGAACCAAAGGAAACTGAACAGAATATCATAATAAGAGTCCACAAAGCTGAATATAACCGTGACCTTAATCTCTCATCCTCGCGCCGCAGATAATAGTTCAACAGAGACAGGAGAGGGTTGTAGTTGAGGACGTAAGCAGGTGGAGTGGAGTCTTATGTTTGCTTATATTTTCTATATACATATTTTCCTCTCTTTTTCATGAAGCAAAGACAGTTTTCATGAAGTGATCGTGTTTTCCCATCTTCCAACTCTTCATCCATCCATCCCTTCATTCAGAGATTCATTCATCTCTCAATCCTTAGTTTGGTGTCAGATGACCAGTCTTGATCCAATCTAACACTTCTGACATGTTAATCAGTCTAGCAGTTAATTTCACATTCTTACCCTTGACCTTTGACCTTTGCCCATCCCTCTCAGATAACACTGCATCAGTGCTGACCAAGCGAGCTGGTTTCCGGAGGCAAGAGCAGTCTCTGTACTGGTTACCAGTGCTGATCGTGGACAGTGGCAGCCCGGCCTTGAGCAGCACCAACACTCTCTCAGTACGCGTGTGTCAGTGTGATGTGGACGGGGTTCCTGATGCGTGTGGATCCGTGGCCTTCTCTCTCCCAGCGGGTCTGAGCACTGGAGCTCTGCTCGCTGTACTGGCCTGCATCATCACACTGCTGGGTAAGACTGCCAGAGCACAACAGTGTAAAAACTGATCCACAGAAATATTATACATCTATTTACCCTCATGCTGTTAAAAAAAGATTGCTCACACTTCATCTAGTGATGTGTGTGTGCTGCTACTCTCAGCTCTGTTGTCTTCTCATGTACTGTAGATTTGCTTGCCCTCTGTATACACAAAAGTTTTCACACATGCGTGTCATAGAGCTAGAATGGAAGGAAAACAGTCTTATTTTTTATTTTTGAAGACTTAAAGTACACTACCAGTCAAAAGTTTCCAAAGTCCTACTACTACCGTACAGTTCCCACACCAAGCACTTGTTGGCTGCAGTTCCTTTTTCATTTACTAAATAAATAAATAAAAGTTCAGTTTTGTAAAGAAACCCATACTTAAAAACAAACTTAAAAAGCCTATAGATCATCTCTCTATCACCTATAGATCAAAAGGTTTTTAAGATCACAAGAAACAGATTCAGCCGAGTGTGTCCTAACGTTTGTCTGCTAGAGCGATTCGCTCAGCCTGTTTACAGTTTGGTCGTTTCTTGTGTTGTATGTAAAAGAACAGCCTTCTGCAAAATTACTCATTTTGTGTTGCATTTAAAAAAAAAAAAAAAAAAAAAAAAAACATTTGGGGGGCTTTTGTAATGTGTGCTGTCTTCCCTCAGTAACTGCCCATTGCTTTAAGAATTTGTAAAAGTAACATTTTGTTTGAATACTGTACTCAATACTGTCAGCCTGCATGACAAACCCAAATTTGAAACCAAACACTGTAAACGCTGTGAGGTTGAGTTGTGAAGTACTCATGTCTTTTGGCAAGTATAGGGGGATTGGGTAATGCCCTTTGGCATCAGACTCATCTTTGACAATGAAATCCATCCCGTTGCAGAGCTTCAGGTCATGGATGAGTTCGTGACCCAGCCTCATTATAAGTGCCTGACTCTTTCATTGCCTCTCTACATAACAATTATTTTCAGCACCTATTTTCCTAATGCAAATCTTTCGCTGTTCCTTTATTTACTACCTTGAATGAATTCTTGTTTTTCAAGATGGCGCCGGTGTGTTTGGCTTGCCGTCTGTTACTCCTGTGTTTTCTTCTCTGCCTGTCTGATCTATCGTTTATCTGCTGTTCGCGGCTAGTATATGCCCGCCAAGCTCTCCTAGACATCCGTATCTCTGTTGGCGTTTCACTTACCAACTTATACACCGTGGACGTGGGCTGCCCCCTACACAATTCGGACGAGCCTCCCCGACCGATCCTCCGGCATGATGGCTGGTGGCGGCCACTAACCACCGCGCGGAGAAAGCGAAGGCGGAAACGAGGAACACGCGGAGGCTACATCACGAAACTGAAGACTCTTGTACAAGCTGGCAGCTTGCTTCGGCGCAGCGCTGCTGCCTGGCACCCGCGGGATGCGGTTTACCGATGCCTTCGTCCTGTTTTCCCCCTCCATCTGAGTCCTGTCATTCGTGCTGATCTCCGCAGTGTTGGCCTCTGCTCCCGGCAGAACGGAGTTAATCACGGAAATCTGCGCTCGCTGAGAAAGGCGCCGTCATCCCACGTGATTATTCCTCCACCCAAACTGGCACTAATCAACGCACGCTCTGCGGTGAATAAGACCTTTTTGTTAAACGACTTCTACTCCTCTCACAACCTGGATTTTATGTTCATCACAGAGTCCTGGATAAAGGTCGGTGATTTAACTCCTTTCTCAGAACTGGTTCCAGCAAACTGTTCTTTTTTTAACTCTCCTCGTCCGAGTGGTCGTGGGGGTGGGATTATAACTGTCCTAAACAACTCTTTCTCCTCACGCTGCCGGCTAGTCACTGTAACGGCTTTCCCCAGCTTTGAATCTCAGCTTCTCCACCTAGACTGGAATGGTCCCATCTGCCTAGGGGTGATATATCGTCCTCCACACTCCACCAATGGTTTTATACAGCAATTTACTGAGTTCATTGGCAGTATTGCCACAAACTATGATCGCTTCCTTTTGGTTGGAGATTTTAATATTCACGTCTGTTGTCATTCAAATTCCTTATCGCAGGAGTTTCTTGACTTAATAGATGCTTTTAATCTACTGCAGTGGGTCAAAAACTCTACGCACATCCAGGGCCATACACTGGACCTTGTGTTATCCTACGGGATTGATGTCACTGATATTGTATTTTCTGATTGTCTGCTCTCCGATCACAAGCCTATTCTATTCTCACTGTCTCTCCCGGAGCTCTATCAACCCACTATTGCACCTGTTATGTCGCGGGTCTACTCTCCTCAGTTCAGCACTAACTTCGACCTGTGTTTTGCTGAACTATGCTCACACTTGGACTTGGACCAACCACTATCTGACCTGGATGTGGATCAACACTTCAGTCTTTTAAATTCTGCCTGGCTTAAGGTAGCAAACGTGACTGCTCCTCTCAAGCCTCACTTATCCAAACCAAAATCTAATCTGTGGCAAAACTCTGACACTCGTCATCAAAGACAAATTTGTAGGGCGGCCGAACGCAAATGGAAGCGAGACAGGCAGATTGTCTCCTTCCATTTGTTCAAAGACGCTCTTACAGCATACCAAAAGGCTGCTAAGTCAGCTAAAGCTGCATATTTCTCTAACTTAATTGAATCCAACCACTCCAACCCAAAGGTCTTGTTTTCAGTTATTCAGTCTGTTATAAATCCTTCTTCTAAACTCTCTGTTGCCTCTGATGCTCTATGTGAAGATTTCCAGAGATTTTTTGTGAACAAAATCACTAAATTAAGACTTAGTGTTTGCCCTAACTTAACTCTCCCCCGATTCGTGTCACCCACTACTTGTGTTTGGGAGGTTTTTGATCCTATCAACCTCCAGACACTAAAGGATGTGTGCACCAAGCTCAAACCTTCATTTTGTCCAAATGATATCATTCAGCCGAAATTTCTAAAGTTAATCATCGACTCTGTGGGTCCAGGTTTGGTATCCCTTTTTAACAAGTGTCTCAATACGGGCTCTGTTCCAGCTAATCTTAAAGTGGCTACGGTCACTCCTTTGCTCAAGAAGCCTTCACTGGATCCTTCTATTTTACAAAATTACCGACCCATCTCTGTCTTGCCTTTTATTTCCAAGTTATTGGAGAAAATCGTGTTTAATCAACTTCAGCACTTTCTTTCAAATAACTGTATTTATGAGGCTTTTCAATCTGGGTTCAGGACTGCTCACAGCACTGAGTCCGCCCTTCTGAGAGTGCTAAACGATATTTTTATCTCCACTGATTCGGGTGTATTCTGTGGTTCTAGTTCTCTTAGACCTTTCGGCAGCTTTTGACACTGTTGACCACCCTACTCTGTTGGCTAGACTTGAGACTGGGGTGGGCCTAAAAGCCTCTGTCCTGTCATGGTTTCAGTCGTACCTCTCTGACAGAAAGTTTTTAGTTAAAATGGGTAATTTTTCCAGCTCCATGGCACCTCTAACCTGCGGTCTTCCACAGGGCTCCATTTTGGCTCCCTCTCTATTTTCTCTATACATGCTACCGTTGGGCGCTATCTTAAGGAAACACAGTGTATCATTTCATCTTTATGCAGACGACACCCAAATTTACATTCCATTTAAAAGAAATAACCCTGCAGCGTTAAACTCTCTTCTATTATGCCTAGAGGAGGTAAAGGCATGGCTGGCTCAAAATTTCCTCTCTCTAAATGATGATAAGACCGAGGTCATTGTCTTCAGCCCGAGTGAAAGGTCCCGGTGTACAAGCCCAGACTTGGGGAGTCTATCTCGTTTTATATCTACAGGAGTGCGGAACTTAGGTTTTCTTGTTGACCAGTCTTTAAAATTTGACAAACATATTTCATCTGTCATCAGTTCCGGTTTCTACCAACTTCGCTTACTTTCTAAAATCAAAGGCTTTCTTACTCCAATAACTATGGAAATGGCGGTTCATGCATTCATCACGTGTCGGCTAGACTATTGCAATTCACTTTACTGTGGGATATCAGTTTCCCAAATTGCACGTCTTCAGTTGGTCCAAAATGCTGCGGCCAGACTCATTCTTAACTGTCGCAAATATGACCATATCTCTCCGATTCTTAAATCGTTACACTGGCTGCCAGTCCGTCAGAGAATAGATTTTAAAATCCTCCTATTTGTTTTTAAATCTTTACACAACTTAGCTCCAGCCTATCTATCCGAACTTATTCAGCCCTATACTCCGTCCAGAAGCCTAAGGTCACACGACCAGGCTCTGCTGGTAGTCCCTCGTGTCAGACTCAAGCGTAGAGGGGAGCGTGCTTTTGCAGTGGCAGGGCCTCGTCTGTGGAACACCCTGCCCCTAGAGATCCGAACGGCCCCCACCCTTTCTATCTTTAAGTCTTTGGTAAAAACCTACCTGTTCTCTTTAGCTTATTGATCTCTTTTTTTTTTTTTTCATTATTTCTACGATTTTATATTTGAATCTTTGTTAAGGCTATTCGTAGCTCTGCTGCTTTTTATGTGTTTTAGGGGTTGTTTTGCTGTTTTTACTTTTCTTATTTGTGTGTTCTGTAAAGCACTTTGGTCTGTCTAAGTGGCTGTTTAAATGTGCTATACAAATAAATGAACTTGAACTTGAACTTGAACTTTTTACGGTGCCATCTTCTCTATTTACACGGCCCATTGCTTTAAGAATTTGTAAAAGTAACATTTTGTTTGAATACTGTACTCAATACTGTCAGCCTGCATGACAAACCCAAATTTGAAACCAAACACTGTAAACGCTGTGAGGTTGAGTTGTGAAGTACTCATGTCTTTTGGCAAGTATAGGGGGATTGGGTAATGCCCTTTGGCATCAGACTCATCTTTGACAATGAAATCCATCCCGTTGCAGAGCTTCAGGTCGTGGATGAGTTCGTGACCCAGCCTCATTATAAGTGCCTGACTCTTTCATTGCCTCTCTACATAACAATTATTTTCAGCACCTATTTTCCTAATGCAAATCTTTCGCTGTTCCTTTATTTACTACCTTGAATGAATTCTTTTTACGGTGCCATCTTCTCTATTTACACGATACGGTAAAATCTCCAATAACAAGGGCACTTTTGACAGTACTATCTGTTCTATTAGCATCCACATTCCTTCTGTTTACTTTTCTTTCTCATTTACCCTCAACTAGCATCAGGATGTATGTTATGATTGGAAAATAGGGCAAGAGTCACACTGGATTATTTTTTTTAAAACATCTTCATCCTTTTCTACAGCTTGAAGAAGGTCAACATTCACTGCCATAGAACCGTGAGCTCGTCATTAAAATAACATTTGTGTTCCAAAAAATAAATGTTATATGAATTTAAAGCAACACAAAGATGAGTAAATACATATTCTGAAGGGTGAAGGGTTAGGAACATTAGCAACAGCTAATTAATGAAAGGGTTATAGTTCAACAAGAAACTGATTTTAGTTTCAGTACTAGTTCCACTAATGTGTGAAAAAAAGGCCCTGAGCCTCAGTACATTTTAATTGTAAGTGTATACAAAAATGTACTGAGGCTCAGGGTCTTTTTTTCCAGAGAGGTTGAGAGATGTGAGGCCTGAAAATTCACCCATTTCTTATTGATTGCATGTGATGGATCATTTGTACAATTTAATTACATCAATTCTTAAGTAAAAATGGACCATGGATGCAAATAAAGGCGACATCTCAGATCATTATCAAGTCTCGTGTAAACTTAATTTAGCCAAGGCTGCATAGCCGACTCCGTGTTACAAATATGTTAGACCTATCACTTCTGCCACTAAAGATTGCTTTATTAATAATCTTCCTAATCAGTTTCATCATCTCAGCATCCCAGATAGCTTAGAAGAACTCGATATTGCGACATAAACTTTTAACTCTCTCTTTTCCAGCACTTTAGACACAGTAGCTCCACTGCGCTTGAAGAAGATTAAAAAAAATAGTCCAATGCCGTGGTACAACGAGCACACTGAAATTTCACATTTCATGGAAAGAGAGCACGATTGCATACAGAGAGGCCTTAAAACTGCTAGATCTGCTTATTTTTCAACCCTATTAGAATAAAATAAAGAAAACCCTACTAGATTGATAATATCAGGGAGAAAATTATAACTATGCAACCGTCTACTACAGTATCGCATCAGGCAGTGCAGTGTAGTCTGAGGAAACATTCATTGCTATAGGAGAGGAAGAATTTTCTAAACTCGTTAAATTATATAAATTGACAACATGTATGTTAGACCCTATACCGACTAAACTACTGAAAGAAATGCTTCCAGAGGTCATAGATCCTCTTCTAGATATCATTAATTCATATTTGTCTCTAGGATACATACCAACAACCTTTAAGCTGGCTATGATTAAACCACTTGTTAAAAAAACGCATTTTGATCCTACAGAATTAGTCAATTACAGGCCGATCTCGAATCTACCTTTCTGTCAAAGATACTAGAAAAGGCAGTATCTTCACAATTATGTCCCTTTTTAGAAAGAAATGATATCTGCAAGGATTTAAATCAGGATTTAGACCGTACCATGAAACAGCTTTTATTAGAGACACAAATGATTTGCTCTTATCATCCGATCGTGGTTGTATCTCTCTATTAGTGTTACTCGATCTTAGTGCTGCATTTGATACTATCGACCACAACATTCTTTTTAATAGACTTGAAAATTATGTTGGCATTAGTGGAATTGCACTAGCATGGTTTAAATCATACTTATCTGACCGTTTTCAGTTTGTTGCAGTAAATGAAGAGATGTCTTATCGATCACAAGTTCAGTATGGCGTACCACAAGGCTCAGTACTAGGACCGCTGCTGTTCACTCTGTACATGCTAGCATTAGGAGATATCATTAGGAAGCATGGCATTAGTTTTCACTGTTATGCTGATGATACTCAGCTCTATATTTCTTCACTCCCTGATGAAACTTACCAATTCATAAAATTAACAGAATACATAGCTGATATAAGAAATGGGATGACTAGCAATTTCCTACAACTCAATTCTGAAAAAACAGAGATTATAATTATTGGACAAAAAACTTCCTCACTTAATAACCCATAATACTGTTTAACACTTGATGGCTGCTCTGTCAAGTCCTCATCGTCAGTTAGGAACCTGTGTGTGTGTGTGTGTGTGTGTGTGTGTGTGTGTGTGTGTGTGTGTGTGTGTGTGTGTGTGTGTGTGTGTGTGTGTGTGTGTGTGTGTGTGTGTGTGTGTGTGTGTGTGTGTGTGTGTGTGTGTGTAGTATCTGTAAAACTGCATTTTTCCATCTTAAAAATATACCTAAATTACGTCATAAGCTCTCAATTAAAAATGCAGAACAATTAGTTCATGCGTTCATGACATCAAGGCTAGATTATTGTAATGCTATAATGGGTGGTTGCCCTGCACGCCTAATAAACAAACTACAGCTGGTCCAAAACGCAGCCGCTAGAGTTCTTACCAGAACCAGGAAGTATGACCATATTAGCCGGTTCTGTCAACATTACATTGGCTGCCTATTAAACGTTGTATACATTTTAAAATATTGCTGATTACTTACAAAGTACTAAATGGTTTAGCTCCAGTACTTGAGCGAGCTCTTAACGCATTATAGTCCTGACCTTCACGTCTCTTGCGATTTCAAAATTCCGGCAAGTTGATAATACATAGAATATCAAAATAAACTGCTGGTGGTAAATCCTTTTCCTATTTAGCACCAAAACTTTGGAACAATCTTCCTAACATTGTCTGGGAAGCAGACAACACATTATAGACTTCTATAATTCAATCTTAGGCTGCATAGTTTAGATCAGCCGGAACCGGGAACACTTCTCATAAATCCTGATGTACTTGGTACATCAGAAGAAGGATGGCGTCTACACTAATATTAGTCTCTGTTTTTATCCTGAGGTTTACCGCTGTCTGCCATATACAGATCTGATAAAGGACCAGCGCCTGGACACGACGACAACACAGTCCTGAAGTGTCAACTGGTCTCTCCCCTGTGAAGGCCTCCTTCCTTTTACCTCTGTACAGATAAAACTTTGTCGGGATAATTCTGGTTCACGTGGCTACGCAGACGCTACACAAATTTATGTATTATGCATTTTTAAGGCCAGACAAGTATTTTGTTGAGGGTTAATTTGTGAAGAAGAACCTCACGCCTGCGCACATATATATATATGTATATATATATATATATATATATATATATATATATATATATATATATATATATATATATATATTCAAACGTGCATACCTATCGACTGAACACGTGATGCGCATGTGTGCGCTGTCTGCGTTTTCGTGGGTTTGCGTTTTTGAGGTTTGCACAGAGAAAACAGATAATCGTTTTCACCTTCTAACCTATTTTAGGGAGTGCATTCTCCAGAAACCAGGCACTGTTTTGTGCGGATGGGCGGCCGGAGCATGTTAGGGTTTTTTCTTTTAGAACAGTGTCGTGTTAGCAGCCTCTACGTTAATAACTAATGATCTTCGCAATGGAAGTGAATCAATCAAGACTATCTTTAGCTGGACAATAACTTTGTCCTAGAGCTGTGGTAAAGCCTAAACAATCTGTTACGGTAATTTCTATTATAACTGTAAAGCTGCTTTGAAACAATCCATACTGTTATAAATGAAGATGACTTGACTTGACTAGATCAAGTCCATCAACACCCCTAAAGTTTCACAGTCCTAGAGCTCGCCCTAGGTCGACATTTCATTCAGTAAAAAAAATCCAGTAAAGATAAGTGTATCAGAGTTTTGTTCCATTGTATTGGTGTAACCACTGAACCTTCATGTCTGTCTCTCCTCTAGTTCTGATGCTGCTGATCGTGGCGATGCAACACAGACGAAAAGTGCCTCTTTTCCTGGAGGATGAGCGTGATGTGCGGGAGAACATCGTTCAGTATGATGATGAAGGAGGAGGTGAAGAAGATACAGAAGCTTTCGATATGGCTGCACTGCGTAATCTCAATGTCATACGTGATTCCAAGGTCCAAAATGTTATTCCAGTTAACTCTCTTAACCTATACTCAGCTTCAGCTAGGACATCTTACAAAACACTTCCTGACAACACTGTCTTTCAAGAGTTTATCTGGGACAGACTGAGAGTGACTGATGTGGATCAGTCAGCTCCACCGTATGATTCTCTTCAGACCTATGCTTTTGAGGGAAACGGCTCTGTGGCGGGGTCTCTGAGCTCGCTGGGTTCTCCCAGTTCAGATTCGGAGCAGAGTTACGACTACCTCATCAACTGTGGACCACAATTCAAGAAGCTGGCAGACCTGTACGGAAATCTTGACGGAAGCAGGGTTTTCTCATAGCCTTAATGATCATGGCCTACAAACATTCAACAACACAACAATTGTTAAAGACAATGTGTAAGGTCTGAATTTCTTTAGTTGGCTTTAACAGGTTTGTCGACTCACTCAAATGATACGAAAGTGTAGTGCCAAGGTTTGATTTGGTAGGTGTACTGTAGTGTCCCTTCAATCTGACCACTGCCCTGTATAGTTTAGTTTCAACCTTAATCAAAGAAACCTGAGCAAGCTAATCAAGAGTGCGTTTGACTCAATGCAGTTCTGCTCAGACCGATCGCTGTCTGTCTTGAAGCTGTGCAATCCTTGTCTGATTTAAACACAGCGCAAGTGTCACTACGGGAAGCAGAAAGTCTCAGACTTCACTTCTTCACGGGACTATAGTCACCACGATAAATGCTATGAAAGTGCTCATAAATTGCTGTTGAAATGGTAGTCTCAATTGAAAACAGAATGGAGACTTGGACCAGTAAACTGTTTTCAATATGTAATGACTTAAACTGGTTTCTGGAAAACGTCTAGGTTACGACTGTAACCTCTGTTCCCTGAGAACAAGGAATGAGACACTGCGTCAATGGCGCTTTGGGGAACGCCTCAGGCGTGACAGGTGTCTGAAATCACTATCAAATCACGGCAATCATATTGATCGGCGTTAGCCACTGACTTCATTAACGTGCAACCCGGAAGTATATAAGGGCGCCTTGCAAATATGACAATCACCTTTCGTCTGAAGGGACTGTTTGGCAGACAGGCCCAGAAGCATGGCGAAAACATGCAGTGTCTTGTTCCCTGTTCTCAGGGAACAGAGGTTACAGTCGTAACCTAGACGTATCCTTTCAAAAGGGAACTCGCACTGCTTCGATGACGCTTTCATTCTTGCCTGATAAGGCGAACTACCTGACAGTGGTCTTACAAGCTGGTAAAATTACCCACGCTGTTGGGGGGTTTGCCTTCCGGGAGGCCTATACAGCTAACCATACAGTGGCAAATCTTATTTGGCTGATCATAATTGGGGCTCGCCTCCAGAGAGGCCCACTAAAGCTAATTGTCTGATTGGCCAGTGAAGTTTAACAACCAAGCACCCCATGTTGGGGCTCAAGGTCAGGGAGACCTTCTAAGGCCAATGCCTGACATTCAACACTGCTGGCTGTATACCCTGTCACTCGAAAACTCATTTGAAGATTTGAGAGGCCTACTCAGCAATCTTCAAGGTAGGTACGCGAACCGAAATATTCTTCATCCTGAAGAGCACTCGCTGCGGAACTCAACACGGGTTATCCCCCTCTCAAGACAATCGGCGAGCTCCATCTGGAAACCCCATGATGCGCGTCGCCGCTCTGCCTCACCAGGAGCAGGACCAGAACCACGAAGTCCAGATGCTGAACCCTCTTCACTCGAGAAGAGGGCCTGACGAGAGTGGAACATTCTCAAGGGAATACGCTCACAGTTTGCACAGACAGATCCCTCTTGAACTGCCCGTGCGTGCTCTTCACCCAGACAAAAAACGCACTGTTCGGTGTCACCCGGCGTCAAGTATCTTGGGCACGGGTCTGCACACATTTGGAAGTATTCCTTAACTTTCCTCAGTGCATTTAATTTTTCTTTCCATAATCTCAAGTGCTTACAGGCAGAACAGTCCCTAAAGATGAAAAGGTGATTGTCATGTTTGCAAGGCACCCTTGTATACTTACGGGTTGCACGCCTGAGGCTTTCCCCAAAGTGTCATCGACGCAGTGCAAGTTCCCTTTCGAAAGAGGACTACATATAGGTGAGTTTGATCAGGGTTAAACTCTGCAGGGGAGTGGTTGTCCAGGGACGAATCTGAGGAACCCTGTGAACTGTATATAAGAATACGGATAGAATACATTTTACACTTAAAAGAGTTTGTCCATGTTCAGCGGCTTCCAAAAGAGCCGCTAGAGTAAAAAACTGATAGGAAAAATGAGGATATATTCATAATAAAGTAATCAACAAGAACTGTATTTTTCAGAACAGTCCAGAAAGATCTACTTTTTATCATTCAACCTGGTAAAAGGACAAATATTTTTCAAATTGTTTTTCTTTTTTACTTTTGATATCATGAACTAGGGTAGCATTCCAAGTGTTTATGATCTATATTGTTTGCTTGAATCTCTCTACGAAAGTCTAAAAAATAATTCTTAAATGTTTTTTTTGTAAACCTCAGATTGTCTATGTGACCTAGAAATTCAGTCTGAAATGTATAAATCAGTTCAGCAGTCTTTTTTTAACTAAATAACATTGCTATAACCCTCTGGGGATCAAGAATGCACACGTGCGTTTTGCTCGTTTTTTTTCACATAGCAGAAAAATAGACTTAAAGTACGACCATCATTTCTGGTCATATAGAGTTAAGAAATATGAGAAAATAAACTGTTAAATGTCTACTTTTTTATGTGCCCACATACAATCGAAATAAAATATTGTGCTTTTGTAAAATAAAGAAAATAAACAGGGTGTGCGTTCTGCCTCTCCGTCTCCGTGAACTTTTTTTCTGGAGCACGTCTCTAAACTTAAACAGAACTCAGCGAATACTATTCACCCAGCCATGAGCAATATATCTTTTAAATGATCTGATTCAAAACTCAAATAAATATTCTCCGTTTATGTCATCTATATAAAAAGAGAGACGTGTCAGCCGGTCTAATTATCTTTCTCTCAGCTCGTTATCTCTGGTAATGTGACGCCCACGGAGAGCACGCGCTATTCAAACGCTAATATGTGAAGCAACACATTGAGACGCGTTAACGCCCAAATAGGCTAAACTCTGTAAACACACTATATTTTTTAGTCAGATTAAGATTCGTCTTGCACAGCTATGAGGAATAATCCTGGGACATTTACCTCAGAACAAGTGCTGGTTTATTTTCACTTCGAGGAGGAGCAACAGATTCAGCTGAGAAGTGTAAGTGTTTTATGCTTGTGCTTTGTTCTAATCGCGATATAGAATAACGTTAGTGTCTGTAAACGGAAAAATAGCATACCATGGCTCTCAAGTGTCATGCATTGAGCATGACAGTCACTCATTTCGGTCTTTTGTCACGCTCTCCCACCACACATTGCATTTCTCACGCTGAAAAACTATTTGTATATTTAATATGCCGCAGCGCCCAAAACTCTGGCCGCGCTGCTCTCACTCACTGTGGAACCGGCAGGAATCAAGCGCGTCTCCTCTCGTGTTGTTCGTCTGGTGTTGTTAGCCAATCAGAAAATAGCACTATTGTATCTGGGTTAGATATAACGCAACAACGAATGACACTCCCCCCCCCCCCCCCCCCCCCCCCCCCCGGCTGGGTAACTGTCACACATACCAGACAGCATCCCGGGTCGGCTGGATGTCGCTCTTACCTATCTTCAAAACTTGAGAGCCCTGGCTAACTGTTTAAATGTGACGTGTGTGTGTGTGTGTGTGTGTGTGTGTGTGTGTGTGTGTGTGTGTGTGTGTGTGTGTGTGTGTGTGTGTGTGTGTGAGATGTGTGTGTGTGTGTGTGTGTGTGTGTGTGTGTGTGTGTGTGTGTGTGTGTGTGTGTGTGTGTGTGTGTGTGTGTGTGTGTGTGTGTGTGTGTGTGTGTGTGTGTGTGTGTGAATGAGTGCACAGATACGCAATGTTACAGACGAAATAAAAGAAAACATTTCGTTGACTAGTTTTGGATAAAGTTTTTACTCTAAAATAGACATCAAATAAGCTTTTGTTAGGAGTTTCTGCTCATATGTTAAATATATAGTATGTTTTGTCAATAAACTAATCAACTAAGATGTTATAGTGTTTGTTACAATGCAAGCTATATAAAAATAATGAATCCTCAACTTTGAAATATGATCAAACTAAGACATTAATGGAAAAAGACAATTTTCTTTTCAAGATGTTTCCAACTCTAACTTTGAACTATGTATGTGTGTATGTATGTATATGTATATATGTGGCGAGGTGGTAGTATGACAAATGTTACACTTATGGAAAAAGTATTAAAAAAAAGAATAAAAAAAAAGCAGACTACGCCACCCCCTTTAAATGAACGGGGAAACTTCACAAGAACACAGGTTCGCTACCACAGAGGACAAGAGACGTGAATCTGAATACAAAAATACTTTATTTTTCACAATTCTACCTATTTTAAATATATATTAAAACTGTTGACTACGGAGGAGTAAGAGTTTTACACTCCTTCAGGGTACGTAGAAAACAAAACACACTTTTGGGCTGAGGCTTATCAGTAGGGAGCTAGCTGGGCAGTGAGCATCCTAAGACCACACCACTCTCAAGACTCCACTCCTCACAAACACTCTCACACTAACTAAGTGAAAGAAACGCAAGTGCCAATGGAAGAAAACACTCTGTGAAGGAAACACCACCACCAGAAGGGCACAACCAGCTAGCTTCCCTACACCGGGGGGCCTTCAGCTCCTGAAACAAACCAAAGAAAAGAGCACAATACAAATCACAATTTGCTGCAGACACATGTATCAAATTATAGAAAAAAAACAATTCAACCTATACAAGGAAGGTCGAAAGCAGCCAAGTACTGGCCACAGAAGTTAACCAGGCTGTGTAACCTTTAGAGTTTAACGTTACATTACCATTTAGGCCTGGACACGTCTTGAAGCAGCCAACTGCTATAAACAAAAACAGAACAAAACACATTTTGCACATCAAACAATACAAACGGACAACTACTGTTTGGACAGAGTAAACAGATGAAATCACAGAAAACAAATAATAAACAAACATTAACAGACTGCTGATGGCAATATTACAAAAGGGTGGGGCTAATGTACAATTACTGTCACATCAAACTTTAAGTGACAGCTCTGAGACTAGCCACTCTTCACCTAAGCCACCAGCATTAGCAGAGCTACAAATATAAAATAAAAAGACAAACGAGAAACGGTCACACCATAGGTAAAAATGGCAGCAGAACAAACAGTGCAGTCTTAACGACGTTGTCTATGGAGCATTTGCCCCGCAGTCCACAGAGATGAACCGCTCACGAGCATACAATACGAGTCATACAATACAACCCAACCCATTTCAGAGGGTATTATGAATTTATTTATAATAGGAAGATAGCATGTATATTAACTCACCGGCCGTGGCTGCAATAGTGTCCCGATTGTCTCGCGAGTCGCCTCTAACAGAGGGATGGTGACCCAGCACACCGTACATCAAGTCGAACCATGGAAAGTCCCTTCTCTGAGCTCCGCTTTGTCCATTGTGCGTTATAATCACCTTGTACAATACTGCGCCCGCGACTTTTTTTTATCTTTTTCCTGAAGTTGAAGCGTTGCTCGCTGAATGCTTAGCTTAGAAAGTTCAGCATCGATGTATTTTATAAGGTCCTTGTTTCTTCACATGCCGTCATTCTTCTGCCCAAATGCTCAGAATAGCTTTGGTATCTTCGACAGACCAGTAACTTTACAGGCGATTCTCCATTTCGAGCAGCGATTATTTTGCGCGATATAAAACAGTGAAATGTGCGTCTTGCTTCAGATCATAACAGTCCATACCACCGATAAACTCCGCCTTTTACCTTGAGCACGCCTCTAGCCCGAGCTGGCCCGCTTTGGCCCAAGGTATTCGACGGGCCAGAAATCCTGGTCGTTGGCCCCGAGGAAGCCCCGCTCAAGCCCGGAAGTGACAGTGGAAAAGCGACTGGCCCTAGCACGCACCAGCACGGCTCGGCCCTGGCCCGGCAGTGGAAACGCGGCTAGTGACTCACAGCTTCGTTCACCATAGGCAAACCACAAATGCACAGGTGTTCCATCGGATCACACACCTCAGCTGTACTGAAAGACAGCCTGCACCCAAAAGCAAGTTCGCACCGATCCCAGCCATAACCTGGCTAAAACAAATGCATCCCCACTTTAAAAGTACATGTGCACAAGCAGCAACATTAGCCAAACAGCTAGGTACATACCTCCCGCAGAGCTGCGCGCGCACCTACACAGAAGCGATCTTGACAATGATGCATACCCAGGTGGCCGAAACTCCACCTTAATAGGCCAGGTACGGCTGCCAATAGGCAATCACATACATCACTCATGTGACAACCACAATTAATAGGGCGGGGTCTAACCCGCCCTGCCATATATATATATATATATATATATATATATATATATATATATATATATATATATATATATATATATATATATATATATATATATATATATATATATATATATATATATATATATATATATATATATTGTTCTTGCATTCTTTGGGGTCCTTGCATTCTTTCTCACACCTGAATGAAAGGCTAATTATTATGCAGGGTCTTTGTCTTCTCAGGTGTGAACCAACTAATTATTCACAAGGGGGTTGGGCAGTTGACGTCCATTCGCATATTGCCTTGGCAAACAAAAAAAATTTTTTCACAATTTTAATCAATCTATTTTGTTATGTGAATGATTAGGCAGGATGATTTTCACATCATTTTGAAGCCAGAACTCGATGCGACAACATCCATTAGTCAAAAGTCTTGTGGACATATATTTAGTATGTGTTTTTTGGTCTTATTTCAGCAACTTACTTTTTTTTTTTTCAATAACCACGCATAAACATTATTCTCTTAAAAATACAAACATGTACATACATGTTTCTCACATATTATGGTAGTCCCGTTTGTGCTATATAGAGTGAATTTACACCTTTGCCATTAACAAATAACTGAAAAAAGCACAAATGTCAGTGCATGTCAAAACATCCCAAGGGCCCCAAAAACACATTGGTCGCCAGAGGGTTAAACTGAATCAGTATAATAAAGCGAAAGCTTACACAAATATGTGTGATTGCACAAGGCTGAGGATTTTATACATTTGTTGAAAAACAGGTTTACAAAGCAATGCCGTTAATATGTTTTTCACTAGAGATAAATATAACAGTCAAAGCTGAGTAAACAAATGTGTGAACTCTTTTTAGTTTTACATTTTGAAGATATAAGGAAGGAAAATATTTAATGGATTTAAAAAAAAAACTGTTAAGTGAACAATAAAAAGGACATTCGATTCTTCGAAACCCTATTGAATGCCTGCAATTCTTTTTTCTTTTTTTTTTTTTATGGAAGAGAGCAGAAGTCTTTGGTAATTTTCTGTTATAAAGGTAAGAAGGATCATTCCTGATTGTGAATGTGAAATCTTTATTTCTTGGTGAATATAAGACTTCCCATCCCAGCTAATAAAATCCAAGAAAAGGACAAATTTCTAATGCAACGTGTCTGCTAGGAGAGTGAAAGTATGAATTTCCAGTGTTTCTTGTTCCCTTTCAGTTTTTGTTGTTGAAAGGCAGCAGTAAAAGCTGTGGGACATTGAGCTTGCAGAGAGAATTATGAAGAGCCGCACAAATTAGTCCAGGCTCATTCCTTCATGAGACTGACACTTTTATTAATATGCAGTGATCTTCTTCTTCTTCTTCTTCTCTTCTTCTTCTTCTTCTTCTTCTTCTTCTTCTTCTTCTTCTTCTTCTTCTTCTTCTTCTTTTTCTTGTATAATAGCATTAAACATAATGCAGTTGTAGATTTATACAAGAAAACTGCACGGCTAGGACACTGAAACCCCTGTTTATTTGAAATCTTTTCCTCTTTTGAGATATTTTATGTTTATGTTAAATAAAAGTCTCCATGAGGCCCGATGCCACTGTGTCTGTCTTTACTTGTTCCGCCACAATTCGATAGCTTTCCCCATACAGTCATTCTTCCATGTTTGGATCATCCTCAGAAAACGTCCAGTGCTGATGTGCTGTGGCTTCTTTATTGCATCACTGCCCTGTTCGGCAGGGTTAATATTACAGTCAGCTTTCTCCTTAATTGTATGCCATATGCACCACTAGCTTATAGTGATGCAATACCAGGTGGAGGATTTGATGTATGAGCATCATGTCATTGAAATCAGCAAGGTGTTCTTTAATTTACCGTGATGCAACCAAATGTAATGAGGATGTAACCCATCTCCACTTGCTGGTAAACAGATTCTATCCTTGAGGTTATTGACACCACGCACTTTGAAGATAAGCGTACTGTACATAGAGAAAAGAAGAAAGTTTGGAAACATCATATGAGTCTGGGAGAAAAAGCCTTTTTCTGTAAAATTAGGGTTACATAGAGATTTATGAAATGCATCTGGAATTCTAGAAACCTGGTTTGTGATTATTTGGGTCTGATTTAATCAATACTCTTGTAAGGCTCCAGCTTGTAATGATTCTCCCAGCCACTTGGTGGCCCCAGCTTCTGTAGAATTCATTGTGTTTCTACTCATTATTGATTTCACCTAACTGTGGTTCATTGGCTTGTTTCTGTTGGCCTATTTAAATTCATGAATGCCCTGTAATGTGGTTTAGGTTCATACATGAAATTGTGGATATCATACACAGGAGCTACTAAATAATATTATTATTATATTATTATTAAGATAAAGAAGATGAAATCCATGGCTTCAACTCATTGTGGCCATTAGTTATACTCTGTTAGTTAATACTAGATGTTGATAGTAAATGAATCCATGATGACACATTTAATTAATAGCAATTCATATATTACTTAATCTATTAATCAGACCTCTTTTCGTTAGCCTCATAGCATAATTGCCTAAGTCATTTTTATTTTAAATATATCTTAGGCAATTATGCTATGAGGCTAACGCTTTATTATCATTACTATCTCAGTTCTTAATTTACTCATGATTATCTGTGCATTAGTTAAACATGAATTAATATTAGTGCATCTCTATTGTAAAGTGTGACCAGATCTCAAGTGTAATTTGAGATACAATGTAATTTTGACTTGTCTGTGAGTAAGTAGGTCAAGTGCAGGTCATTTAAAGTGTAAATTGCAGGTTAACAACCACAATCAATTAATGTGTAAATAAAGTGCTCAATATGTATATATTTAAACATTTCTGTCTTAAAACGCGTTAAAATAACATTTATTGGGGTTCCTTCAAAGGTAGCGTGTTTTTTACAGTAACTGTGATGACGTCATAACAGGGAGCCGCAACCTATACTCTGCTAGATTACCACTGTTTGTGGCTTATCTATGGAGAACGGGGAGGTGGAAAACCATCAAATCTTTGATGGACCACAGCCTTATAATTTTGAACTAGTCAGGCGTGAGAGAGGGGAGGAAATTGCCAGAAATCATGGCCCTCAAAGAGTAATAAATGCTTGGTGTGACGAAAATGAGCGGAGGGTTGGTCAGGTGTCCTGGTGAGTAGCTAGAGCTAGCCTGGAGCTAACCCGGATAACATTAGGGAACAAGCCAAAGTCTATTCAAAATCTTGCCGTCATGTAGAATAGCAAGGAGGGACAACGACTGAAGACATTATTTACTTACATGGTGTTAGTAACGTTAGTCCTAATCAGAGGGAGCTGTAGAGATGCACAGACACAATGGCGCTTTTGCTGGCATCTGCTGACAGAACGCGATATATTGCCTCTGCTAAAACGCTACTAATTTGCGATGCTCATTGTCAGAAAGAAACAGAGACAGATGTGATGCCACCCAATGGAATCAGCAGTGGAGGTGTGCTGCCGTGAGGTGAACGCGAACTTGGGAGTTTAGTGGAGCAGCTCGACCCGCGACCGGCAAATCTGACGTGCCTCACCCAGCATCCTGGTTTTGACGCATGCCCGTTTGTTTTGCGGATAGCTTACTCTCATTTCAGGCAGGATCACGGTCCTCATGAAGCCAGCACACACGTGTGTGTTGTGTTTACAATTGAGTTATTTCATTCATCACTGCTGAATCTAAAAAGAAAGCTTGCCGTTAGACGGTAACTCTAGGTTGCTTGCCGCTTGGAGTCCCTGATATGACGTCACGCCCAGCTTAGCGGAAGGGAGGGGGAGTGCTAAAAACCACGGTAAAAATACCAAATTTTCCTATTATATTCAGCATTTTGGTATAAAAACATACAAAACAATGTTGGGCGGTTCTTACCTTTAAGCACATTGCATTATCTCGTAAAAAAATTAACCTGCAATTTACACTTTAAACTATTACTGATCGTTTATCTTCTGCTTCGTTCTCCTGTTTTGACTGCGCTGAACAAACGCCCCCCTCACCACATACGACATCAATTATAGTTACCTTTATTTACAGTTCCTACCAATCAAAACTCATTTGTAAATATCATAAAATACTTTCTGAAGAATGTCAATGGAACTACCTCTAGATATCTTCAATGCCAATTACGACGAGTCAAAATTGCATGATATCTAGAATTGTAAGGGGAATTATATGTTAAAACAACCTGCCATTCATCTGTATGTTGTTGTAACATTAATTAAATGAGTATTTCTGTTCCTTAATTGTTCTTCATGTTTCAGTGCTTCAGGTCTTTGGAGAGATTCAATTTTCTGAATGATCAATTGCCAAAAGAGATATGTTAATGTAAACCAAGACCTGAGGGAGAGTGTCTCTTCTCAGTGGACAGAAATACAGACTGCTAGGGATTTACCGCATAAATAGATTCTGACACATCAGTCCTCATTTCTGTATGTGTGTGGTGCTTTTTCTCAGCTGTAGCATTTATATCATGTAAGAGAGAAACAAAAATGAGACAGAAAATGCAGCTAAACTGAGACTGAATTATAAAAACATTTTTTATTCAGCACAGGGTTTCAAATATCTGGCCCAACATTCAATCTGCAAAATAAAATAAATCTTTAATTTTTTTTTACATTTTTTAATTTTTAACATTATACTACACATAATATTCTATTTTTAGCTCCATTGGTACAGTTTAATCTCTTGCCTTACTAACAAATACATTTTTACACTAAGTAACTCTATAAGATATTAGGCAAAGTTTGATGAGAACCAAATTTATAGTGTCCAAGTTGACAACAGTGAAAATAATTCAGAAACTAACTACACATGTGAATGATTTACGAATCAAGATATTTATACTGAACCATAACATTTACATTCAATTTACATTACATTTATTAAGCAGAAGCTTTTATCCAAAGCGACTTACAGATTAACGAATAACATAATAATTAGAGAATAACATATTCTACACCATCTTTAATTTCGCATTTATTCTTACAATGATACAATAATCTGCATGTAATAGGTACAGTAATAGTTCAGTGATAGACTGTAGTTACACTCAAAAACAGGAAACCTGCTCCAGCCAGTGATGTTAAAATATGGAAGTAAATTAATGACCAATGTCTTTGGGAAAAAAACATGTTGAACTGCATTAATTAAACAAAATGCATTGCATTAACAGTGCTTGTATTTCAGTGGGCTAAGACTCAACACGGTTGTATATTTAATTCAATTCAAATTCAATTCAGTTTATTTATAAAGCACATTTAAAATCAACCTTGGTTGCCAACGTGCTGTACATAAAAACGACAAAGAAAAATAAAAACGAGAGAGGTAAAAGTAAAAAATAATTAAAAAGCATGAGAGAAAAGTTTTTAACATAGATTTTAATTTGGCTAACGAAGCTGTTCTGTTATGAACAATCAGACACAGGTAGATCCAAAAGCAGCGTAGGTTTATTCACAGGATAGTCAGACAGGCAAGGGTCACAGACCGCAGACACAGCATAGGAGACAAAGCTAAATCACAATCCAAATACCAGGCAGGAGAACAGAGGCAGGTAGCAGACGACACAAGATCCAGGGAACAGGCAGAAGGTCAATGGGCAGGCAGCAGACAATCGAGGAGAGGATTCAGCAAGGGTCGTAAACACAGACAGGCAATCAAACTAGGAAACGCTCAAAAGCAGACTTGGAATCAAGCCTAGATATCAGACTGGATTACAGACTAGGAGACGCTAGGAACTGAACACAACAGTGAGTCATACCTTCATTTAAGACTTCGCAAAGGGTGATAGTGACAGTGAGGTATAAATGTGTTCGGAGCTGCGTGTGGAACTAGATGCAGGTGTGAGAGTGATCAATGGAAACAGGTGTGTGCGTGATCAGTTCAGGGTGTGTGCATAAACAGTCCAGGGAAAAGCAGTTCAGAAGTGGAGTGCCCTCTCATGGCATTCGAGGGCAATCCAGCTGATCATCGTTACATGTTCTAACAGACAGTGGCAGATTATTCCACAGCTTATGCCAATAATGCGAAAGCTTGATCTCCACTGCGTCGCAGGTGAGATCGTGGAACAAACAGGAGGTGACAGTTCTGTTATTGTAGTGATCTGGATGGGCTATGAGAAACAAGTAGATCGATGAGGTATGTAGGGGCTAAATTATTAAGAGCTTTATAAAGAATAAAATAATTTGGAAATCGACATTTTGGGTAACGCTTTTGGCGTAACGCATCTGAAGTATGAATGAAACTAATCCAAACCTGATTAGGGCAGTCGCATTTCCGCCCACTGAATTTCAATAGGTTGGTTTGGACTGCAGTCAACCCACAGCAGGGTCAGGTATTAGAATAAAATGTAAACTCCCTGTGGGCAAAGGAAGCTATAGAACGTGTTCCTCCACCGGACACAGGGAGTGCAGGTTTTACAGCCGCTACTTCGTAGTTCCCAAGAAGGATGGGGGTTGCATCCAATTCTAAATCTAAGGCATTTGAATCAGTCTCTGAGGAGATTCAGGTTCAAGATGCTCACTTTTTCCATCATAGTGAGCCAAAGGTTTAGTTTGTCACGGTAGTTCTGAATGACACATACTTCCACATATCCATCCTTCCAGTCGCAGGAACTGGCAGTTCGGCATCGAGATGTCGTCCTTACCCACATTCAGAGCTTGGGGTTGAGACTCAACACTAAGGAAAGTGTGTTGGCACCTGTCTAGAGGGAACTAGGCAGTAGTTCATAGTTCTAGGAAAGTAGTTCTCTGTGGTTGGTGTGGGACTCGGTTTCGATGTGGACACAACTGTCACCTGCACGGATCGAGCCCATCCTAGGGCGAGCTAGGGCTCAATATTTCATCCAAGGCCAGAGTTATGGAAACTGTGGGTCAGTACCGAGTGGCTGGCCTGTCAGCAGGAGTAGTCAAGAGCATACTCAGCTCTAGAGCTCACTACACGAGGATATTGTAAGGCCTAAAATGGAATGTTTTCACCATTTTGTGTAGAGAGCATAAGGTGGACCCAGTTAACTGCCCGGTTGGCTTCAGTGCTGGTGCTCCTCCAGGATCGCTTCTCTGCTGGTCTTACCCTGTCCACACTTAAGGTGTGCGTGGCTGCCATTACGGCTTTCCACTCTCATCTGGGTGATGGGCCTCTGGGGAGATATCAGCTGGTTGTACGTTTCCTCCGTGGGGCTTGGAGGATGAGACCAGCGATTCTGACCAGAGTTCCCACATGGGACGTGGCAGTTGTTCTCTAAGGGCTGGTCAAGGCCCTCTTTGAACCTCTCTAGTCAGCTAAGGCCAAGAACCTTTTCTTCAAGGTAGATTTTTTATTAGCCATTACTTCTCTGAGGAGGGTAGAAGTTCTTCAGACCCTTTCTATTTCTCATGAGTGCCTGGAGTTTGCTCCAGGCGATATTAAGTCTGTTTTGCATACCAGGCCAGGTTATGTGCCTAAAGTGCCATCTAATGTGGCATGGCCTACGATTTTGCAGGCTTTTCATCCCCCATCTCACGTGACGGCGGATGAAGAAAGGCTCTGCCCTGTCAGAGCTCTCATGATTTTTGTCCAGAGGTCTTCTTCATTGTGGAAGTCAGACAAGTTGCTGGTGTGCTTCGGGTCGCCCAAGAAGGGGCTTCCCACATCCAAACAGACCATCAGCAACTGGATCGTTCAGGGTATATCTATGGCCTATCTGTTGGGCAGCTTGCCTTCACCTTTGATCATGAGGGCTCATTCAACCAGAGGCATGATGTCCTCTCTAGCCCTCCTTTCGGGGGCCCCGATCCAAGAAGTGTGTGATGCAGCAGGATGGGCCACCCCTCATACTTTTATCAGATTCTATAGCCTGGTCATTTCTTCTACGCCAGGCACTCTAGTGCTCTCGCCCTAAGTGTGCCTGTGCACAGCTTCACACTGGGACAGGCAGGGCTCGTTGTGGCAAAGTGTCCCCAAATTCTCCCCAAAGTGTCGTCATCGACGCAGTGCGAGTTCCCCCGAAAGGGAACGTCTCGGGTTACAACTGTAACCCTTGTACCCTGAGAAGGGAACGAGACACTGCGTCCCTTCGCCACACCTTCCCCTGCCTGGGAGTAACTTGCTTCATCGCAGAAGCTAACTCTGTTGTGTGCCGGTGTCCCTTTGTAGCTTCCATGTATGCCGTCACACATTACGTCATGACGCAGCACCAATCAGGATTGGATTTGTTTCATTCATACTTCAGATGCGTTACGCTAAGAGCGTTTCTCAAAGTGCTGTCACCGACGTAGCGCAAGTTCCCTTTAAAGGGAACAAGGGTAACAGTCATAACCCCAGACGATTTGTATTTTCTGGTGTGAATGTCTGTGTTGGCTTAACTCTACCAAGCTAAGCATTTTTACAGTCGACATGAATTAATAAACTATGGATTACAATCCAGGGTGGTTGTCACTCCGGATTTTCAACGGGCTCACAACATTCCTGAGGACATTGCGAGACCTTTACACTGCTTTATTGCTTTTATATTTTATCTCCTTTTAAAACCTAATTTTAACTTCAGCAAATCAGCACAGTGCTCAAACGACAAAGCTTGGATTACTACAAAAAAGCAGAATTCTTTTATCCAACCAGCCTCCCACTGAAAGCCATCAGCTTACATTCCAGGGAAGGGAAAACACAACTGCCTACATTCAAAAAGATAAAAGAGAAAATGCCTCTTCTGGTTCAAGAATCTACTTGCTGCAGAAACTGCCACAGACTTTTACAAAGGATTGCAGTTATTGAAGCAAAGTTACTTGCGGGACCACCAAACCAGAAGGAACACATAATAGAGCTTTGTCATGGACGCCCTCAGCAAACAGCCAGTGAGTCCCATGAATCAAGTACTCCTCGACAGGCTATACTGAGTGTAGAGAAACAAGTGGCTTCCTACCACAGCCTAAACATCTTGATAACAGATTTGAAGTATTAATGAATGTAGATGAGGAATTCCCAAACGTGATGAATGTGATCAAACAGAGATCAAATTAGCCAGTAGCTAACACTGATGCTAACGTCTCGGTTAAGACTGTAACCCTCGTTCCCTGAGAAGGGAACGAGATGCTGCATCAAGAATCTACACATTGGGGAACGCCTTCAGCGTGATGCGTCTGAAGTCTTGTCAAGTCAAGTCACCTTTATTTATATAGCGCTTTTTACAATACAAATTGTTTCAATGCAGCTTTGCAGAGATAACAGGAAAACAATGTTGTAATAGTATTGTTAAATTCAAAATTAAATGTTAAATGTCCCCAACTAAGCAAGCCAAAAGCCAATGGCGACAAAGGCGAAGAGAGGCGAAAAAGGCAACAGTGGCAAGGAACCAAAACTCCATCAGGTGACAGAATGGAGAAAAAAACCTTGGGAGAACCCAGGCTCAGTCAGGGGGCCAGTCCTCCTTTGGCCAACGAACGAACAGTGTATGATTATGAATGTTGTCCATGAACTAGTTCCTTGTATGGAACTAGTCCAATCTTTATTGGTTTCGCATCATGACGTCACCCGTGACGTCGCATGTGACAGTGATGCGGAAGCTATAAAAGGACGTTGGATAATAACAGTTTCAGCTTCTGATTGATCGAAGCAAGTCGTTCTCAGGAGTGGCAGAAGTGTGGAGGGACGCAGCATCTCCCAAGATGTACAGTTGTAACCCAAGACGTTCCCTTTCGAGGGAACTCGCACTGCGTCGAGAATCGACACATTGGGGAACGAAATGCCCACTGGGCCACACTGAGAGATATACGTCTTGGTGTGAAGCAATCTGGCACACTCAAGATGAGAGAAATTTTGAACCAGGTGCAGAGGCCAGATCCAGACTGTAATGTTTTATGAAGGTGTCTGGGGCAGTCTGGCTCGTTCACATCTCACCAGCGCACTTGGCTCGGCGTTCATGATTCGGCTATTAATATTAAAGAGGTGTTTGAACTCGCAAGTACGATGTCAGGCACTGTAATTTGCTCTGGCCCCCTTCCTGTTCGAAGGAGTGATGAGATAGTTAGTAGATTGTGTTCACTCAATGGCTGGTTGTATAAGTGGTGTCCGCAAAATAATATAGAATTCATAGACAATTGGAAAAGTTTTTGGGGCAAACCTGACCTGTTGAAAAGAGATGGTATTCATCCCTCCTGGGATGGTGCTGCTCTTCTCTCTAGTAATTTGGCTCATAGTCTTAGAGATAAAACATGACAACCTGGGGCTCAGGTCAGGAAGCAGACAAACTGGCTAAACCGACCGTCTGCTAGCGGCCTCGCGTCACCAATGTCAGGTAAATCTCATCACATAGAGACTCTTTCACCTAGATATCATCATATAGAGACTGTGTCTGTTCCCCGAATTTGGAAATCCAAAAAACGTCCAAACCTTTCTAAGGTTAAAAATGTAATTGATGTTCAACAAATAAAAAACAAATATAATACAGATGAGCAAATGATAAAGCTTGGGTTGCTGAATATTCGATCCCTTACTTCAAAAGCGCTCATAGTTAATGATATGATTTCAGATTATAACCTAGATGTGCTGTGTTTGACAGAAACCTGGCTAAAACCAAACGATTACATTACTTTAAATGAGTCCACCCCGCAAGATTACTGTTATAAACAATGAGCCTCGTCCGAAAGGCAAAGGGGGAGGTGTTGCTGTAATTTATAGTAATATTTTCAAAACCAAAACTTGTTTTAAATATACTTCTTTAGAAGTGTTGGTGCTGAATGTAAATATATATAGTGTAAACGATAAATCACGTTTGAGAATTCTGCTGGCTACTGTATACAGGCCACCAGGGCACCAAAAAGATTTTATCAAAGAATTTGCTGACTTTCTATCAGAATTAATATTGACTGCAGATAAAGTCTTAATTGTTGGTGATTTTAATATACATGTAGATAATGAAAAAGATGCATTGGGATTGGCATTTAAAGACATTATAAACTCTATTGGAGTTAGACAACACGTGTCAGGACCTACTCACTGTCGTAATCATACTCTAGATCTAATATTATCACATGGAATAGATGTTGATGCCGTTGAAATTCTGCAGCAGAGCGACGACATCTCCGATCATTATCTAGTCTTGTGTAAATTACATTTAGCCAAGGCTGCAAAGCCGACTCCGTGTAATAAATATGTTAGACCTATCACTTCTGCCACTAAAGATTGCTTTATCAATAATCTTCCTAATCAGTTTCATCATCTCAGCATCCCGGATAGCTTAGAAGAACTTGATATTGCAACAGAAACGTTTAACTCTCTCTTTTCCAGCACTTTAGACACAGTTGCTCCGCTGTGCTTAAAGAAGATTAAAGAAAATAGTCCAACGCCGTGGTACAACGAGCACACCCAGGCCCTTAAGAGAGCAGCCAGAAAAATGGAGCGCAACTGGAAGAAAACAAAACTAGAGGTATTTTGGATTGCGTGGAAGGAGAGCTCGATTGCTTACAGAGAGGCTTTAACCCTTTAAGACCGACGGGAGCGTCGGCGCTCCCATTTGCGTGTGTCTGTTTAAAAGCCTATAGAAACTGAAACCAAATGGCTAGCTCAATCATTCTTTTTGCATACAAAACCAGAGATGT
Source organism: Chrosomus eos (assembly GCA_036326025.1). NCBI lineage: Eukaryota > Metazoa > Chordata > Actinopteri > Cypriniformes > Leuciscidae > Chrosomus > Chrosomus eos. The sequence continues at coordinate 34,331,357 of CM070840.1, forward strand.
AACATGTTCAGATCAAGCCTCCAACATGCCCATGTTGCGTTGTTTTCATCCTCTAATCAGTCTGTACAAACTGCGTAATATTCGTTTACAAAAAACAACAACACAAAAATGCATTGCACGTCCTTCCACACATGTTCTGTAGATCTGCGATTGATATTTACGTCTTCCTATGACTCATTGACGTATCACGTTCTGTGCACTATGACCGCCGGGTGTGTCACATGTTGTGACGTCACACGCTGCGTCATTTGACCATGCGTTTGACTCCCGTTTGACTCCCATTTGCTATATGTTCCTTATATCGTTATTGTCTTTTTACCATCGCTTTATTTTATTATTTCTTTCTCCTTTAGACGTTCACAAATACAAGGACATTCACACACACACACACACACACACACACACACACACACACACACGCGCGAGCGCACGCACGCACGCAGCGTTATGTCTAAACGAAAGTACACGCCTTTTTTTTGAATGAGTGTAAAAATGAGTGTATCTTAAAAACTAATTTATGTAAACAGTTCAAATCAATTCTGTATAGTTTTAAATTGATTTGTGCACGTTTTTCTCATTGACAAGTTTGAAGTTGACATTTATTAATTTTTTGTATTGAAGAAAATATGTAAAAAAAATAATAATAATTTTTTTTTCTTTTGTTTATTGCACTTTTGAGATATTTATATAGTTACTATTGATTTATTACAAACATAGCCTTCAAACTGGGAGAGTAAGGATTATTTTGATGTATGGCATATGAAAATGCTCAAAACAATGACAGCACAGCATGTAAAAATACAAAGATATACTCTGGTGGAATTGTTCTATGGCAGGTCATAAAGGGTTAAAAGATGCTAGATCTGATTATTTTTCAAAACTATAGTGTGGGGATCTACTCAGGCAGGCATACAACACAGCTGCAGCACATTCACTCAACAGGTCACATGACTAATTAGGAAGTGATAAATGTTTGCTGCCTGCAAGGCAGACTTTTTCTGTGTTGATGCTGGACACTGTTGTGGTAATTTTAGAAGCGTGTGTCTACTCTTCATGGAGGACACAGGCTTCTGTCTGGAGGTTTAACCTTTATGTGATCACCCCCAGTGTGACTCGAGCTGCTGGGCTGCACTGCAATGGAACATTCACCTTTTCTCTGCATGTGTTAATGAGCTGTGGGACAGTTGAGCATACTGGAAAAGGACCAGGCATGCCACTGTTTTCATGTGATTGATCATCATTTCTTTATTGTTTCCTGTGGTTTGATTTTTGTGTTTGTTTGGTTAATTTTGTCACTCATGTGCCACATTCATAGTAGCATTTCTTATTTTTTTCTTGACTAAGTGTTGCCATTCATGCTGGTGGTTCTCCTCCCTAACTATGTTTTCTGTGTAGGCTATCCTTGTAAAAGGCCGGATCCATACTGATGCTTTGCCCCTTCTCTTCAGGGGACCACACTGTGAGAGACACTGTATTGGTGTGTACTTATAACTACAACACGGTGTGATATTTTGTAGTGGTATCTAAAGATCTTAAGTGTGTGGAGCTTGCTGTGTTGCATGCTTCGACTGGTGCTGGGTTGCTGTCTTCTGTTTCTGTCTCCCCAGGGGCCTCCTGAGCAGGGGTTTTGCATTGGCTGATCCGACCTTCCTAGATTGAGGAAAATCCACCAGTCATTTATTCCAGTATTTTTTAGATCCGTTTTAGTAACTTTTCTACGTCTTTTTGCACTAAAATATATAATAAATTTGGAATACATTTATATATCTGCTTCTTCTTGACTGTCCCTTTGCGGGGATAAACATATTAGCCACACTACATTCACAGGTAGATTTGTGGTTCCTCCTGCCCATCATCAGGGAGTGGCGTAGTCAGACTTGAAATAAGGTATACTGCATGGCAGGTACCACAATTAGAAGAAAATAAACCTAATCCTAGGTATTTATTTGAAACAGTGGCTAAACTAACGAAAAAGAAAGCTTCAAGCTCAGATTTTTCCAAGAAACACAGCAGTAATGACTTTATGAACTTCTTCACTTATAAGATCGATAATATAAGGGACAAAATTATAACTATGCAAACGTCTACTACAGTAGCGCATCAGGGAGTGCATTGTAGTCTCTCCGTGAGGAACATTTTAAAACATTTGTTGCTATAGGAGAGGAAGAATTTTGCAAACTCGTTAAATCATCTAAATCAACAACATGTATGTTAGACCCTATACCGACTAAACTATTGAAAGAGATGCTTCCAGAGGTCATAGATCCTCTTCTCAATATCATTAATTCATCTTTGTCTCTAGGACACGTACCAAAAACCTTTAAGCTGGCTATGATTAAACCACTTGTTAAAAAAACGCAACTTGATCATACAGAATTAGTCAATTACAGGCCGATCTCGAATCTACCTTTTCTGTCAAAGATATTAGAAAAAGCAGTATCCTCACAACTGTGTTCCTTTCTAGAAAGAAATAATATCTGCGAGGATTTTCAATCAGGATTTAGACCGTACCATAGTACTGAGACTGCTCTCATTAGAGTCACAAATAATCTGCTCTTATCATCCGATCGTGGTTGTATCTCTCTATTAGTGATACTCGATCTTAGTGCGGCATTTGATACTATCGACCACAACATTCTTTTAAATAGACTAGAAAACTATGTTGGCATTAGTGGAATTGCACTAGCATGGTTTAAATCATACTTATCTGACCGTTTTCAGTTTGTTGCAGTAAATGAAGAGATGTCTTATCGATCACAAGTTCAGTATGGCGTACCACAAGGCTCAGTACTAGGACCACTGCTGTTCACTCTGTACATGCTACCATTAGGAGATATCATTAGGAAACATGGAATTAGCTTTCACTGTTATGCTGATGATACTCAGCTGTATATGTCTTCAAAACCTAACGAAACTTACCAATTCACAAAATTAACAGAATGCATAGCTGATATAAAAAATTGGATGACCAGTAATTTCCTACTACTAAATTCTGAAAAAAACAGAGATTCTAATTATTGGACAAAAAACTTCCTCACCTAATAACCTAGAATACTGTCTAACACTTGATGGCTGCTCTGTTAAGTCTTCGTCGTCAGTTAGGAACCTGGGTGTGCTCTTTGATACCAATATTTCATTTGAAAGTCACGTGTCTAGTATCTGTAAAACAGCATTTTTCCATCTTAAAAATATATCTAAATTACGTCATATGCTCTCTCGGACAAATGCGGAACAATTAGTTCATGCGTTCATGACCTCAAGGCTAGATTATTGTAATGCTCATTCTGGGTGGTTTCCCCCTTATTAAACAAACTACAGCTGGTCCAAAACGCAGCAGCTCGAGTTCTTACCAGAACCAGGAAGTATGACCATATTAGCCGGTTCTGTCAACACTACATTGGCTGCCTATTAAACATCGTATAAATTTTAAAATATTGCTGATTACTTACAAAGCACTAAATGGTTGAGCGCCGCAGTACTTGAGCGAGCTCTTAACGCATTATAGTCCTGCACGTCTACTGCGATCTCAAAATTTTGCCCAGTTGATAATACCTAGAAAATCTAAATCGACTGCTGGCAGTAGATCCTTTTCCTATTTAGCACCAAAACTGTGGAACAATCTTCCTACCATTGTCCTGGAAGCAGACACAGTCTGTCAGTTTAAAACTAGACTAAAAACACATCTCTTTGACCTAGCATTCACATAATACATTATCGACTTCTATAATTAAATGTTAGGCTGCATAGATTAGGCCAGCCGGAACCGGGAACACTTCCCTTAAATCCTGATGTACTCGTTACATCAGGTGTGCCCAACCCTGCTCCTGGCGATCGACTGTCCTGCACAGTTTATCTCTAACCCTGATCAAACACACCTGCCTTTAATTTTCAAGTAATCCTGAAGACCTTAATTGGTTGTTAAGACCTTTATTGAAGACCTTCAGGTGTGTTTGATTAGGGTTGGAGATGAACTGTGCAGGACAGTCGATCGCCAGGAGCAGGGTTGGGCACACCTGCGTTACATCATAAGAAGAATGGCATCTACGCTAATTTGGTGTCTTTGTTTATCCCGAGGTTTTCCTGCAGCCTGCTGGATCCAGGCCATTTCCAGATCTGACGAAGGACCTTCGCCTGGACCCGATGACAACGCAGTGCTGAAGTGCCAACTAGCCTCTCCCTATGGAGAATCCCTATTCCACTCTACAGATAAAGCGCTATGAAATTCCGGTTTCGGGTCCGGCCTGAGAAAGAAGGTCCCTCCTGATCGGTATCTGCCACGGAGGGACTGCTAGAACAGCCATGATGTCCGAAAACCATATTCGGGCCGGCCAGTATAATGCTACTAGAATCAAGCTTATCCCGTATCACTGGACCCTCTCTAGAACCCCTGGGAGCAGAGCGATCGGGGTAAATGTGTACAGACGTAGAGCCACATCTGTACCATGGCATCCAGTCCCAGAGGAGGTAGATGCGTGAGGGAGAACCAGAGTGGACAGTGAGTGTTCTCGTGAGAGGCGAACAGATCCACTGCCTTACCAAACTCCCTCCATATCAACTCCACCGTCTCGGGGTGGAGTCTCCATTACCCGGGCCTCAGCCCCTTTCTTGAAAGGATGTCTGCTCCCACATTCTTGTCCCCGGGAATAAACATTGCTCTGACTGAGAGAAGTTTGCCCTGGAACCACAGAAGAGCCTGATATGCCAATCTGCATAGAGGGCGCGATCTCAGGCTCCCCTTTCGATTTATATATGAGACCATCGACGTATTGTCTATTTGTACTAAAACGTGATGGCCTCTGACGTCCGGAAGGAAATGTCTGAGGGCCAGAAATACTGTCAACATCTCCAGGCAATTGATATGCCATGAAAGATGATGGTCCTTCCCACGACCCCTGGTGTAGCCGCTTTGCATGACCGCACCCCAGCCTGTGAGGGATGCGTCCGTGGTCAAATGTGTCTCTGATATGTTGCCCCGAACACAAGACCTAGGGACAGGAACCATGGTTTCTTCCACATGACCAACAAACAAAGGCATCGGCGCGTTACTTTGATCGTGCAAAATGGTTTCCCCTCAAGGAAAACCCTCTGGTCCTGAGCCACCACTGCAGGGACCTCATATACAGCAGGCCAAAAGGAATCACGTTGGATGCTACTGCCAGGAGAAACAGAACATGTTTGACAGAGATGGCCTGGCCTAGCTTGATACTCGTTACTGTGGTCAAAATGGTGTTTATACGAGCAGAAGACAACTGTGCCCACATGATGACTGCGCATGCGCGTGCAGTCTGTGTTTGTGTTTGGAGCTCCGTCGAATTGATTCATTAATCCTTGATTTTCTTTTTACCACTCAATTATAAACAGGCACTTTCTATTTTTATATCATGTGAACTTATCCTCGATACTATTCCTTATAAAAAACAATCGGATTGCTTTGATATCGCTACTTAGATCCAACTTTCCAAATCTCGGCTACTAGCCTTTAGCCCGCTAGCATTTCAGGCGTGGCCTCGCGCCTATCGAGCGTCTCATTTTACACCCGTTTCTCTGAAAGGATACAGGTTATATCCTTTGGTATTAGAGCTTAGAGCCCGCATCAACGGGGCATAAGCGCATGCTTATCGAGCGTCTCATTTTACACCCGTTTCTCTGAAAGGATACGGGTTATATCCACCATTTCAGTCCTAAAATAGTAGTGATATTGGTAGTATCACTACTAATTTACTGTTCATCTGTTATAATGGCGAACATATCAGATGTGTGTCTAACGTTACCTCTGAGTGCAGGTGAGGACACATTCGAGCTGATTTCGGTACGATTGGAGCTGGAGTCGGTGGAGAACAGATTCGTGTTCTGCTGGAGAAGCAAGCCGAGCTGCGAGATCGGCGATCAGCGCTTGAAACATCGCCCAGGAGGACGCGATCATCTCTGCCTTCAATCACTCCTGCACCCTGGGTCACGACACGAGCCAGGACCAGAGCAAGAACCTCTCCCCCCCCTCCCGGTCTTCGAGATCTCCACCCGGAACCGCTTCTCCCCTCTTCGCGAAGCGGAACGCGATGACGCCGTGATCATCGGCACTTCCATGTTCCGTCATGTCCGTGCTACCTCGGGTAAAGCTAAGGTGCGCACTCACTGCTTTCCTGGTGCTCGTGTTCTTGATGTCGCTGCGCAGGTTCCCGAGATCCTGAACGGTGACGAGCGCGTCGGAGCTGTCGTGCTGCACGCGGGGACGAATGACATCAGGCTGCGGCAGACGGAGGTTCTGAAGAAGGACTACAGGAGCCTGATCGAGATGGTACGCAGCACATCGCCTAGAGCAACGATCGTCGTGTCTGGACCGCTTCCCACGTACCGACTTGGACAAGAAAGGTTCAGTAGATTATTTGCTTTAAATGAATGGTTAATGTCATGGTGTAATAAACAGAAACTGCTCTTTGAAAATAATTGGAATCTGTTTTGGGAGCGACCTAGGCTTTTCCGTCCTGATGGTCTGCACCCCAGTAGAGTCGGAGCGGCTGTTCTGTCGGTCAACATCTCCAAGACGCTACAGACCATCTGACTAGTAAGTCAAAGTCCAAACCACAGTCTTTGCTGTCCCAACTTAATTGATATAAGTACCAATGTAGAACATTATATAGAAACTGTGTCTATTCCTCGCTTAGTGAAGCCAAACAACAAATCTACTGTAAGATCTAGCAAGAATATTAGGTAACACTTTATTTGAAGGGGTGTGCATAAGACTGAAATGACACTGTCATAAACATGACATAACACCTGTCATAAACATGAAGGAGTCTTTATGAATGTTTATGACTGTTGTCATTAAGTGTCATTCGGTAAATTATGACACTTTCAATGCAAAGTTGACATTGTTTAAAATGTCTTTGTTATGACAACTTGACATTACCCAAGACAAAAATGTCTTGATTATGACAACTTGAAATTAACAAAGACGGAAATGTCTTTGTTATGACAACTTGACATTAACCGAGAAATCATAACCTGTCAACCTGTGACAACTTTGGCCGTCATGACACCATTATAACTGTGTCATGAATATTTTACTTGTCCTCAAGTAAAGTGGAACACATTGTACTAGTTATAAAGATGTCATTAAGGGTTATTACACTGCAAAATGCTTGAAGTTTGATAATTAGACCTGTTATGACATATTTGTGACAGGTTGACAGGTTATGATTTCTTGGTTAATATTAAGTTGTCATAACAAAGACATTTCCGTCTTTGTTAATGTCAAGTTGTCATAATCAAGACATTTTTGTCTTGGGTAATGTCAAGTTGTCATAACAAAGACATTTTTTGTCTTTGTTAATGTCAAGTTGTCATAACAAAGACATTTTAAACAATGTCAACTTTGCATTAAAAGTGTCATAATTTACCGAATGACACTTAATGACAACAGTCATAAACATTCATAAAGACTCCTTCATGTTCATGACAGGTGTTATGTCATGTTTATGACAGTGTCATGTCAGTCTTATGCACACCCCTTCAAATAAAGTGTTACCGAATATTATTGTAATTAAACCAGAAAATCTAAATATCAGTGAACAAAAACAATTCTAAAGCTAGGTCTTCTAAACATTAGATCGCTCACACTTAAGGCGGTTATTGTAAATGAAATGGTCACAGATAATAATTTCGATGTTCTGTGCCTTACTGAAACCTGGCTTAAACCAAATGATTATTTCGGTCTAAATGAGTCTACTCCACCAGGATACTGTTATAAGCATGAGCCCCGTCTGATCGGTCGTGGCGGCGGGTGTTGCAACAATCTATAGAGATATTCTTAATGTTACTCAGAAAACTTGTCATAGGTTTAATTCGTTTGAAGTACTTGTGCTAAATGTTACGCTCTTAGATGTAAGAAAGAAATCCTTAATATCTCTAGCCTTGGCTACCGTATATAGACCTCCAGGGCCATATGCTGATTTCCTAAAAGATTTTGCAGACTTTCTCTTAGACCTATTGGTCAATGTCGATAAAGCAATATTTGTTGGCGACTTTAACATACACGTAGATAATACAAATGATGCGTTAGGGGCTGCGTTTACAGATTTATTAAACTCTTTTGGGGTGAAGCAAAACGTCAGTGGTCCCACTCATCGTCTAAATCATACACTAGATTTAATTATATCATATGGAACCGATCCAACCGATATAGATATTATACCGCAAAGTGACGATCTCACTGATCATTACATGGTAACTTGCATAATACGCACTGCTGAAATTTGTCATGTTGCACCACGTTATAGACCAGGCAGAACAATCCTTCCAACCACTATAGATAGGTTCTCAAATAGCTTACCTGATCTATCTCAGCTGCTCAGTAAACCCAAACAAACAGATGAACTAGAGGAAATGACTAGCAGTATGAGCAACATTTTCTCTAGTACACTAGATATTGTTGCACCAATTAGATTAAAAAAGGTTAGAGAGAAAACTAAAGCACCATGGTACAACAGTGCTACGCATGCTATCAAGAGAGAAACTCGTAACTTAGAGCGTAAATGGAAACAAACTAATTTAGAGGTCTTCAGAATCGCGTGGAAAGACAGTATGTCACGTTATAAAAGGGCTCTAAAATCAGACAGGGCTGAGCATCTCCGCAAACTAATAGAAAATAACCAAAATAATCCAAGGTTTTTATTTAACACCGTGGCTAGACTAACAAATAATCAGACATCTCCAGAGCAAAATATTCCGTTACAATATAGTAGTAATGATTTTATGAATTACTTCAATGAGAAAATAGAAAGCATCCGAAACACAATTGTAAATGTACAATCCTCTATGGTGTCTTATGACTCAGCCTCAATTATGGCCCCCCTAGAACAACTACACCGCTTTGCAACTATAGGACAGGAAGAACTAAATAAACTTATCATTGGATCTAAACCAACAACATGTTTACTAGATCCAATACCCACTAAACTACTTAAAGAAGTGTTACCTGTAGTGGAAGAGCCTCTTCTCAATATTATTAACTCGTCTTTATTTTTAGGTCATGTTCCAAAAATATTCAAGCTGGCAGTAATAAAACCTCTCATTAAGAAACCGCAATTAGATCCAAATAACCTAGCAAATTACAGACCCATCTCAAATCTTCCATTTATGTCTAAAATACTAGAAAAAATTGTGTCCGCTCAATTGTGCTCTTTCTTGCAAGAAAATGATATCTATGAAAAATTTCAGTCGGGATTCAGACCGCATCATAGCACAGAAACTGCGCTAGTTAAAAAATAAAGATCGATATAAAAAATAAAAAATCGAAGATAACATCAGTAGACTATGGAGTGCCACAAGGATCTGTCCTAGGCCCTCTGCTATTCTCAATATATATGCTGCCACTTGGTAATATTATAAGAAAACATGGAATTAATTTTCACTGTTATGCTGATGACACTCAATTATATATCTCATCACGACCAGATGAAAACACTAACTTATCTAACTTGACAGAGTGTCTAAAAGATATAAAATGCTGGATGACGTGTAATTTCCTGCTATTAAATTCAGATAAAACGGAGGTATTACTTATTGGTCCAAAAAACTACCCACAAAATCCCTTACAATACAACTTTAATTTAGAAGGATGTCCTGTTACTTTTATCCACTACAGTAAAAGACCTGGGTGTTATACTAGACCGCAACTTGACTTTCGAAAATCATATTTCATATGTTACAAGAACAGCCTTTTTCCACCTTAGAAACATTGCTAAGATACGTAACATGCTGTCTGTTTCTGATGCAGAAAAGTTAGTTCATGCATTCATGACCTCGAGACTAGATTACTGTAATGCTTTATTAGCTGGTTGTCCTGCATCCTCAATAAACAAGCTACAGTTAGTGCAAAATGCAGCCGCTAGAGTTCTTACTAGATCAAGAAAATATGATCATATAACACCAATTTTATCATCTCTACACTGGTTACCTATTAAGTTCCGTATCAATTACAATTAGTAAGTATTACTATTGACTTATAAAGCTCTAAATGGTTTAGCTCCTGTGTATTTAACAGACCTTCTATCGCCCTACAATCCATCGCGCTCTTTAAGATCACAAAATTCGAGGCTTCTGGTCATTCCTAGGATATCTAAGTCTACTAAAGGAGGGAGGGCGTTCTCACATTTATCTCCTAAACTCTGGAATAGCCTTCCTGATATTGTTCGAGACTCAGACTCGCTGTCCCAGTTTAAAACTAGATTAAAGACGCATCTCTTTAACCAAGCATTCACTTAATGCTTACCTTTTATACTACTTCTGAATCAGTTCGAATGCATTAATATTATGAACATCAGCTATGCTAATTATTTCCCATCTGTCTTTCTGCTGTTATCTCGGGACGCTAGTCCCGAGGTAAATAGCGTTCGTCAGCTCCAGTTTGTATCCAGCCTCTCACGGAGACTTCAGATGCCCCAACACCTGTGATGAGACGACTAAACGCCTGTGGAGAGACGACTCGACGCCTGTGAAGAGACGACTAAACACCGGCGATATGTTATGCCTAAATTTATACATGATTAACTAACTGTATTTTTCTTTGTACATTTCTGAAATGCACTTTCTGTAAAGCTGCTTTGAGACAATGTGTATTGTGAAAAGCGCTATACAAATAAACTTGAATTGAATTGAATTGAATGGTGACTGAGTCCCATACTACCCCCAGAAAAATAGTTCTCTGTAGAGGAATTAATGAACTCTTCTTGACATTGAATCTTAATTCAATTCAATTCAATTCAAATGTATTTGTATAGCGCTTTTCACAATACACATTGTCTCAAAGCAGCTTTACAGAAAGTGCATTTCGGAAATGTACATAGATAGATAGTTAATCATGTATTAATTTAGGGCATAACATATCGCCGGCGTTGAGTCGTCTCTTCACAGGCGTCGAGTCATCTCTTCACAGGCGTCGAGTCATCACAGGTGTTGGGGCATCTGAAGTCTCTGTGAGAGGCTGGATACAAACTGGAGCTGACAAACGCCATTTACCTCGGGACTAGCGTCCCGAGATAACAGCAGAAAGGCAGATTGGAAATAATTAGCATGGCTGATGTTCATAATATTAATGCATTCGAAGTGATTCAGCATTAGTATAAAAGGTAAGCATTAAGTGAATGCTTGGTTAAAAAAATGCGTCTTTAATATAGTTTTAAACTGGGACAGCGAGTCCTGAACAATATCAGGAAGGCTATTCCAGAGTTTAGGAGCTAAATGTGAAAATGCTCTGCCTCCTTTGGTGGATCTGGATATCCTAGGAATGACCAGAAGCCTCGAATTTAGTGATCTTAAAGAGCGCGATGGATTGTATGGCGATAGAAGGTCTGTTAAATACACAGGAGCTAAACCATTTAGGGCTTTATAGGTCAGTAGTAATACTTTGTAATTGATACATAACTTAATAGGTAACCAGTGTAGAGATGATAAAATTGGTGTTGTATGATCATATTTTCTTGATTTAGTAAGAACTCTAGCGGCTGCATTTTGCACTAACTGTAGCTTGTTTATTGAGGATGCAGGACAACCAGCTAATAAAGCATTACAGTAATCTAGTCTCGAGGTCATGAATGCATGAACTAACTTTTATGCATCAGAAAGAGATAGCATGTTACGTAGCTTAGCAATGTTTCTAAGGTAGAAAAAGGCTGTTCTTGTAACATATGAAATATGATTTTCGAAAGTCAAGTTGTGGTCTAGTATAACACCCAGGTCTTTTACTGTAGTGGATTAACTAACAGGACATCCTTCTAAATTAAAGTTGTATTGTAAGGGATTTTGTGGGTAGTTTTTTGGACAAAAAATCCCAGTGGAGGATTATCCAGTGGATATCCTGGTGGAGTAGACTCATTTAGACCGAAATAATCATTTGGTTTAAGCCAGGTTTCAGTAAGGCAAAGAACATCGAAACTATTATCTGTGACCATTTACAATAACCGCCTTAGGTGTGAGCGATCTCACACCTAATTGTTTTTGTTCACTGATATTTAGATTTTCTGGTTTAATTACAATAAGATTTTTGCTAGATCCTACACTAGATTTATTGTTTGGCCTCACTAAGTGAGGAATAGACACAGTTTCTATATAATGTTCTACACTACTTATATCAATTAAATTGGGACAGCAAAGACTGTGATTTGGACTTGGACTTACTAGTCAGATGATCTGTAGCGTCTTGGAGATGTTAGGGTGGGTTAGGGTTAGACATTCATTTAGTGCAAATAATCTACTGAACCTTTCTTGTCCAAGTCGGTACGTGGGAAGCGGTCCAGACACGATGATCGTTGCTTCAGGCGATGTGCTGCAAACCGTCTCGATCAGGCTTCTGTAGTCCTTCTTCAGAACCTCCGTCTGCCGCAGCCTGATGTCGTTTGTTCCCGCGTGCAGCACGACAGCTCCGACGCGCTCGTCGGCGTTCAGGATCTCGGGAATCTGTGCAGCGACATCAAGAACACGAGCACCAGGAAAGCAGTGAGTGCGTACCTTACCCTTACCTGAGGTAGCACGGACGACTCGCGAAGAGGGGAGAAGCGGTTCCGGGTGGAGATCTCGAAGACCGGGAGGGGCGGAGAGGTTCTTGCTCTGGTCCTGGCTCGTGTCTTCCGCTGTGGGATCACCCAGGGTCCATGGTTTTGTGTCGGTGCTGGAGTGAATGAAGCCAGAGATGATCGCGTCCTCCTGGGCAGAGAAACGCACGGAGTAGACGAAGTCGGAGTAAAAAAGTTACTAACCACTGACTTGTGAGCATCGGCGCGTCATGTTTCAAACGCTGATCGCCGATCTCGCAGCTCGGCTTGCTTCTCCAGCAGAACACGGATCTGCTTCTCCACAGACTCCAGCTCCAATCGTACCGAAAACAGCTCGAATGTGTTCTCACCTGCACTCAGAGGTAACGTTAGATACACATCCGATATGTTCGCCATTATAACAGATGAACAGTAAATTAGTAGTGATACTACTAATCACAACTAATTTAGGACTGAAATGATGGATATAGCCCGTATCCTTTCAGTGAAACGGGTGTAAAATGAGACGGTCAAAAGGCACGAGGCCACACATGAAATGCTAGCGGGCTAAAAGCTAGTAGCCGAGATTCGGAAAGTTGGATCTAAGTAGCGATATCAAAGCAATCCGATTGTTTTTTTATAAGGAATAGTATCGAGGATAAGTTCACATGATATAAAAATAGAAAGTGCTTGTTTATAAATATGTGGTAAAGAAGAAAATCAAGGATTAATGAATCAATTCGACGGAGCTCCAAACATAAACACAGCACCTTAGATGATTCAGAACAACATCTCGATGTTGAACAGCCATCTCCTCTGACTGTGCCAGAATAAGCCAGTCGTTGATGTAGTTGAGGATGCGAAAGCCTTGAAGTCTCAATGGAGCAAGAGCTGCATCCATGCATTTCATGAAGGTGCGAGGTGATAGTGCTAGGCAGAATGGAAGAACTCTGTATTGATACGCTTTTCCCCCAAAAGCGAACCTTAGAAACTTCCTGTGTTGGGGAAGGATGGATATGTGGAAGTAAGCATCTGTGAGTGATTAAAGTACTCGATCCTGAGCACTGAGAAATAATTCAACCACACTGTAATGATAAAGGGGAACTTAAACTTGTGTGGCTTAAAAATTTGTTTCATGATAATGTTGCTTTGTGTAAGAACCTACACCCGCAGTGCTGTCAGCATCATTAGGGCAGGACTCATTCTGGGAAACAGAGAGAGCAATAGAGCAGAACTGTTGCATGTAAGCGCTGTCTGTGTCAACATGATAAACAAATGCACGCATGCCACCCACACACACACAGCATCCCAGGCATGTCTAATGATGACAAACACAGAACAAACTGTAAACTGATCTTAATTATACGAGATCCCCCCCCCCCACACACACACACACCTTTAACTAATGGCTGGTCTTAATTTTGGCTTTTCATCAGAATACCAACATCAGTAAGATTTAGTCAGTTAAAATATTGTATTATGTTTAATATAAAGGATTTTGTGTCTATTTGTGGCATGTTGTTACTAGTATTATTTTTGAGTTAAATATTTATTTTAATTAATGGAGATTATTAAATAATTGCATGAGTTAGATGTACATTTCAGACCTCTTCACTATTGATTAAAACGTATAGGCTAATTGAGAGAATCATTCAATTTGAATTCACAATTTGGCAATTATAACAAATATTCAATAAAAAAATGGGCAATTAAATGTGTAAATATGGTTGTACAGTAGGTTGCCAACTATAATGCCTATTACCGCCGCGCCATCTACCGCGGCAAATTCACCGCGGCAAAAAAAAAACCCAGTCGCATTTCAAAGTCATTCGCGAAATGACCGCCAGGTGGCGCAAAGGGACATTTAGCGAAAGCAAAATGTATGTAAAAGTAGCCTACATTTTAAATAGAATATAGCAAACTTTTAGAGCAGAAAATTTTATGAATCAAAATTTAAAAGAGGCCTATCTCGCAGTAAGTGAAAATAAATTAGGTGCAATCAATGATGCTAAACTATTAAAGAATGAGAAGATTGAAGAGTGCCTCTCTCGTGTGCGCGCACACTGACTAGTGAACAACCAATATTGTGGTCGAGTGGTAGAGTTGAATGTTTAAGCAGTACAAAGACACGGGTTCGAAACCCGAATAAACATGTTTTTTATATAATTACCATGCATTTCCATTTTACACTAAGGAACAAATCTCATCCAACAGATTGACTGAATTTACGTCTTCAAAAACAGTTCTGTTCAAAAATAAATAAAACTTCACGGGGTTACATGCAGAAAGAATTTTTAAAAACATATGGTTAATAAGCAAGGTGCGATTTGCCGGTGGGTGATTTCCCCCCTCCACAGTATAGTGAATCAATGCTATAGGCCTACCCTAAATAGACCATGGGCCGTATTCACAAAGAATTTTATCTTACCACTAGGAGTACTCCTAAATCGCACTAAAATATTTTAGCTAGGAGTTTTCTCTTAAAAGTTATTCACAACGCCTTTCAGACCTACTCTTAGTAAGGAAAAATGACAACTCCTAAACTAAGAGTGAGTCTTCGTTGCTATGGATGACGTCAATTCTCATGCACGAGCTTCCTCGCAATGATCACGGTGATTGGTTGTTAGATGACAGGGCCATCATGCGGAACATAACACAGACGCAACAAATCATGGAATTAAAAATCTAAATATGTCTGTGTCCTACACAAAATAATAATAGTAATGTCATGGAAATGCATATCATGTCTGTGCAGGCCCCAGTGAAGTGTAATTCTAAAAAGGCAGAGAGAGAGAAAAAAAGTCGTGAATTAAATTACATTAAATCAATAATTTATATATTAAAAAAAACTAATACCCTAATGAAAACCGCCACTTGCCTAATAATGAAAAATGACACTTGCATTAACACTTTGCTTTAACACATTAATTGACATCCTATTAGCCTAAATAGACTACTTAAAGCAAGGAAATGTTGCTCCTATTGAAGTAATGTAATAGTTGAATGACGGTGGATTATGAACTCGCCAAAACGGAAAAGAAAGCCCATAACGGAGGATCAGTTCACACCGAACGCGAATAGAGCGTCAAATACGCGTCTATCGCGTCTAGTTAGAGACGCTTGAACATTCCTCAAGTTCAAATTTTTCAACTTGCGCGGAAGACATTCGCGGCAAACGCGTCGCCCAATTCGCGTCATTCGCAACGCCCGGCGCGAATGATGTGTCTATTCGCGTCTTAACAGATATTATTGGCTTTGCATTGACTTTGTATGCAATCTACTCGCGCAAATAATTCAATTCGTGTTCGGTGTGTGAACACACCATTACTGCTGCTGGCTCAGTTGGTGCTGAAAAAAAAAAGATAAATGGGAAATTCGGCACTGGGATATCAAGCAAAACACATGAGAGAGGATATTTGTTTGCAGATGCAGCAATATATATATATATATATTTTTTTTTTTAAATATACAACACGCACGTTTAAACAACAAACAATAAAATCTGAACCAGCGCTTCTGCTCCTGTATTGAGAGATAACATGCAGCGCGTTTCTGTTACGATCCTGGTTCCAGTGGTCTTGGCTTTTTAAAATGTCACAAAGCGTTTTGAGGTGGTTTTGAACGAAATATTGAAGTTTATAATTAAGTATTTTGACACACCACGCCTAGTGCGTATTTTAAAATGGGGTTTTATTCTGCCATTGAATTAGAGTTCGACCAACGCAGCGGCGCGTTCACTTGAATTTATTTTTCTGCTAAAATAACTTAATAGGCTATAGCCTACTTCGTAATTTTTGGTTATACAGATATGATATCATATTTTAAAACTGTAAAAGGTCTACTTTTATTCATGTAAAGTAGGCTACAATAGGCTAACAACAAAACGTTTTCTCACTCATTTGAGCGAACACACACTGGAGAAACAAACGTTTGGGCTTTTCTCAGTGAGCTACATGGCCGTGTGGTAGAACTGACGGGTCGATCAATCAGAAGACATGCGTTCAAATCCCGAACAAACATACTTTAACAAAATTTTATTTTTAGGCTATTAATACAGATTTGTTTAGTTCTAAAACTCTGTTCCACCATAAAATAAAATTACCATGCATTTCCATTTTACACTAAGGAACAAATAGCCTTCCTTCCTTCTTTCTTTTCCTTCCTTCCTTCTTTCTTTTCCTTCCTTCCTTCTTTATTTTCCTAGGCTATCCAACAGAACGACTTTACATCTGTAGCTATAATAATACCAATCGTTCAAAAGCAGTTTTGTAAAAAAAAAAAAATATATATATATAGGCCTAGCCTATATATTTATATTTGTTTTTATTCCCTATAGCCTACATAGAGTTTTTAAAAACATGGTTTTAAGGCAGCGTGGCAGCGTGTTCATTTGATTTATTTTTCTCATAACAGCTAAAATAACTTAATAGGCTATACGTGATTTTTTTGGTCATACAGATAAGAGTAGAGTAGCCTACATCGTTCAAAACTGTACACTTTTTTTAGGCTAACGACAAAAGTTTATCTGTCGTCTCGGTCTCCGGGAACTGCGCGTCACAAAAATGAACCGAAAGCCACTTGCCTCAGCTCAGTCACGATAGGAAATCGGCTATGTCTAAAGCCTTTAAATGTCTAAATATTTAGGCTAATAAATGTTATCCGATTATGTAATCCATATGAAAACGAGAGGTACAGAGAATCTGCTGAAATATGTTTAAGATGCTGGCGCCTCGCAATGAGAAAATGACATGGTGAAAATCTCGATCTAATTAAATGTAGAGACTAAATCGCCCTGAATTAAATTGTAAAAACAGATCAAATAATTTATTTGTCGAAGTGTTGCTATATTGTTTCATTTAAAGTTCATAATTACTATCTAAATGTTATTTAGTTTATCAGCAGTACCACGAAGCACCGAGATATTTGTATTTGAATATTTATTTGAATAATAATAATTTTAAAAAGAACTAATTAATAATTTGCATGCCTGGATCCAAAGATCCCTGTAGAATTTAATATTGAGTTGAGCATTTTGTTCATGACAACAAAATGAACATGCGTTTAAAGATTATATTTTGTTTTGCTTGGAAAAAGCTGGCCCAAACCAGTTTTATTTCTTAAATTATTTAAATAATGAAATATTTAGTAAACTTTTATGACAGAAATATCACTACATGTAGTTTAAATTATTTAATTACTTCATTATCAACACTTTAATAGCCTAATGCTAATGTATAGAAGAGCGATTTAAGTGTGAATTGCGACTTCTCTTTATTTTAAGTCAGTCTCAGACTCAGAGAGCCTGTGGGGGTTTGGAGGGAAAGTTCAGCGTGATGCAGGACAATAGGAGGTGTTAATGTTCCTCTTTCATATGGAGAGTGTGGGATAGCCAGCCTGATGAGCGGGCAAAGACAAAATTATTTTAAGGATACATCTCTCGATGTGTCCCCATATTTTATTAAATTATAAATATTGTAGTTTATTTATTGTAGCCTATTTAAAGTTTTCACACACAAATTTAAATTGAAGTGTTCAATCCAGTTGTTTCAACTGGTTTTGTAGAGTTTAAGAATGTTTGAGCAAGGGAGATTAAAATAAACTTGCTGAGATCCAGCGCAAGAGAGGCAAAACTTATGTTTTTAATTTATGTTGCTTTGGACTATTTTCGATTTGTAGCCTACCGTTTCATTTAATTTAGCTGCAATTTCTTTGGCAAAACAAATTTAAAATGTACCAAGAATAAGATTCTGTGTTTCTTTTTTGCATGGAAATAAAGTCTAAATGCAACCCTGTTTTACATTTTTTTTAAAACTGTTCCACCACTTTATTTAAACCTTGAATTGTTCGATGGGGTTCCAAATTTAAGTATTTTTAGTGTTTTTTACATTACACAATAATTTAGCAGACTAAAGACGAGCTTCTTCATTTTCATTTTCTGACGCAATCGGCTAACAATCTTCCTTCAACAGTTTTGTCGTCTGTGCATCGGCTCTACAGGAATGTTGTAATGTGCCATTGATAATTAATCAAAACGCTTGACTTTAAATAAATAAACAGTTAATAAACTTGCAAATAAACTGTTACCTATTTAATCATCAAGAACGGTTAAAGATTAATGCTGTGTCGGCCAACATAATGTTATATTTAGATTCGATCTCGGGTCTCTTGAATCTCCATGTCATTGCGTTAACCACAGAGCTACCACCTGAATGCTGCTACTTCAACGTTTTCTTGCAAAGCCTCATTGATGTAGCCTAATATGTTTCTATTGCAATGTTTTATATGGAAATGTTTTCATTATTTATTCAATTTAATTTAAGTATTGTGATGAATTATTTTAACTACATTTCACTTGAATTCATCTGCTACCAGCTTTCAATCGCTCTGAATGAGCCGCGGCGCAGCAGAGCGGCGGCGGTTAAAGTATTATTCTGGTTGGTAACCTACTGTATGTGTTAAAATTATTTTTTACTTTTATTGTTTTATTGTTTATATTGTGGTGAGTCCTGGTATTACAACTCACGTTCCTGATTATCTCCCTGGTATCGTAGTAGCCAAGAGACTTGTACTGTCAGGTCAGGTTTTGGATTACAATAATCCTACACTAGCTTGTTTAGTTTATACCAGCAAATCTAGTGGTGTACATACAATAATCATCATTAACCCTTTAAGGAATTCATGCTTACCTCTCCAGCAGAGTCTGGGGTGGGTCTTTATGGTTGTCCTTAAGTTGGCAATGTAAACTTATACTGCTCTTTATACTACTTATAGAACTGTCTTTATTAGCTGAAGTAAAAATAAACAAATACTTGTAAGTAAGAAATGAAAATTTATTTAAACAAAAGATAAAAATTACTGGTTACACAATAAGAATGATTGGTAGCAAAATATCAAAAGGCTACAAGATATAATACTTCAGCATATACAGCTTTCAACAGGGCAGTCCTGTGATTGGCTGTTTACAGAAGGTTTTTACCTTAATTGCAGTTCAAGCAGTGTATATATGTATCAATTCAAGTCGTCCAAGTTGAAAAAATACAGCAGAGCAAATAAAAGTAACAAAGCAATTCAGTTATTAAACTGAGCTTTTAGAGAAAAAATCTCTAGGATGCATTCGATTCACAAATCCCGAAAGCAACAACTCTAAACCAACATTACAGTCATATTTATACATCACAATGACACGTAGGAAACATCTATTGGGTTTTTCCAGAGGAACTGAAACGTTACAGAGAACTGAAACAGTTTTCCGAGAAACGAGAACTGAATCTGTCTCGTTCACGGTTGAGTCAGCGGAGGCTGTGCATCCTTCCTGGAGTTTTACCGACCTTTATGCTTGTCATTGGGTTCATGTGTATGCGCGCGAATGTGTGTACGAGCATAGGTATCTTGAGGTGTGTTTGTAGGTTCGCAATGGTTTCCAAAAGTTATTCCTACAATATATATACAGTTTATATAAATATATATAAATGCGTGTGTATATATCTATATCTCTCTCTATATCTATCTCTCTCTCTCTCTCTCTCTTCTATATATATGAAGAGTTCAGATGCAAAAGCCTCTAAATGCCATCTGAAATTTTCTTCTAAAATGATCATTTTTAGCAAGCTCGTATATTTAAATTCAGTAATTTCACTTAAATGACAATTAATGGGTAATTTTTCTTGCCATTTAAGTGAAATTATTGAAGTTAATTATACAAGCTTGATAAATGATTAATTTGTTTCCTGGCTTCGGCCAAACCGTCGAGATATCAAAAATCCCCTGGCAATTTTTCATCCTCAATGTCTTGACTTCATGCTGACCGAGTTTCGTGGCGATTGGTTGAATTCTCTAGGAGGAGTATATCGAATTCCAGGGGCATACGCTTCCAAACAAACCATAATAGCAGACTTCCTGTTGGGCTGGGGTAAAAAGTAAAAGTACAAAGGATATATGAACCGATGAGATCTATATGTGTACCGAGTTTCATATTATTACATGGAAGCGTGTTTGATTTATGGACCAAGATTTTTTACCATTTCCAGGGGGGCGCTGTCGAGCCCCCCTACCACGCCCGGGTACCAGCTTCAGCCCGGCCCTGATGGCTGCGGGTTCTAACCCGTGTGCAAAGTTTCAAGAGTTTTCGAGCATGTTAAGGCCCTCAAAAGTGCCCAAAAGGTAGTAAAATAATAATAATAAACATATATATATTAAAAATATATATTTTATTTAATTATTTAATATATATAATTTAATATATAAAATATATATTATTTAACATATATATATATATATATATATATATATATATACATATATATATATATATATATATATATATATATATATATATATATATATATATATATATATATATATATATACATATATATGTTAAAAAAAAAGCCGGTGGCATCGCCACCCTGGTGCCTTTAGGGTTATTGTGCACGACGTGACACAAAAAATATCAAAATATCTGCTCGCTATCTGCCGAACGGCTCTGGTAGTTCCGCTTCAGCACTGATGATGTTGTAGAAATAGTGCGCTCTGGTTGGTCTGGATTATTCGGGATTTTTTCATTTTATACAGAAATAAGTTATTTATAATTCAGATGAGAATAAAGTTAGTGTTGATTAAAATGAAGGAAAACAAATATATTGATCTAATTTATTTAGGTTCAATTACCAAACATACAATCTTAATTTAATTTAAAGCAAACAACGCATTTAAAATATATGGGTTGTATGCACATTTTCTTTTTAATAAAAAAAAAGATATATATCCAAAAAGACAAGGCCTTAAAGGGTTAAACTCTTGTCACTGTAACAGACACAATCTTTCTCTCACACACACACACACAAACACACACACACACACACACACACACACACACACACACACACACACACACACACACACACACACACACACACACACACACACACACACACACACACACTTCCGCTTTGCTACCTGCTGTGAGCTGTGCATTTGTTTGCGTCGTGGCTGTCTAAGCCTCGTATTAGCTTCATATTTTTCCGTATTTCTCTCTTTTATTCTGTTCTGCAACATCATTTAACTCATAATTACAACTCGCAACATAATTACGACTGTTGGTCGCAGAGCGAGACACCGCTTCACTGCTGCTCGCCCTGCGATCGACTGATTTTGTCAGCCTCGTTGCCTGCTGTGCGCTTGTCTGCGTCGTGGCTGTCTAGCCTCGTATTAGACGCGTCTCAAGCCATTATACGGCTGGAACCGCAAATACGGGAAGAAGTGCGAGCAACGCTGTCTGCCGTGAGTTTGTTTGTCTGCGTCGTGGCTGTCTAAGCCTCGTATTAGGTTCGTATTTCCTTGTGTTTTTCCGTATTTCCTCCTTTTATTCTGTTTTGAACCATCATTTAACACATAATTATAACTAGGACTGTTGAACAGACGCGTCTCAAACCGTTACCCAACACCACTAACCACTAAGTTGCTAACTTACTGTCCATCTGTTAAAATGGCGAATATATCAGGTGTATGTTATCTACCTTTTTGTGCAGATGAGAACAAATCTGAGTTGCTCGCGGTGCAGTCTGAATTAGAAGCTGTAGAAAAGCAGATCCGTGACCTTCTAGAGAGACAAGCTGAGCTGAGAGACCGGCGTTTAGCTCTTGAAACATCACGCGCTGATGCACACAGATCAGTGATTAACGTTAGTAACCCGCTGACGCCGACCTCGTCTACTCCGTCCGTTTCTCAGCACTGGTCCCGAACGTCCAGGTCACGATCAGCCATGGTTTCATTCACTCCGGCTTCAACACACCACCACGAAGCCTGGGTGGTTCCGCGGAAGCCGCGAGCCAGGACAAGAATCTTTTCGCCCCTCCCGGTTTTCGAGATCTCCACTCAGAACCGCTTCTCCCCTCTTCGTGAAACGGAACGCGATGCTGTGATCATCGGCGATTCCACCGTCCGACACGTCCATGCTACGTTAGGTAAAAGTAAGGTGCACAGTCACTGCTTTCCTGGTGCTCGTGTTCTCGATATCACTGCGCGGGTAACTGAGATCTTGAACGGTGACGAGCGCGTCGGAGCTAACGGATCTAACGACACTAGGCTGCGACAGACGGAGGTTCTGAAGAAAGACTTCAGGAGCCTTATCGATACGGTACGCAGCACATCGCCTGAAATAGCGATTATTGTGTCTGGACCGCTTCCTACGTACCGAAGAGGGCATGAAAAGTTCAGTAGATTATTCGCGTTTAATGAATGGTTATTGTCATGGTGCAATGAGCAGAAACTGCTCTTTGTAAATAATTGGATTCTGTTTTGGGAGCGACCGAGGCTCTTCCGCGCTGATGGCTTACACCCAAGTAGAATAGGGGCAGATCTTCTGTCGGATAACATCTCCAAGATGTTAAATACCGTTTGACTAGTAACCAAAAATCCAAATCACAGTCTCTACTGCACCAATTTAATTGATATTAATATTAGTGTAGAACATTGCATAGAAACTGTGTCTATTCCTCGTTTACTAAGATCAAATAATAAATCTACTGCGGGATCTAGAAAAAATCTAATTGTTATTAAAACAAAAACTCTCGCTATTAGTGAACAAAAACAATTTCTAAAACTAGGTCTTCTAAACATTAGATCACTCACACCTAAGGCGGTTATTGTAAATGAAATGGTCACAGATAATAATTTCGATGTTCTGTGCCTTACTGAAACCTGGCTTAAACCAAATGATTATTTCGGTCTAAATGATTCTACTCCGCCAGGATACTGTTATAAGCATGAGCCCCGTCTGATCGGTCGTGGCGGCGGTGTTGCAACAATCTATAGAGATATTCTCAATGTTACTCAGAAAACTTGTCATAGGTTTAATTCGTTTGAAGTACTTGTGCTAAATGTTACGCTGTTAGATGTAAGAAAAAAATCCCTATTATCTCTAGCATTGGCTACCGTATATAGACCTCCAGGGCCTTACGCCGATTTTCTAAAAGAGTTTGCTGACTTTCTATCAGATCTTTTGGTCAACGTCGATAAAGCATTAATTGTTGGAGATTTTAACATACACGTAGATAATTTAAATGATGCGTTAGGGGCTGCGTTTACAGGTTTATTAAACTCCTTCGGGGTCAAGCAAAACGTCACCGGACCAACTCATCGTCTTAATCATACACTCGATTTAATTATATCATATGGAACCGATCCAACCGATATAGATATCATTCCACTAACTGATGATGTCACTGACCATTACATGGTAACTTGCATACTACGTACTGCTGTATTATGTCATGCTGCGCCACGTTATCGACCAGGTAGAACAATTCTTCCATCCACCATAGATAATTTCTCAAATAGCTTATCTGATCTGTCTCAGCTGCTGCCTGAACCCAAACAAACAGATGAACTAGACGAATTAACTAGCACTATGAGCACCATTCTCTCTAGAACATTGGATATGGTTGCACCCATTCGATTAAAAAAGGTCAGAGAAAAAAGTATAGCACCATGGTACAATAATACTACGTATGTTTTAAAGAGAGAAACCCGTAATTTAGAGCGTAAATGGAAAAAAACTCATTTAGAGGTCTTTAGAATCGCGTGGAAAGACAGTATGTCACGTTATAAAAAGGCCCTTAAAACGGCCAGGGCTGAGCACCTCAGCAAATTAATAGAAAACAACCAAAATAATCCAAGGTTTTTATTTAATACCGTGGCTAGACTAACAAATAAACAGAAGTCATCTGAACAAAATACCTCGTTACAGTTCAGTAGTAATGATTTCATGAACTTTTTCACCGAGAAAATTGAAAGCATCAGAATCAAAATCGTAAACGTTCAATCTTTGCTCGCGCCTTATAATTCAGCCGCAATTATCACCCCGCAAGAACAATTACAATGCTTTACAACCATAGAACAAAAAGAGTTAAATAAACTTATCACTTCATCTAAAACAACAACATGTTTATTAGATCCTATACCAACTAAACTACTGAAAGAAGTGTTAACTATAGTGGAAGAGCCTCTTCTCAATATTATTAATTCGTCTTTATCTTTAGGTCATTTTCCAAGAACATTCAAGCTGGCAGTTATAAAACCTCTTATTAAGAAACCACAATTAGATCCAAATAACCTAGCAAATTACAGACCCATTTCGAATCTTCCATTTATGTCAAAAATATTAGAAAAAGTTGTGTCCGCTCAACTCGGCTCTTTCTTGCAAGAAAACGACATCTATGAAAAGTTTCAGTCTGGATTCAGGCCACATCATAGCACTGAAACTGCGCTTGTTAGAATCATAAATGATCTACTTTCGGACCAAGGCTGTATCTCAGTACTAGTTTTACTTGATCTTAGTGCTGCGTTCGATACTATAGATCACACAATACTCTTAGATCGACTACAAAATTACACTGGTGTTCAAGGACAAGCATTAAGCTGGTTCAGGTCATACTTATCTGACCGCTACCATTTCGTCTACTTAAATGGAGAAAAATCGATCATGACTTCGGCAAACCATGGAGTGCCACAGGGATCTGTGTTAGGCCCTTTATTATTCTCAATATATATGCTGCCACTTGGTAATATTCTAAGGAAACATGGAATTAGTTTCCATTGCTATGCTGATGACACTCAAATATATATTTCATCACAGCCAGATGAATACGCTAAATTATCCAAATTGACAGATTGTGTTAAAGATATAAAAGATTGGATGACGCGTAACTTTCTTTTATTAAATCCAGATAAGACAGAGGTAATACTTATCGGTTCTAAAAACCGTCTACAAAACCTCTCACAACACAACTTTAACATAGTAGGATGCCCTTTTACTTTATCCGCTACAGTAAAAGACCTGGGTGTTATATTAGACTGCAACCTGTCTTTTGAAAAGCATATTTCATATGTTACAAAAACTGCCTTTTTCCACCTTAGAAACATTGCTAAGCTACGTAATATGCTATCTGTTTCTGATGCAGAAAAGTTAGTTCATGCATTCATGACCTTGAGACTAGATTACTGTAATGCTTTATTAGCTGGTTGTCCTGCATCCTCAATAAACAAGCTACAGTTAGTCCAAAATGCAGCCGCTAGAGTTCTTACTAGATCAAGAAAATATGATCATATAACACCAGTTTTATCATCACTTCATTGGTTACCTATAAAGTTCCGTATTAATTACAAGGTATTGCTTTTGACCTATAAAGCTCTAAATGGTTTAGCTCCAGTCTATTTAACGGATCTTCTATCGCCTTACAATCCATCGCGCTCTTTAAGATCACTAAATTCGAGGCTTCTGGTCATTCCTAGGATATCCAGATCCACCAAAGGAGGGAGAGCATTTTCACATCTAGCTCCGAAGCTCTGGAATAGCCTTCCTGATATTGTTCGTTGCTCAGACTCGCTCTCCCAGTTTAAAACTAGACTAAAGACGCATCTATTTAGCCAGGCATTCATATAAATTTTTTATCTTACAGTTACTGTAAATTCGGCCTCTAGTTCATAAACGCCAGAGGAGAACTGGCCCCGACTGAGCCTGGGTTCTCCCAAGGTTTTTTTTCTCCATTGGGTGATCTGATGGAGTTTTAGGACACCATTAGGTCACTTGATGGAGTTTTTCGGTTCCTTGCCACTGTTGCCTTTGGCTTGCTCAGTTGGGGATATTCAAATTAATTAAACAATCATACCATTGATCAGCTCTACCAAACTTGGATGTCCTTTTTGGATGTCCAGTAATAAACAAACATTGTTGAGTTGTTTTGATTGATACTGTAAAGCAGCTTTGATACAATCTGTATTGTGAAAAGCGCTATATAAATATATTTGACTTGACTTGACTTGACACAGACACAGTTTAAAAGCAAGAAATATTTTTAAAACATCTTTTAAACATTCATCATATTGCATTGGTTTTAATTTCTTGACCTCAAACAGAGCACTAATCTGTTTATTTTTAAGTTATTGATTAAAAAAGAAAAGAAACATCAAATGTGTTTTAGTCATATAGTATTATTTTATACAGAAATAAATTATTTGTAATTCAGATGAGAATAATTTTAAGGAAAACAAATATATTGATATGAAATATAGCACATGTTTTTGTAAAATAAATTCAAGCAATACCCCCCCCCCCCCCCCCCCCCCAACTCGAATTACGAAAAAAACTTCCTTTCAAAAGTCTTTTTTTTATTGAGTTTCATTATAAGTAATAAGTTTCATTATTTAAAGGTTCCATTTTCGTAAGAGTAACAAACTGAAGGCTCCCTTTTCCTAAGTATCAATAACACAGGAACAATACTTAACAATTATCACGATAATATATCAGTCAATATCGATAATTATGACCATAAATGTCAAATCTTTTTTTCTTTCAACTTTCACGAGTTCACACTTACATCAATTAAACAGAGTAAAGATTATGCGTATGTGGCGTGCTGTCCGGGGGGAGGGCTCCGAGCTCCGAATTTTGCCCGAACCCAGAGTACTCCCCCCGTTGTTGTAAGAGTATTAGGACTAGAAGTGGGGAGATGGGGTGGTGGAGGGATGCTGGTAAACGGTCAATGAACAGAGGTAAGTTTGTCAATGAACGGATGCAAGTTTGCTGTATATATAGAGCGCTTAACTCATTGATTGAGTGTAATTAGGTTTGATTATCTGAATGTGCTCCACGTGTGTTTAATTAGGTTTAATTATCTGAACGTGCTCCTCCCGAACTTTGTTAATAAAACACCATTTCACGAGTTCACACTTACATCAATTAAACAGAGTAAAGATTATGCGTATGTGGTGTGCTGTCCGGGGGGAGGGCTCCGAGCTCGGAATTTTGCCCGAACCCAGAGTACTCCCCCAAAAGGCAAAAAAGAGCAAAGGACAGCCGCCAGACTAAAGACCCCCCAAAACGCAGAGATTTGGCGGGCTGGCTTTGAGAATAAGCCTGGTTGCTTGACCAGGAGGGTCAGCTGGTTCCCGAACGGGGAACAGTCGTGATTTGGAACAAACAGTAGGGAGGGCTCGCCCCGTTTCTTGACGGGAGCAGCTCACGGCGTCAGACAGGCGAGCTCTACCGGCCGATGAACAGTGAGATTTATGCCGCCTGACCAGGAGGGCCCGTGTTGCCTCTGGCGGAAGCAGCTTACTGCGCTAGGCGGACGGGCCCTATTCGCTGACGAATGAGGAGCACAAGATTTGGGAATGACGGGTGAGCTCTGCCGACCGATGGGCGGGGAGCAGCGAGATCTAAGATGGCCGACCGAGAGGGCCCATGTAGCTTCCGACGGGAGCAGCTCACAGCATCGGGCTGGTGGGCCCTACCGGCCGACAGCGGAGTGACAAATTTTGGAAGTCAGGCCGGGAGATTTCTTTCTGTGTCCGCTGGGAGACCAATGCTCGCTGGACAGAGAAAGAGGAAACATAGATGCATGCAATGTCCGCTGGGAGACCAATGCTTGCTGGACGGGAGAGAGTAGAGATAGATGCATGCAACGTCCGCTGGGAGACCAATGCTCGCTGGACGGGAGAGAGTAGAGATAGATGCATGCAACGTCCGCTGGGAGACCAATGCTCGCTGGATGGGAGAGAGTAGAGATAAGTACATAGTACATCCGCTGGGAGACCAATGCTCGCTGGACGGGAGAGAGTAGAGATAAGTACATAGTACGTCCGCTGGGAGACCAATGCTCGCTGGACGGGAGAGAGTAGAGATAAGTACATAGTACGTCCGCTGGGAGACCAATGCTCGCTGGACAGAGAAAAAGGAAACATAGATGCATGCAATGTCCGCTGGGAGACCAGCAGTGGAGAAACTTACCTGAAGAAAAATGAGCTCCTGCGGGAGCAGAGACAACAACACTGCTGCGGCAGTGGAGAAAATAGCCAGGGAAACAGAGCTCCTGCGGGAGCAGAGGAGACATCACTGCAGCGGCAGTGGAGAAAATAGCCAGAGAAACAGAGCTCCTGCGAGAGCAGAGACATCACTGCTGCGGCAGTGGAGAAAATAGCCAGGGAAACAGAGCTCCTGCGGGAGCAGAGGAGACATCACTGCTGCGGCAGTGGAGAAAATAGCCAGGGAAACAGAGCTCCTGCGGGAGCAGAGGAGACATCACTGCTGCGGCAGTGAAGAAAATAGCCAGGGAAATAGAGCTCCTGCGGAAGCAGAGGAAACATCACTGCAGCGGCAGTGGAGAAAATAGCCAGAGGAATAGAGCTCCTGCGGGAGCAGAGGAGACATCACTGCTGCGGCAGTGGAGAAAATAGCCAGGGAAACAGAGCTCCTGCGGGAGCAGAGGAGACATCACTGCTGCGGCATTGGAGAAAATAGCCAGAGAAATAGAGCTCCTGCGAGAGCAGAGGAGACATCACTGCTGTGGCAGTGGAGAAACTTACCTGGAGAAAAAAGAGCTCATGCGGGAGCAGAGGAGACGTCAATGCAGCGGCAGTGGAAAAATTGCCAGAGAAACAGATCAGATTATTTTATGCCATGTCAGCATTCGGAGCTATTTTCATGGCAAAAATTCAATTACAAAACTACGAATATCATATAAATACAATAAGAACAAAACAAATATAAACAACAAGTCATATTATATAATTTATATTATTTAAATTAACATATGATAAAAAATCCAAAACCTTTTTAGGCATAATCTCATTAAATATGTCCTTTAATGAAGAAACTTATAAAATATGTTTGACAGATATGGGAATTTTACAAAAAGCATGGGTCAAACTTGTGTCCAGAGAAACAGAGCTCCTGCGGGAGCAGAAAACTTACCTGGAGAAATGAGCTCCTGCAGGAGCAGAGGACATCACTGCTGCGGCAGTGGAGAAAATAGCCAGAGACACAGAGCTCCTGGAGAAATGAGCTCCTGCGGGAGCAGAGGAGACATCACTGCTGCGGCAGTGGAGAAACTTACCTGGACAAATTGAGTTCCTGTGGTGTGAGGCTGAATGAAGGGAGGAGTAGATTGGGGCCTGGTGGGCCGATGCTCGTCGTCTTGCGCGTTAATCCAAGACGCGAGGAAGAGGAGGTGAAAGATTAAATCCTTGCAGGATTATGCGCATCTGAAGTTTAAGTGGCCGAGCAAAGATAGCAGTTCGCGTCAGTTCGTCTGGGAAGGTGGATGAGATCAAAAATATCCTATCAATTTTTCTTGTGCAGTGAGGCCTGGAAATCAACTGTATCCAAGTTAAAGCCCAGAATTCAAATGGAGGGGGCTGAACCCATGGTTTTAACCTATGCAATTGGAATCCCGAGCTCAGCAGAAACTGTGCGGGGCTGAGAGATCGATTATTAAATGTACGAAAATTCTTATTTTCTCAGTTTATTTTGTTTATTTTTAATCATTTCTATGGGTCATATTCCCTGCCGATTTGTTCGTTCTGAATCAGAAAACCCAATAGTGAAACTGTGGGTTTAAACTATAACATACCTACTGCAAAAAATAAAATAAAAATACATTTATGCTATAACATTAAGTTTCTAAGCGATTTTTTGTAAATAGATTGCAGGACAGTGTTAACGAAAGGTTCTTAAATGATTCTGTGTGCAATCTGCACGTAATGTGCGACCTATTGTTTACATGTGAGTTTACGCCACGAGGAAGCATCGCGTTAATGAACGGCAAATCATTTGTATGGAAACTATTTAAAACGCATGTTCCCCCGATCGAAATTTGTATCCAGATAGCATAACTAACTCGTGATTCAACAACTGAAGCGATGCAAAGTTCAATTAGGGACAGAAAACGAAAAGGTTTTCAGCTGAGCACTCGCGGAGTTGACCCGGCAGATGTTGAGAGTGTGGGCTGACCGGGACTGAATCTACAGTGCGGCTTACTCAGGGCCTGCTGCGGCGGCCAGACGCTGGAGGAAGGCCCGTTCCTTCGAATTAAGAGGGCGGCATGCCTTTTGACCATTTCTCTATGGCAGGAATTATTGAATGGTCCCGTTTAAAGAAATACGCGGAAGTAGATTGCAGATGTTTCGCCCGTGGTGGCGAAGACCCATTTGTTTGGCCTGACGCCCACGAGATAATACCAGAGGATTGTGGCAAAGATTCCTAATTCTGAAGGACGAAAGATTCTTCATCAAACGGGAAGAGCTCGATTCGTACTGTTAAATCCATGCTGGTAAACGGTCAATGAACAGAGGTAAGTTTGTCAATGAACGGATGCAAGTTTGCTGTATATATAGAGCGCGCTTAACTCATTGATTGAGTGAGCTCCACTCGTGTCTAATTAGGTTTGATTATCTGAATGTGCTCCACGTGTGTTTAATTAGGTTTAATTATCTGAACGTGCTCATCCCGAACTTTGTTAATAAAACACCATTTAAAGGCAGATTTTTGTTTCTAACTGAAAGTTGTAGAAACCAGAGTGTTAATTGTGGTTTTAAACTACTCTTTACTGTCAGAACATATCATGACAAACATTTGCCAAACAGGAGAACATTTCACAAATCTGAGGTAGAACATTCAAACATTTGTAATTTTTCCTTAACAAAAATAACATCTTTATTTCAAAATTAATTTCTTAGTTTCTGCATGTGCTAATGGGGGATATTGTTTCAAGTCTTGAAAGAGGTTTGTGTTGCCTGACTTTGATGGCACGTATCTTTATGAAATGTATGAAAAACATTAGGCTATAGCCTAAATACATAAATACTGTAATTATATTCCATTAGACCTTTAATACATTGTCTACATTCATAATATAATACAATTCAATATGTATATCCCACATTTCATGGTGCAGTTAATATTACTAGGCTAGCGTTACAGTAAAACCATGGTAAATGATGGGAATTTGTAGATGGAAAATCTTTTTGACTGTATAGTTGCGCACAGTGTTTCTCCTGTTACTCAGCGCTGTTTCATCTGCCTTTAAACTGGTTTAAATCACTGAGACATTTGTGTTCTTCGCTGAATTCAAGTGCTTCTCACTGGATCTCGTGATCGAGACTGGTCAGAGTTAACCATAGACAGTAAAAGAACGCGTCTGCTCTAGTGAGCTCGCGCTGCGCTGCCGTTTGGACTTTGAGCCGAGCGGATAAACAGTCCGTGAGGCGCGCGCGGTTCAAATGAGTTTCGTTCCGCTTTTGGCGCATAAACATGATCTAACTTTTATCGAACTCTTGATATCGTTTTATAGAGAAAAAATTATATCGCGATAATGAATGAATGAGCATATCAATTTAAGACGTGGCTAAATGTAATTTATGACCTTGTATGGAAAAGCCGGACGTTTTTATGACTTTTTATGGCCTAAAATTCTTATCATTAAAGTCACAAATGATTTGCTCCTATCAACCGATCGTGGTTGTATCTCTCTATTAGTGTTACTTGATCTTAGTGCTGCATTTGATACTATCGACCACAACATTCTTTTAAATAGATTAGAAAACTATGTTGGCATTAGTGGAATTGCACTAGCATGGTTTAAATCATACTTATCTGACCGTTTTCAGTTTGTAGCAGTAAGTGAAGAGATGTCTTATCGATCACAAGTTCAATATGGCGTACCACAAGGCTCAGTACTAGGACCGCTGCTCTTCACTCTGTACACGCTACCATTAGGAGATATAATTAGGAAATATGGAATTAGCTTTTACTGTTATGCTGATGATACTCAGCTGTATATTTCTTCAAAACCTAACGAAACTTACCAATTCACAAAATTAACGGAATGCATAGCTGATATAAAAAATTGGATGACCAGTAATTTCCTATTACTAAATTCTGAAAAACAGAGATTCTAATCATTGGACAAAAAACTACCTCACCTAATAACCTAGAATACTGTCTAACACTTGATGGCTGCTCTGTTAAGTCTTTGTCGTCAGTTAGGAACCTGGTTGTGCTCTTTGATACCAATCTTTCATTTTAAAGTCACGTGTCTAGTATCTGTAAAACTGCATTTTTCCATCTTAAAAATATATCTAAATTACGTCATATGCTCTCACTGACAAATGCGGAACAATTAGTTCATGCTTTCATGACCTCAAGGCTAGATTATTGTAATGCTCTACTGGGTGGTTGCCCTACACGCTTAATAAACAAACTACAGCTAGTTCAAAACGCAGCCGCTAGAGTTCTTACCAGAACCAGGAAGTATGACCATATTAGCCCGGTTCTGTCAACACCGCATTGGCTGCCTATTAAACATCGTATTAATTTTAAAATATTGCTGATTACTTACAAAGCACTAAATGGTTTAGCTCCCCAGTACTTGAGCGAGCTCTTAATGCATTATAGTCCTTTACGTCTATTGCGATCTCAAAATTCTGGCCAGTTGATAATACCTAGAATATCAAAATCGACTGCTGGCGGTAGATCCTTTTCCTATTTAGCACCAAAACTTTGGAACAATCTTCCTAACACTGTCCGGGAAGCAGATACAGTCTGTCAGTTAAAAATCTAGACTAAAAACACATCTCTTGGGCTTAGCATGCACATAACATATTATAGATTTCTATAATTCAATGTTAGGCTGCATAGTTTAGATCAGCCGGAACCGGGAACACTTCCCATAATTCCTGATGTACTTTGTACATCATAAGAAGGATGGTGGACACGACGACACACATTATCAGGGCTGTGAAGGCCCATGGACACCTCAACACACTCATCTCCTCACCGGCGGGATGACCCAACCCCCAACCAGATGAACTGGATAAATATAGTGAAAGTTCTGATCCCATCTGACTCCTGACATTATGCTGCCTAACTCATAATAATACACTGTTCATTCGTTGGCCAAAGGAGGACTGGCCCCCCGACTGAGCCTGGGTTCTCCCAAGGTTTTTTTCTCCATTCTGTCACCTGATGGGAGTTTTGGTTCCTTGCCACTGTTGCCTTTTTCGCCGCTCTTCGCCTTTGTCGCCACTGGCTTTTGGCTTGCTTAGTTGGGGACATTTAATTTTGAATTGAACAATACTGTTACAAAATTGTTTTCCTGTTATCTCTGTAAAGCTGCTTTGAAACAATTTGTATTGTAAAAAGCGCTATATAAATAAAGGTGACTTGACTTGACTTGACTTAAATTTAAGACGTTTTATGACTTTTTATGACCCCGCGGAAACCCTGTTCATAGGAATTCATTCGAGCGCACTGCGAGCGCCACCATAATCAATGTCCGTGCAGACATCCGTACTTACTTTCACTTTTATATTATCGATTTAAAAGCCCTCGCTGGTGTCACACGTCAGTTAACTGGTGGGTAAATATCCTCACAGCCACATACCTAATATATTTATATATAAATACAATAGGCATACCTGATAAAATAGTTTTATGTACTATGTTGATATCATTTTGGACACAAGAGGGCAGTATAGCCCTATGAATGATTTTTTGTTTGACCAGATAGCACTAAATAGCCTGTTTTAAACTTTTTCATACTTCTTGAATTGAAAAAAAAAAAGATTAAAATAGGTTTAGTTCTAATATTTGTACAATTTTATATAAAACTAAATGGTGTAAGTAGTCCATATAGGGGAGCTTGTGTCAAAAAATGATTTATGGCCCCCTTGGTTGTTGGATGGGGAGGGGTTTATGACAGGATATGAGCATGGGGGGCGGGTTTTATGACAACAGGTGGTTTGTGTACCCTTTTGGCCATGCTTGATTCCGGTGTGTTTATGATGTGTGTTTATGACTGCCATTTGCTTGGAGCAACTGGTGGGAATGTTTTTAGGGGAGTTTTTATTAAATCATGATAATGTTCACAGAACGCTGAGATTATGAACATGAAGAGGTTGACACGGATATGATTTTCAGCCGGCTCTGTATCATCCATATTGTCTGTGGGAGAGAATGAAACAAAATGAGTTTAAAGAAATAGCATTGATGACAAATAAAGCTTATAAAATAAATGAATGAAATAGATGTTAAGTGTATTAAACATTTAAAACATTGTTGAACTTAATGATGCGGCTGTTATGCGTCTATCTGGTTAGTCGCAGACTCTTAAATCTTTCTGATCAGATGAAATGTCACAAATGAGTTTTAAAAATAAAAAGCATTACGTTTAAATAAAACATAAATTAGTGAATAATAGTTCATATTATATGAAATAAGATGTTTAATTATCAAGCATACATATTTTAATCTATTTACATCGGTGATATAGGAACATCATGCAGACACCATGATATACTGACATACATAGATAAATAAAACATAAAATAATTGAAACAAGCTGTTAAATTACCAAGTATACAAATTTTAATCTAATACAACACGAAATACGGCCTTACACAGATAAATAAAATATAAAATAATTGAAACAAGCTGTTAAATTGGCAAGTATACAAATTTTAATCTAATACAACACGAAATACTGCCTTACACAGATAAATAAAACATAAAATAGTGAATAATACTTAATTTTATTTGAAATAATATGCTAAAATATCCCCGATATACTGTCTTACAGTGTTAACACATATAATATAGTGAATAATAGTTCATTTTATTTGAAATAATATGTTCAATTATTAAGTATAAGTATTTTAATCTAATTTATCCAAGATATAGGGTCACGCCTCATTATACTGACTTACACAGATAAATAAAACATAAATTAGTGAATAATAGTTCATATTATTCGAAATAAGCTGTTCAATTATCAAGTATACGTATTTTATTCTAATACACAACGGAATACTGCCTTACAGATAAATACAACATAAAATAGTGAATATTATATAAAATAATCTGTTAAATTATCAAGAATTTGAATCTAATACATAGGGGATAACATCATGTGGATACCACAATATACTGGCTTAAAGATAAATAACCATATAAAATAGTAAATAATAGTTGATATTATATTAAATAAGTTATTAAATTCTAATACATCAGGGTTATAGGTTCACACTGCAATATACTGACTTACATAGATAAATAAAACATATAAATTAGTGAAACATATTATTTGAATCAAGCTGTTAAATTACCAAGTATACAAACTTTAATCTAATACACAGTGAAATACATCCTTACACAGATAAATAAAACATATAATATAGTAAATAAGTATTATTGAAATAAGATGTTAAATGATCAAGTATAATCATTTTCATCTAGCACCCAGCAATATACTGTCTTACCCTGATAAATAAAACATAAAATAATTGAAACAAGCTGTTAACTTACCAAGTATACCCATTTTAATCTATTACATCAGGGATATAGGTTCACACTGCAATATACTGACTTACATAGATAAATAAAACATATAAATTAGTGAATAATAGTTCATATTATTTGAAATAAGATGCTAAATTATCAAGATACATCTAATACACCACGGAAAACTGCCTTACATGGATAAATAAACATATAAAACAGTGTTTATGCGAAATAAGATGACATTTTATGAAGTATTTAAAACTAGTTTTAAACGTATGTTGAAGTGTACCTACCATTGTTGAAATTAGGAGGTCTTTTTGGCTCTGGTTAAAATCACAGATCCTTGAATTTCTGAGGTGAAGAGATGTTTGCTCTCCGTTTGCTAAATTGAAAATGAAGATTGTTTCCAGCATGTCCAGGGCCCCGGGGTCCGCCCCTTCCTCTCTGTGTAGCTGCTATGTATTAGCATTAGCAGTTTGTTTCAGAAAACAAAGATAGCCACATGGTGTTTTACAATCAAAGACCACAACTGTCTCCAACCATAAAATCTCCTGATCTGAAGCATTCCTGTCTGGCGGGGAGACCCAAAATGGGGTAATTTTGACACTTCACACGGACCAGGCTGTAAGATCAATAGATGTTTATACCGGTGTCTTCAGGAAAAAGTCAAAACAAAATGGTCGCAAAGTTACATATTATATAGCATACTCCTATCCATTGATTGTTATGATATGATAAATTGTCCTTATTTCCTGGGGAGTTGTCCCCCATCCTGTTTTTCTTGACACCTCAATGACTCCTTTTGAAGAGGAGATTTAGTTTTCTAACATTTAAACTTAACGCATTAGAACAACCTCTGACTTTATGAATACACATAAATGACAGCTTAATGAGTTTTTATATTTTTGTGCATTTATTTAAAGTCTGCATGTGGGCCTACTATGCTTGCACTAGTGATACCTTACTTCTTTGGTAATATTAAAGGTTTTTACGAAATATTATTTCAAATTTTTTTTAGCACATGTAGTCAGAGTCACAGAAAATAATAATAGTGCAACAAATAAGGAGATTATGTTTTATTTATTTCAATCAGGTTTGTTAAAAGTATGCCTGAATGATGTTAGTTAATCTGCACTGACATTTATTTGGTATAACAATGAACATATTTGAAGACAAATAAAAAAATAAAATAAAAAAAAAACTGTTAAAATCAAGCAATGATGCAATCCAGATCTTAACTTTGAGTGCAACAGAATTAAATGGATGTAAAATTATCAGGTCACATGTGACATTAACATGACAGAAAAGACAGTAACACCAATGACACAATGAATCACCAATGCCACACAAGATCATAATTAGATGAGACTAAATTGTTACATTTGGCATACAATCTAAATGAATAGCTTTGAATAAAGTTTATCTTTAAATGGGGGTCACCGGGGTTATCCCATAAGAAAAGTGACATCAGTGACAATTTTCACGAAATTTCATTTTACAAAATGGATGATACAAGATGTCAAACCACATCTTGTCAATCATAGTATAATAACCAAATTAAGTAGTTTAATCCATAAATATTCTAGTTTATTATTTTTTAATATCATTTACATAATATATTTGATAGTTATGTATACATTATTGTATTTTAAATTTGGGATAAACTTGTCATAGGCATTAAATTAAAGCATTTTCCCTCTGTACATGACTGTGGGACTGAGTACATTAAAGTATTATTTTAAAATGTAAAGAAATTGTAACCCTAAAGTGTTTTTCAAGTGTGATATGTCTGTAAAGATAGGGACAGAAAATGGACATTTCCATAGAATGACCCAGAAATGATTTTGCGTAAATTTTAAACTAAGGTAATATTTTACTTAACAGCATCTGCTCAAAAACTTTACAATTTTAATGCAAAACTGTGCTTAGTCGTCTTAGATCTAATTTATACAAAGATATGCATGCAGTTTTTTGTCCACCGACACGCACCAGCAGGCAGTATTCATGTTACCGTAACTGTTTAGCCTTTTCCACTATCAAAACATTTCAAATGGCTGCATTCGACAATATACGGCTTACGGTAATTTCAGGTTTTCCGCCAGCAAATGACGCCAGCTTTCTGGCAGAGAGCGGGGTCACGGAAGGATTTGAATGTTGAACAGAGAGAGATATTACGGAGCCCTACAGGATAGGGTGTTTTGGACAGCATAAATAATAAAATTTAAAACGGACAAAAACATCGCGATTCAAGCGGTAGACAACAGGTGAGGCGTTTGGGATGATTTTTTGATGAAACTTGGGAGGCGGATGGCCGAATACTCTTTCACGTATCTTAGCATGTGGGGTCGTGCGTACTGTAGTCTATGTAAAGTTGTATGTAGGCTATTTGTATATGAGTGCGTGTATGAAAAAAAAAGTATCCTAAACGAAAACTATGCAACCCCGTGTCACACACAAAAAGACTTGTATATATGCATTATAGTTAATTTTTCAACTTAAAAGTGTTTTAAGTTACTTACGATTTTTTTCTCAGTAAAATCAGTAATTTATTCAAGTTTCTATCATTTGTCTATTTAAATTAAACAATTTTATACATTTACACACACACACACACACACACACACACACACACACACACACACACACACACACACACACACACACACACACACACACACACACACACACACACACAACCATTTTACTTGATCCATTGGAGTTGTGATTACATAAATTAGTGTAGTTGTATTAAAATAGTAACTAGGAACAGAGGATAGGGGGTGTAAATGTATGCAATAATGTGGTACAGGTACTCAGACAAAACTTTCAGAATCTATTTACATGTTGTAAATGTTTACTATAATTTATGGGAGGATCTGGGGTATTTTGTTTATGGCAACTTAAACTATTTGTATTATTGAATTTTTTTTTTTTTTTTTTTTTTTTTTTGCATAAAGAACTGCTTCTTCAACTCTTGGACGTTAAACACCATGGTTGAGATCATTTGAATTGTAGATTTGTCAAAAGAACAATTATCTGTATTTTAGATGGTGTATTTTAGATCTGTATTTACACTGTATTTTAGCGTGACAGACGTATTTGTAGCATTATTCACTTGCTTAATTGTGTATTAACTCAAATTTATCAGAATGCTATTTGTAGAAATAAGAAAAGTATATTTATAAAACAAAAAAGTATTGTTAGAGCACTGTATCAGAACACAATAGGTATGAATATATGTTTGGATATAACTTTTTATTCTAACTTTAAAGCTAGATTAGCCTTTAAAAAGTGTAATACAAACATACAATATTTGCTTTTATAGGGGATATTAGGAAAACTACCTTACATATGTGGCGTTTTCACCAAATGACCATGCTTGTGTGTTGAACTGTTTGGAGTATTGCGGCATCTATTTCTTAAAAACACTGTAAATCAGACATATGTATTATATTTTTTACGTTATGTTTACTATGAAATGAGATTGAGCCTTTGTAGAAAATAAGAAAAAGTACATTTTATAAAAGAAAAAAGTATCAAGACATGCCGGAAAGATGATGATTTAAAAGAAATATGATTTGCTTATTTAAACACACACACGCTATATTTGTTAATGATTTTCATAAATTCCTATATGAACATGTTTGAACACGCTCGGAGACTGTAGTTTTTGCACACTGTACAAAAACAAAACAAAAAACACGAGTGTAATCGAGTAGTATACAAAATGTCAATTACAAATATTCAAACTGATCACAAGTGGCTTTTCTGTATTCATTTAAATGGTTTATGTGGTATTTACTTTTTAGCAAGTGGACCTCTAGAATTTACCTTTGAGCCATTGTATCTGCAGTTTTTACCAGTGTGGAACTTGTCTCAAACTTAAATTAACATGCAGTCATAATAACTGCATTGGGCATAACATCTCTCAGTGCAATAGTCAGATGTGCTGTATAGTTTAAAACAGTATGCGCTTACATTTAGTGTTAATACTTTGTGTGATTCCACATCATTGATAGATAGATGGAAAGTTGCACTAAACAAAGTATCAATTTAGTCAAAGATTCTAAATTGTCATTTAATCCTAACCACTGAGTGTTGACCGCTCTCAAAGAAAAGTCTTCACCTAAAACAAAAACACTTTTGTGCATTTATTATAACCGGTGCTTTTCCACCCCTTTTTTCATAGTGATTTGGTCTTATGAATCTTACATGTGTGTTTTGGACACATGTGATTCCTGTATAAAGATTATGTTTTAAAGCTAGTCCTATAGGTTTTACAGTCGTGTGGTACTTTGCATGTGTAAAAATACAACCAAAGCTTTAAGCACAACTATTTACACACATACAGTAGTTTATAATGGGAGAATATCTAACTGTATATTGTACTGTAGATTGTGAACACTCCATTACCTGTTTATTTGGGTCAGAGAACATCCTTAGCTCATACATATCTTTAATTGCGTGCTGGATGTTTAAGTGTTAGTTAAAACAAAAAGGTATTAGTTAATAACAAACAAATAAAAACTAT
Source organism: Chrosomus eos (assembly GCA_036326025.1). NCBI lineage: Eukaryota > Metazoa > Chordata > Actinopteri > Cypriniformes > Leuciscidae > Chrosomus > Chrosomus eos. The sequence continues at coordinate 34,371,528 of CM070840.1, forward strand.
AAATGAACATGAAGCCATTATATTAATAAATATGGCATAATTACAGTTATGAAAATGACTTCCATAATATTTTCTTTTAGTAAATCTATGTCTGGATCACCCAACACAATGTTTTGCGTTTGTGGGTGAGACCTCCCAAAGAATCATATTTATCATATTTTTACTTTGAACCTTTGTAGACATAAGAAGTGTAAATTTTATAAAATCAAAAAGTATCAGTGAATGACATTGTGTCAGAACACTGCGAATATAAAGAAATGCTTTTACATATTATAAATTTAAAGCAAGATTATCTTTTGAAAAAGCGTAATACAAATTCTATACAGTATTTGATTTTTGGTAGGTAACATTGGAAAACTAGTGTCTTTTAGCTTACTCTTTGGTTTTATGGGACATTAAATATTCTCAGGAGCCCCGTTGACCCTGAAGTTATGACTTCTGAAGACCTTTAGACGTGTACAATTAAATATTCACTCAAGACAAACTTTACCTATGATGTCTCATGGACCACAGAGACACATCTCATCTCTGAAAATGCACTGTTATTTTCTAAAAGATACAAATTAACCCTTTAGAACCTAAAGAACTAAAATCTGTGATTTTCACATATTTTGTTTTTGGCTGTAAACTTATAAACCATTGTGCTATCTTCAAATGCTAGGAATGATATTTTCAGAAAAAGAGGACTTTCAATAAATTACTGTTACTGGCCATTAGTGTGTGTGTGTGTGTGTGTGTGTGTGTGTGTGTGTGTGTGTGTGTGTGTGTGTGTGTGTGTGTGTGTGTGTGTGTGTGTGGTGTGTGTGTGTGTGTGTGTGTGTGCGTGTGCGTGTGCGTGTGTGTGTGTAAATGTATAAAATTGTTTAATTTAAATAGACAAATGATAGAAACTTGAATAAATTACTGATTTTACTGAGAAAAAAATCGTAAGTAACTTAAAACACTTTTAAGTTGAAAAATTAACTATAATGCATATATACAAGTCTTTTTGTGTGTGACACGGGGTTGCATAGTTTTCGTTTAGGATACTTTTTTTTTCATACACGCACTCATATACAAATAGCCTACATACAACTTTACATAGACTACAGTACGCACGACCCCACGTGCTAAGATACGTGAAAGAGTATTCGGCCATCCGCCTCCCAAGTTTCATCAAAAAATCATCCCAAACGCCTCACCTGTTGTCTAGCGCTTGAATCGCGATGTTTTTGTCCGTTTTAAATTTTATTATTTATGCTGTCCAAAACACCCTATCCTGTAGCGCTCCGTAATATCTCTCTCTGTTCAACATTCAAATCCTTCCGTGACCCCGCTCTCTGCCAGAAAGCTGGCGTCATTTGCTGGCGGAAAACCTGAAATTACCGTAAGCCGTATATTGTCGAATGCAGCCATTTGAAATGTTTTGATAGTGGAAAAGGCTAAACAGTTACGGTAACATGAATACTGCCTGCTGGTGCGTGTCGGTGGACAAAATACTGCATGCATATCTTTGTATAAATTAGATCTAAGACGACTAAGCACAGTTTTGCATTAAAATTGTAAAGTTTTTGAGCAGATGCTGTTAAGTAAAATATTACCTTAGGTTAAAATTTACGCAAAATCATTTCTGGGTCATTCTATGGAAATGTCCATTTTCTGTCCCTATCTTTACAGACATATCACACTTGAAAAACACTTTAGGGTTACAATTTCTTTACATTTTAAAATAATACTTTAATGTACTCAGTCCCACAGTCATGTACAGAGGGAAAATGCTTTAATTTAATGCCTATGACAAGTTTATCCCAAATTTAAAATACAATAATGTATACATAACTATCAAATATATTATGTAAATGATATTAAAAAATAATAAACTAGAATACTTATGGATTAAACTACTTAATTTGGTTATTATACTATGATTGACAAGATGTGGTTTGACATCTTGTATCATCCATTTTGTAAAATGAAATTTCGTGAAAATTGTCACTGATGTCACTTTTCTTATGGGATAACCCCGGTGACCCCCATTTAAAGATAAACTTTATTCAAAGCTATTCATTTAGATTGTATGCCAAATGTAACAATTTAGTCTCATCTAATTATGATCTTGTGTGGCATTGGTGATTCATTGTGTCATTGGTGTTACTGTCTTTTCTGTCATGTTAATGTCACATGTGACCTGATAATTTTACATCCATTTAATTCTGTTGCACTCAAAGTTAAGATCTGGATTGCATCATTGCTTGATTTTAACAGTTTTTTTTTTTTTTTTTTTTTTTTTTTTGTCTTCAAATATGTTCATTGTTATACCAAATACATGTCAGTGCAGATTAACTAACATCATTCAGGCATACTTTTAACAAACCTGATTGAAATAAATAAAACATAATCTCCTTATTTGTTGCACTATTATTATTTTCTGTGACTCTGACTACTAAAAAAATTGAAATAATATTTCGTAAAAACCTTTAATATTACCAAAGAAGTAAGCACAAAAATATAAAAACTCATTAAGCTGTCATTTATGTGTATTCATAAAGTCAGAGGTTGTTCTAATGCGTTAAGTTTAAATGTTAGAAAACTAAATCTCCTCTTCAAAAGGAGTCATTGAGGTGTCAAGAAAAACAGGATGGGGGACAACTCCCCAGGAAATAAGGACAATTTATCATATCATAACAATCAATGGATAGGAGTATGCTATATAATATGTAACTTTGCGACCATTTTGTTTTGACTTTTTCCTGAAGACACCGGTATAAACATCTATTGATCTTACAGCCTGGTCCGTGTGAAGTGTCAAAATTACCCCATTTTGGGTCTCCCCGCCAGACAGGAATGCTTCAGATCAGGAGATTTTATGGTTGGAGACAGTTGTGGTCTTTGATTGTAAAACACCATGTGGCTATCTTTGTTTTCTGAAACAAACTGCTAATGCTAATACATAGCAGCTACACAGAGAGGAAGGGGCGGACCCCGGGGCCCTGGACATGCTGGAAACAATCTTCATTTTCAATTTAGCAAACGGAGAGCAAACATCTCTTCACCTCAGAAATTCAAGGATCTGTGATTTTAACCAGAGCCAAAAAGACCTCCTAATTTCAACAATGGTAGGTACACTTCAACATACGTTTAAAACTAGTTGTAAATACTTCATAAAATGTCATCTTATTTCGTATAAACACTGTTTTATATGTTTATTTATCCATGTAAGGCAGTTTTCCGTGGTGTATTAGATGTATCTTGATAATTTAGCATTTTATTTCAAATAATATGAACTATTATTCAATAATTTATATGTTTTATTTATCTATGTAAGTCAGTATATTGCAGTGTGAACATATATCCCTGATGTAATAGATTAAAATGGGTATACTTGGTAAGTTAACAGCTTGTTTCAATTATTTTATGTTTTATTTATCAGGGTAAGACAGTATATTGCTGGGTGCTAGATGAAAATGATTATACTTGATCATTTAACATCTTATTTCAATAATACTTATTTACTATATTATATGTTTTATTTATCTGTGTAAGGATGTATTTCACTGTGTATTAGATTAAAGTTTGTATACTTGGTAATTTAACAGCTTGATTCAAATAATATGTTTCACTAATTTATATGTTTTATTTATCTATGTAAGTCAGTATATTGCAGTGTGAACCTATAACCCTGATGTATTAGAATTTAATAACTTATTTAATATAATATCAACTATTATTTACTATTTTATATGGTTATTTATCTTTAAGCCAGTATATTGTGGTATCCACATGATGTTATACCCTATGTATTAGATTCAAATTCTTGATAATTTAACAGATTATTTTATATAATATTCACTATTTTATGTTGTATTTATCTGTAAGGCAGTATTCCGTTGTGTATTACAATAAAATACGTATACTTGATAATTGAACAGCTTATTTCGAATAATATGAACTATTATTCACTAATTTATATGTTTTATTTATCTGTGTAAGTCAGTATAATGAGGCGTGACCCTATATCTTGGATAAATTAGATTAAAATACTTATACTTAATAATTGAACATATTATTTCAAATAAAATGAACTATTATTCACTATATTATATGTGTTAACACTGTAAGACAGTATATCGGGGATATTTTAGCATATTATTTCAAATAAAATTAAGTATTATTCACTATTTTATGTTTTATTTATCTGTGTAAGGCAGTATTTCGTGTTGTATTAGATTAAAATTTGTATACTTGCCAATTTAACAGCTTGTTTCAATTATTTTATGTTTTATTTATCTGTGTAAGGCCGTATTTCGTGTTGTATTAGATTAAAATTTGTATACTTGGTAATTTAACAGCTTGTTTCAATTATTTTATGTTTTATTTATCTATGTATGTCAGTATATCATGGTGTCCGCATGATGTTCCTATATCACCGATGTAAATAGATTAAAATATGTATGCTTGATAATTAAACATCTTATTTCATATAATATGAACTATTATTCACTAATTTATGTTTTATTTAAACGTAATGCTTTTTATTTTTAAAACTCATTTGTGACATTTCATCTGATCAGAAAGATTTAAGAGTCTGCGACTAACCAGATAGACGCATAACAGCCGCATCATTAAGTTCAACACATGTTTTAAATGTTTAATACACTTAACATCTATTTCATTCATTTATTTTATAAGCTTTATTTGTCATCAATGCTATTTCTTTAAACTCATTTTGTTTCATTCTCTCCCACAGACAATTTGGATGATACAGAGCCGGCTGAAAATCATATCCGTGTCAACCTCTTCATGTTCATAATCTCAGCGTTCTGTGAACATTATCATGATTTAATAAAAACTCACCTAAAAACATTCACACCAGTTGCTCCAAGCAAATGGCAGTCATAAACACACATCATAAACACACCGGAATCAAGCATGACCAAAAGGGTACACAAACCACCTGTTGTCATAAAACCCGCCCCCATGCTCATATCCTGTCATAAACCCCTCCCCATCCAACAACCAAGGGGGCCATAAATCATTTTTTGACACAAGCTCCCCTATATGGACTACTGGTGTATAATTACATTTTAGAAAGATATGAGATTCTGATTCTTTTTGACATTACTTTAATCCCTCACCATATCAAAACCATTTGAGATATTCAATATCCGTTCACAATTTAGCATCTTTAATGTATTTTCATCATGTTGAAAAAGTTTGGTGGGAATAAAATAAACCACTTAAGAGGAGTGAGTAAAAATGTAGGAGCTGGTTTTGCAAAACATCCACATTCAGACCAAAATAGCCGACTTCCTGTTGGGCTGGGGTAAAAAGTAAAAGTACAAAGGATATATGAATCGATGAGATCTATATGTGTTCCGAGTTTCATATTATTACATGCAAGCGTGTTTGATTTATGGACCAAGTTTTCGGACCCCGTTCCAGGGGGTGCTGTCGAGTCCCCCTGCCACGCCCGGGTACCAGCTTCAGCCCGGCCCTGATGGCCGCGGGTTCTGACCCGTGTGCAAAGATTCAAGAGTTTTTGAGCACGTTAAGAACCCCAAAAGTGCCCGAAAGCATAAAAAAGCATGAAAAAGCTTAAAAAAAGGAATATTATAGTTTGATGCATTGCCATGGCAACAGTATCTAAGATATCAATAATCCTTTCACAGGTCTATATCTGGCATGTGTCTACATTATACACATAAAGTTTGAAGCAAATCGGGTAAAAATAAGAGGGTGATTTAAAAGCATTTTGAAAGTGACACACTTCCTGCTGCCAGTTGGTGGCGCTATAAAGGGGTCGAAGGTGCGTAAAAGGTGGTCGAAGTGGTCAGCGAAGACAAAAAACAGTAATATCTGATGAAATCAGAGCTACTGTGATTCACCATGTTCTTGTCCATGGTATGAGCATGAGGGAGGCTGGACAAACATCAGTAGATTGACTGTGTCCACCATAATCCAAAGACTTAGAGAAGAGAACAAGTAATTACCTTTTTTTGACATTATAGTACAGTATGTAAATGTTGACAGCAATTACTGTATGACATACTATATACTGTACCACAGTATACTGTAAGTAAATATATGTTTCAGTATGTCACTGTACCAATGTACTGTAGTATTGGGGGTGGTGATGGCGCAGTGGATAAGACACATGCCCTTGGTGTGAGAGACCTGGGTTCAAATCCACTGTAAAACATCAATGTGTCCCTGAGAAAGACACTTAACCCCTAATTGCTCCAGAGGCGTGCGACCTCTGAAATATAGCAATTGTAAGTCGCTTTGGTAACACTTTATTTGAAGGGGTGTGCATAAGACTGACATGACACTGTCATAAACATGACACAACACCTGTCATGAACATGAAGGAGTCTTTATGAATGTTTATGACTGTTGTCATTAAGTGTCATTCGGTAAATTATGACACTTTTAATGCAAAGTTGACATTGCAAAAAATTTCTTTGTTATGACAACTTGACATTAACAAAGACAAAATTGTCTTGATTATGACAACTTGACATTAACAAAGACAGAAATGTCTTTGTTATGACAACTTGACATTAACCAAGAAATCATAACCTGTCAACCTGTCACAAATATGTCATAACAGGTCTAATTATCAAACTTAAAGCATTTCGCTGTGTAATAACCCTTAATGACATCTTTATAACTAGTACAATGTGTTCCACTTTACTTGAGGAAAGGTAATATTCATGACACAGTTATAATGGTGTCATGACGGCCAAAGTTGTGACAGGTTGACAGGTTATGATTTCTTGGTTAATGTCAAGTTGTCATAATCAAGACATTTTTGTCTTGGGTAATGTCAAGTTGTCATAACAAAGACATTTTAAACAATGTCAACTTTGCATTAAAAGTGTCATAATTTACCGAATGACACTTAATGACAACAGTCATAAACATTCATAAAGACTCCTTCATGTTCATGACAGGTGTTGTGTCATGTTTATGACAGTGTCATGTCAGTCTTATGCACACCCCTTCAAATAAAGTGTTACCGTCGCTTTGGATAAAAGCGTCAGCTAAATGACTAAATGTAAGAGTCAGTCTAACTGTTTTACATGGGCTTACTGTACACAAGTGGCAAACGCATAAGATTTTGGTTTGTTTTTACAAGTGCTACGTGTAAATGCACAAGATTTCTGTTTTGTCTTTTTGTACAATTGCTAAATGCACAGTTTTTTTTTTTTTTTGCAACATGCATTTAGCCTACAGTGAACAATAAACATTTATTGCTCCAGCTTCATGAACTTGAGCATTGTGTTTTCTATTTTTCTACGTAGTGTTTAGTGACTGCTCAGAAGTGTTTTTAATTTTGATTGACAGGGCAAGATTTGACAACATAGTTCAGTTTTGAGAACAGATTGAACTGTTTTGAGGTGAAAATTTGGTTTTGCAAAAAGGGTCTAAGTTTTTGTGAATGTAGCTTGAAAATTGGGTTTTGTGTTCACAGTTTAGAGAAAAGGAGAGCAGCTTTCAAGAAATGTGTCTTAGCAATCGATAAAAACTGTAACACATGTTGATGAAAAGAATAACTGATGAATTTAATATGTTATTTCTGATTTTTTAAAATACATTTCCAATGATTCACCAGAACTCCTTCCTCTGTGTCTTCCTTAACAATGCTCAATGCGTTAATGCGTCAATTAATGAATAAATAATTTAACGACTAGTCGACTAGTCAACGACTGTTATGAAAAACTAGTCGACTAGCAAAAATCAGTAGTTGTGAAACCCATAGTGCCTGGGCTGGTGTGCCTGGGCCGGTGTGCCTAGGCCGGTGTGCTTGGGCCGGTATGCCTAGGCTGGTGTGTTTACACGTGGTCTGCGGTTGTGAGGCCAGTTGGATGTACTGTCAAATTCTCTGAAACGCCTTTGGAGACGCTTATGGTAGAGAAGCTCTGGTGGACATTCCTGCAGTCAGCATGCCAATTGCACGCTCCCTCAAAACTTGATACATCTGTGGCATTGTGCTGTGTACCTGAATAAATTAATAGTCATACAGAAGAAATATCTCAGATTTATTTCTCATTCAAATAGATATGCACCCTCGGCACCCCTTTATAATAAATTTAAAGGTCTCCCTATTGACAAGGTAAATATTTATCAAACATGTTTATTTATGCATAAGTTTATATATAGGAAACAAGATCTATCAGACTCTTTTCAGAGTTTGTTTATCCCTATCTCACATGTACACTCATTTCAAACTAGACATAGTAATAATAATTTAGTCTTACCATTAACACGAACTACAAGACATCAGTTTAATATTTCCTTTAGAGGTCCTAAGCTCTGGAGTGATTTAAGTCCATCGTTGCGATCAATGTCCTCTTATTCAGCTTTTAAAGGTCCCCTGACATGAAATTTTCACTTTCTGAGGTTTTTTAACATTAATATTAGTTCCCCTAGCCTGTATTTGGTCCCCTCGTGTCTAGAATTTTCAGTCAGTGTAAACCGAGTTTTGGCTATCTTTCTCTGCCTGTGAGAAAACGAGATCTCAGACGAGCTGATCTTAAATCTCCCCCTATATGACGTCATATGGGGGGAATGTTACCTCCCCCTTCTCTGCTTTGCCCGCAAAGAGACTTTGACCCGCCCATGAGAAAACGAGCTAGGAAGTACGAACGCGCGGCGCGCGCGTGATTTTAGTTTATCATCCTGGAGAGATATCATGTTGTGTGACCAATCGAAGCACAAAACTGGAATAGAGAGATATAATGGCTTGCAAACGAGCCAAGCATGGCAGTTGATCAGTGTTCGGATGTACAAATGAACAGTATTTTTTAGTTCCTTCATCCGAGCCTCTGAAGCCCAGAAATGGGTTAATTTTATTTTCTCTGGAAATGCGCCGACACAACTTCCCAAAGTTTTGGATGGTCCAAACATTTCACTGACAACTGTTTCCTCAACTTGGGACAATAAAGAGCTGGCCTCGATGAACGTCTGAAAATAAATCATCGAGCTACCAAGCAACAATTCAAGTTCAAGTTCAGACAGGTAACGTTAATCTTTCTCTCAAAATCGTTCAATACTGTTTATGCATCAGTAAGTCAAGCCAGTGACTAAATTATCACCTTCACATCGTTTCTTTTAGTAGGATGAAAATAATCTTATTTAAATTGTGAACAAATTATATACAGAAAGCGATCAAAGAACATTTTTCCACACAGCGCGAGTATATCAGGACAACTCGTTATGAAATCAATGACGCACGTTACTGCACAACGAAGCTCTTACTGTATTTACATCATCGCGTTTGAATTTGCATTAGTGAAAGCATTAGAGAGTGCAGAAACTGCGTTGTCTCACGATCAACAGACTGTCATCTGCTTGCGCAATGCTAATCACAGCAACATTGTATGAGATGGGAATAGATCTAAATACTTTAAAAACTTATCACGATTCGTTAATCTCGATAGCTGTATTAGTAAAAACGTATAATAGCAGCAGTAGTGAAAGTATTCGAGAGACTTTCACATGTAGCTATTTCATATGCACGCATGTCAGCCAATCACAGCAGTGGGCGGTTACACTGAAGTCTCACAGCAGACACGCCCCTTCAAACAGAGTGTTCAAAACAGAGGCTAAAATCAGGCTAGGAAAAATGCCTTTTATTTCTAAATTATGACTAATTTTGATCTAAAAAACATACTAACATTATAAGGGCAACCCAGGAAACATTATAAAATAATAAAATAACCCCATGTCAGAGGACCTTTAAAAAGCATTTGAAGAGACTACTATTGCTAGCCTGATGCCTTTATATAGTTTTTTCTAGGTATTGTTTGCTTGTATTGAATTGCTTTGTATCGTTTGTTGTTTGTTTGTTTTTTTATTGTGTGTTTTGTTTTTTTCTATTTTGATGTTTAGTCAATTCTAAACTTGTTTTTTTCCGGGTCGAGTATGCTGTGCGCGTCTGTGCTGCCGCTTCGCATTTGGATTGTTTGTATGTTTTGGTCCTGTTTGGATATTTATTTATTTTTCATCAGGAACTCTCTGTGGATTACTCCGTTTTTCACTATCGATCCCTGACCTGGACTGTTGTCACTGGCTACCTCTGCTTCTGTACGACATTGAGAACGCTGTGCGTGTCTGTGCAGCTGATTCGCGCCTGGTTGGATTACTCAATTTTTCCACTGTTGAACTCTGAACTGAACTGTTGATACGTTTGCCATCAGGCTGCTGCGAACTCTCTACCTTGTTACGTCTCTACCACGCTCGGTTCCTCAGATGGGTGAGTTACCGCTCTCTCTGCCGGTTGCGCTGTTTGTTTACTGCTTACTATCTGGGTGCGTTGCCTCCTATTTAGTTTGCTATTTTTGGTGAAGTGACATTCAGGGTTTGGCTAACGTGGTTTTTGCTTGTGATTGGCTCTCACTTTTATCAGTTTCAACATGCCTTGGGCAAAAACATTTTTTTCTTTTTTCCTCTGCTTCATTTCTTGTCTTGCATCCGTGATGGATATTGAATATTTACCATCACAACTCAGGGCCTTTAACTGCCGCCCGCGTCTTGATCCGAGGATGTATGATTACTGTCAGAGACTAGGGATTCTCCGTCGTTCAAGATACATACACCGTTCGCGGCGCTCACTCATGAGTACTTTTTGTTCCAAACCGGATGCTCCATCATGCATCTGGACCAACAATAGAATATTGTCCATACCTAGACAATTGCCTGCCGGTCCCACCATTCAGCACCCTCTGATCTATCTCACTGATAGTGCTCAGCAACATACATTTAATTTGAATCTTTTGCATCATCACTTTGGACTTTTGAACTGTCGATCAATTTCGGACAAAGCCCCTTATCTCAATGAAATGATCACTGACAATAAGCTTGACATTTTTCTTCTCACTGAAACTTGGCAAGTTCCTGAATTTTTTTTACAGTTAAATCAACTTACGCCAGATGGATATAAGTTTCTGTCTAGACCGCGACTCCATGGTAAAGGGGGTGGTCTCGCTATCATCCTCCGTGATAACCTCCGAATCAAGCAACTTGACTTCCATGACACCAATACATTTGAATACATGGTTTTGAAGGCTGACTCTCTCATAATTATCCTGCTCTATCTGTCACATGCACCACCTGCTTCATCGTCTGTCTTCACTACACTTCCCAGAATCCTCTGTCATCATCACCTGCACCTGCTCCTCATCACCCTCATCATCATCACCGTCACCTGTTGTCTTTGTTATTGTTCTGTGTATTTAAGTTCCCCTCTCACTCCTTGTCTTTGCTGGTTATTGTTTGAGCACACGCTCACAGTTTTCATGTTCCACGTAGAGATTAATAAACCTTTGCTTTTTGTACCTTCGCCTGCCTTCATCTTGATTCTCCCGTGGACCGTGACAGAATAACCAGCCAAGACAAAAATGGACGAACAGATGGAGGCTTTCCTGTTTGACCAAAATGGGGCCTCGCTGGAGGAATTCACAGAGGTATATCTTCACCTGCACCAGGACGTATACTGGGAGGAAGATTTCCTTAAACAGCGGTTCTGGAGAGGTTTGGATGATCCCTTAGCCCAGATACTGCTGCTCGAGGACCTTCATCTACCGTTCTCAGAGTTTCTGGACAGGGCGCTTTGGGTCTGTGGTTCATCCCTCACGGTAACATCAGTCCAGCCAGAAAACTCTTCCCCGCTGGTCCCGTCCAGCCCTGCCAAGCCTTCGCCGCTGGTCCCGTCCAGCCCAGTTGAACCTTCGCCGCTGGTCCCGTCCAGCCCAGTTGAACCTTCGCCGCTGGTCCCGTCCAGCCCAGTTGAACCTTCGCCGCTGGTCCCGTCCAGCCCAGTTGAACCTTCGCCGCTGGTCTCATCCAGCACAGAGACCCTACCGCTGGCCTCTGCCAGCATTGATTTAATAGACTTTTTCACAGAGCCCGTTGACCCAGCGCCAGAGCCAGAGCCCGTTGACCCAGCGCCAGAGCCAGAGCCCGTTGACCCAGCGCCAGAGCCAGAGCCCGTTGACCCAGCGCCAGAGCCAGAGCCCGTTGACCCAGCGCCAGAGCCAGAGCCCGTTGACCCAGCGCCAGAGCCAGAGCCCGTTGACCCAGCGCCAGAGCCAGAGCCCGTTGACCCAGCGCCAGAGCCAGAGCCCGTTGACCCAGCGCCAGAGCCAGAGCCCGTTGACCCAGCGCCAGAGCCAGAGCCCGTTGACCCAGCGCCAGAGCCCGTTGACCCAGCGCCAGAGCCAGAGCCCGTTGACCCAGCGCCAGAGCCAGTGCCCGTTGTCCCAGCGCCAGAGCCAGAGCCCGTTGACCCAGCGCCAGAGCCAGAGCCCGTTGACCCAGCGCCAGAGCCACAGCCCGTCGCCTGCCCGCCAGAGCCTGAGCCCGTCGCCTGCCCGCCAGAGCCTGAGCCCGTCGCCTGCCCGCCAGAGACCGCCGTCCAGCCAGAGACCGCCGTCCAGCCAGAGATTCTTTTGACGCTGGGCTGGTGTGCCTGGGCCGGTGTGCCTAGGCCGGTGTTCTTGGGCCGGTATGCCTAGGCTGGTGTGTTTACACGTGGTCTGCGGTTGTGAGGCCAGTTGGATGTACTGTCAAATTCTCTGAAATGCCTTTGGAGACGCTTATGGTAGAGAAGCTCTGGTGGACATTCCTGCAGTCAGCATGCCAATTGCACGCTCCCTCAAAACTTGATACATCTGTGGCATTGTGCTGTGTACCTGAATAAATTAATAGTCATACAGAAGAAATATCTCAGATTTATTTCTCATTCAAATAGATATGCACCCTCGGCACCCCTTTATAATAAATTTAAAGTTCTCCCTATTGACAAGGTAAATATTTATCAAACATGTTTATTTATGCATAAGTTTATATATAGGAAACAAGATCTATCAGACTCTTTTCAGAGTTTGTTTATCCCTATCTCACATGTACACTCATTTCAAACTAGACATAGTAATAATAATTTAGTCTTACCATTAACACGAACTACAAGACATCAGTTTAATATTTCCATTAGAGGTCCTAAGCTCTAGAGTGATTTAAGTCCATCGTTGCGATCAATGTCCTCTTATTCAGCTTTTAAAGGTCCCCTGACATGAAATTTTCACTTTCTGAGGTTTTTTAACATTAATATTAGTTCCCCTAGCCTGTATTTGGTCCCCTCGTGTCTAGAAATTTCAGTCAGTGTAAACCGAGTTTTGGCTATCTTTCTCTGCCTGTGAGAAAATGAGATCTCAGACGAGCTGATCTTAAATCTCCCCCTATATGTTACCTCCCCCTTCTCTGCTTTGCCCGCAAAGAGACTTTGACCCGCCCATGAGAAAACGAGCTAGGAAGTACGAACGCGCGGCGCGCGCGTGATTTTAGTTTATCATCCTGCAGAGATATCATGTTGTGTGACCAATCGAAGCACAAAACTGGAATAGAGAGATATAATGGCTTGCAAACGAGCCAAGCATGGCAGTTGATCAGTGTTCGGATGTACAAATGAACAGTATTTTTTAGTTCCTTCATCCGAGCTTCTGAAGCCCAGAAATGGGTTAATTTTATTTTCTCTGGAAATGCGCCGACACAACTTCCCAAAGTTTTGGATGGTCCAAACATTTCACTGACAACTGTTTCCTCAACTTGGGACAATAAAGAGCTGGCCTCGATGAACGTCTGAAAATAAATCATCGAGCTACCAAGCAACAATTCAAGTTCAAGTTCAGACAGGTAACGTTAATCTTTCTCTCAAAATCGTTCAATACTGTTTATGCATCAGTAAGTCAAGCCAGTGACTAAATTATCACCTTCACATCGTTTCTTTTAGTAGGATGAAAATAATCTTATTTAAATTGTGAACAAATTATATACAGAAAGCGATCAAAGAACATTTTTCCACACAGCGCGAGTATATCAGGACAACTCGTTTTGAAATCAATGACGCACGTTACTGCACAACGAAGCTCTTACCGTATTTACATCATCGCGTTTGAATTTGCATTAGTGAAAGCATTAGAGAGTGCAGAAACTGCGTTGTCTCACGATCAACAGACTGTCATCTGCTTGCGCAATGCTAATCACAGCAACATTGTATGAGATGGGAATAGATCTAAATACTTTAAAAACTTATCACGATTCGTTAATCTCGATAGCTGTATTAGTAAAAACGTATAATAGCTGCAGTAGTGAAAGTATTCGAGAGACTTTCACATGTAGCTATTTCATATGCACGCATGTCAGCCAATCACAGCAGTGGGCGGTTACACTGAAGTCTCACAGCAGACACGCCCCTTCAAACAGAGTGTTCAAAACAGAGGCTAAAATCAGGCTAGGAAAAATGCCTTTTATTTCTAAATTATGACTAATTTTGATCTAAAAAACATACTAACATTATAAGGGCAACCCAGGAAACATTATAAAATAATAAAATAACCCCATGTCAGAGGACCTTTAAAAAGCATTTGAAGAGACTACTATTGCTAGCCTTATGCCTTTATGTAGTTTTTTCTAGGTATTGTTTGCTTGTATTGAATTGCTTTGTATCGTTTGTTGTTTGTTTGTTTTTTTATTGTGTGTTTTGTTTTTTTCTATTTTGATGTTTAGTCAATTCTAAACTTGTTTTTTTCCGGGTCGAGTACGCTGTGCGCGTCTGTGCTGCCGCTTCGCATTTGGATTGTTTGTATGTTTTGGTCCTGTTTGGATATTTATTTATTTTTCATCAGGAACTCTCTGTGGATTACTCCGTTTTTCACTATCGATCCCTGACCTGGACTGTTGTCACTGGCTACCTCTGCTTCTGTACGACATTGAGAACGCTGTGCGTGTCTGTGCAGCTGATTCGCGCCTGGTTGGATTACTCAATTTTTCCACTGTTGAACTCTGAACTGAACTGTTGATACGTTTGCCATCAGGCTGCTGCGAACTCTCTACCTTGTTACGTCTCTACCACGCTCGGTTCCTCAGATGGGTGAGTTACCGCTCTCTCTGCCGGTTGCGCTGTTTGTTTACTGCTTACTATCTGGGTGCGTTGCCTCCTATTTAGTTTGCTATTTTTGGTGAAGTGACATTCAGGGTTTGGCTAACGTGGTTTTTGCTTGTGATTGGCTCTCACTTTTATCAGTTTCAACATGCCTTGGGCAAAAACATTTTTTTCTTTTTTCCTCTGCTTCATTTCTTGTCTTGCATCCGTGATGGATATTGAATATTTACCATCACAACTCAGGGCCTTTAACTGCCGCCCGCGTCTTGATCCGAGGATGTATGATTACTGTCAGAGACTAGGGATTCTCCGTCGTTCAAGATACATACACCGTTCGCGGCGCTCACTCATGAGTACTTTTTGTTCCAAACCGGATGCTCCATCATGCATCTGGACCAACAATAGAATATTGTCCATACCTAGACAATTGCCTGCCGGTCCCACCATTCAGCACCCTCTGATCTATCTCACTGATAGTGCTCAGCAACATACATTTAATTTGAATCTTTTGCATCATCACTTTGGACTTTTGAACTGTCGATCAATTTCGGACAAAGCCCCTTATCTCAATGAAATGATCACTGACAATAAGCTTGACATTTTTCTTCTCACTGAAACTTGGCAAGTTCCTGAATTTTTTTTACAGTTAAATCAACTTACGCCAGATGGATATAAGTTTCTGTCTAGACCGCGACTCCATGGTAAAGGGGGTGGTCTCGCTATCATCCTCCGTGATAACCTCCGAATCAAGCAACTTGACTTCCATGACACCAATACATTTGAATACATGGTTTTGAAGGCTGACTCTCTCATAATTATCCTGCTCTATCTGTCACATGCACCACCTGCTTCATCGTCTGTCTTCACTACACTTCCCAGAATCCTCTGTCATCATCACCTGCACCTGCTCCTCATCACCCTCATCATCATCACCGTCACCTGTTGTCTTTGTTATTGTTCTGTGTATTTAAGTTCCCCTCTCACTCCTTGTCTTTGCTGGTTATTGTTTGAGCACACGCTCACAGTTTTCATGTTCCACGTAGAGATTAATAAACCTTTGCTTTTTGTACCTTCGCCTGCCTTCATCTTGATTCTCCCGTGGACCGTGACACTATCGACCTCCTAAGGTCCTGTCCAACTTCTCTCTGAACTCAGTGAACTGTTGACCCTCGCCTGCTCATTGTCATTTCCCATTCTACTGGTGACTTTAATATTCATGTTGATGCTGTCTGCTCTAACACCAATCAGTTACTTTATATCTTTGAATGTTTTAATCTTACTCAGCATGTAAATTTTCCAACTCATACGCGTGGTCATACCCATGATTTGATCTGTACATCAAGAGCCAATATCTCCACCATCTCTTCTACTGACACTGATATTTATGATCATAAATTTCTTGATTTTAGTTTCAGCTTGCCTATTCGTAAGAAATGTTCAACAACTGTTATATCCTACCGCAATCTCAAAGCTGTTGATACTGAATTATTTTGTACCTCCATTGCTTCTTCTAATCTATCTGATGTCTTTGATATCTCTTCTCCCTCCCTGATGTTATCTAACTATCACTCCATAATCTTGGATATCTTAGATAAGCACGCTCCTGTTAAGACCAGAAGTGTCCCTTCCACACATTCTTCTCCTTTGTACACTCCTGAGCTCCGTATCTTAAAGACCACTGGTAGACGGCTTGAGCGTCACTACAGAAAAACTGGCCTGACTGTTCACTATTTAGCTTTTATTGAACATGGTAAACATTACAAATCGGCCCTGTCTATGCTCCTGCTGCTCGACCTCAGCTCTGCCTTCGATACTGTCTCCCATCAACTACTCATTTCTCGCCTTTTGGATGTGGGTATTTCTGGTGCTGCTCTTTCTTGGTTTTCTTCCTATCTCTCTGACAGACAGTTCTACATTTCAGTTCAAGATTTCCGTTCATCTACTGTCCCCTGAAGCAAGGTGTCCCCCAGGGATCCGTTCTAGGGCCATTACTATTCATAATTTATATAATACCTCTTGGTCAGATCCTCCGCCGTCATGGTTTTAATTATCATTTTTATGCTGACGACATTCAATTATATACTACCTGTACATCGACTCTATCTATCACAACTGACAAAATCTTTGCTTGTGTGCATGAAATAAAAGATTGGCTTCATTCAATTTTTTAAAAACTTAACATGGAAAAAACTGAGATTATTTTTACCGGACCTCCATCACTCACTAACAAAATTCCTACTAACTTCACCTGTGAGTTCACTGGCTCTCACATCAAACCATCTGGTACTGTTAAAAAAAGTCTTGGTGTAATCTTTGACTCCTCTCTATCTTTCCATTCTCACATTAATTCTATCTCTAAATCAGCATCTATGCCGCATCTCTCAGCTCCGTCCCTTTATCAGTATCTCAGACGCTGAAACTGTCATCCATGCATTTATCACATCACGTCTCGATTATTGCAATGCACTTTTTATTGGCCTATCTGCTAGCTCCATTTCCAAATTGCAATACATTCAAAACTCTGCTGCCAGAATACTCACCCACACCAAGCGTTCTGCACATATCACCCCAATTTTGCATGATATTCACTGGCTTCCTGTGGCTTACCGTATTAAATTCAAAATTCTCCTTCTCACTTTTAAATCTCTGCACGGTTTGGCTCCCCCCTATCTCTCTAATCTGCTTTACCCCTACATACCGACTCGCTCTCTACGATCCTCCGAGTCTAGCCTTCTCGTCGTCCCTCGGCATCGCCTTGTTTCGATGGGGGGCAGATCATTCAGTGCTGTAGCACCCAAAATGTGGAACTCTCTACCCCGATCACTCTGTTCTGTTAACCCTCTGGGGACCAAGGTGTTTTTGGGGCCCTTGGGATGTTTTGACATGCACTGACATTTGTGCTTTTTTCAGTTATTTATAAACATGTTGATGGCAAAGGTGTAAATTCACTCTATACAGCACAAACGGGGCTACCATAATATGTGAGCAACATGTATGTACATGTTTGTATTTTTAAGAGAATAATGTTTATGAGTGGTTATTGAAAAAAAATAAAAATGAAAGTTGCTGAAATAAGACCACAAAACACATACTAAATATGTGTCCACAAGACTTTTGACTAATGGATGTTGTCGCTTCGAGTTCTGGCTTCAAAATGATGTGAAAATCATCCTGCCTAATCATTCACATAACACAATAGATTGATTAAAATTGTGAAAAACATTTTTTTGTTTGCCAAGGCAATATGCGAATGGGCGTCAACTGCCCAACCCCCTTGTGAAAAATTAGTTGGTTCACACCTGAGAAGACAAAGACCCTGCATAATAATTAGCCTTTCATTCAGGTGTGAGAAAAAATGCAAGGACCCCAAAGAATGCAAGAACATACATACACACATACACACACACATACATAGTTCAAAGTTAGAGTTGGAAACATCTTGAAAAGAAAATTGTCTTTTTCCATAAATGTCTTAGTTTGATCATACATATTTCAAAGTTGAGGATTCATTATTTTGATATAGCTTGCTTGGAACAAACACTATAACATCTTAGTTGATTAGTTTATTGACAAAACATACTATGTATTTAACATATGAGCAGAAACTCCTAACAAAAGCTTATTTGATGTCTATTTTAGAGTAAAAACTTTATCCAAAACTAGTCAACGAAATGTTGTCTTTTATTTCGTCTGTAACAGTGTGCATCTGTGTGTTCATTCATTCATTCATTTATTCACACACACACACACACACACACACACACACACACACACACACACACACACACACACACACACACACACACACACACACACACACACACACACACACACACACACACACACACACACACACACACACACACACACACATTAGCGTTTGAATAGCGCGTGCTCTCCGTGGGCGTGTCACATTACCAGAGATAATGAGCTGAGAGAAAGATAATTAGAATGGCTTACACGTCTCTCTTTTTATATAGATGACATAAACGGAGAATATTTATTTTAGTTTTGAATCGGATCATTTAAAAGTACAAACTCAAACGATCTAAAAGATATATTGCTTATGGCTGGGTGAATAGTATTAGCTGAGTTTTGTTTAAGTTTAGAGACGTTGTAGCTAGGCCACATAAGGAAAGAATATTTTATATTGCTGTGAAGTATTTGTATAATTCTTACCAGACAGCTGTTCTTTTATAATTATTCTTTCTCTGTTGATTGCCCGGCCATGTGGTTGTGTTCCTGTTTTCTCACGCGAGAGTTCATTCTTTTTTTTTTTTTTTTTTTTTTTTCTTTTTTTTTGACATAACTCAAAATACAAACTTCAGCATACATCAAGGATGCTTCTCATAACAAAAATCACATGGCATAAAACAAGTAAAAAAAAAAAAGCAGAAACAAAGAACATCAAGAGAAAAAAAAAAAAAAAAACTAAATATTTCTTCCTTTTTCATTTTGACAAGTTCAATGTTCATAGAATTTGGTAAACAAAATGGGGGCAATAATTACAATTTAAAGAATTCTCCCATAAAATTTAACAACATTTCATTCTTTTTATTTTTAATTAATTTTAATGACTTCCTCAATGATTCAATCTCTATTAAGAATAAGCTAAATTTAGGTATGGATTTTGCAAATTTTTGTTTATGGATATAATATTTACCATGCAAAATGTAGAAATTCACCACATATTCATACAATTTGCTTCTGTGTGTGTAATAACATATAACATCTTTTAGAGACAATTTATAATTCACTTTTCTTGGGGCAAAAAGAAAATGGCTAACATCAAACAACACCAAAATTCTTGACATAAATCACATTTATAAAACAGATGAGCCAAGTCTTCCTCATTTACATTACAAAAAGAACATTTGTTATCAATGTCCATGAATTTGGATAACAAAACTTTACACGGGTAAATTTTATGAAGTATTTTAAAGTGTACCTCTTTAACTTTATTCAGCATACAAAATTTATATGGATTTAACCATGCCTCTTTCCACTGAATATCAACAATTTGTGCATTCCAAAAAAAATTCCCTCTAGGAGAGATTTTATGATTGGATTGAAAAAATAATCTGATATTTTTATTATTACAGGAATGAGAAAATAGTTTGATACCATCAACTATTAACTCAGGAAGTTTTCTTTCGTTACTTCCAAAAGTAAGGTGACTTTTCATCAAATGTTTCAACCCATCTGGAATAGCTTTTACAACTTGCTGGAACTCTTTAAATGGAATGGGGAAATTGTAGGTAAACATAAAAGCTTCATAAGACAAGACATTTCCATTTTCATCAAACAAATCCATAACAAAGTATATATTTTTTTCAAACCATTTGTGTAAAAATAAAGATTTTTTTCTAGAGGTAATAAGACAATTGTTCCAGAGAAGCATTTTGTGTGGAGAAAAATTGTGATGGAAACCAATTTTCCAAGCTAATAACACTTGCTGGTAAAATTTGGATAGTTTAATTGGTAATTTCCCAGGGATATAGTTACATCTCAATAGAAAAGATAACCCTCCAAGCTTTTTGAAAATGAACTGAGGAATAAAAAACCATAATGAATTTTCATTTCTCTGACAGTTTCTCAACCAATTAAGTTTAAAGGTATTGTTAATATCAAAACAATCTAACATCTCTAAGCCACCATCAATTCTTTTGCCTGATATAATGTCCTTTTTTAACTTGCAAGGTTTATTTTTCCAAATAAAGTCGAGAAAGGTTTTATTAATTGCTTTGGAAGTTGTATCACTGACATAAAGGGAAAGAGCTGGGTAAACAAATCTGGAAAGACCCTCAGGTTTTCCTAACCTTTGGAAAGCAACACTCTCCCAAACAAAGTCAGATCCCTTTGTAACCAGTTATTCAGAATATTTTTAGTTTTTTTTATTTTAGGTATAAAATTCAATTGTTCACGTGTATGTTTATTTTTAGAAATATGAATACCAAGGTATTTAACAGAGTCTTTTACTGGTATGTTTTCAACAATTATATCTATAGAATCGTGTATAAATAATATTTCGCATTTATTAAGATTTAACATTAAGCCAGAGGATTTGGAAAATTTGGAAATACATTCTAGGGCCGTTTTAACTTGTGATTTATCTCTCAGAAATAAAGCAGTATCATCTGCCAATTGAGAAATTTTTATTTCTCTATCAAATATTTTAAGACCCAGAATGTTATGATTATTCAAAACGTGAATAGAAAGTAGTTCAGCCACTAATAAAAACAGAAAGGGAGAGATTGGACAGCCTTGACGTATGCCACGATGGATCCCAAATCTTTTAGAGGTTCCCATATTAAGAATAATAGAGCTATTAATATCTTTATAGAACATTTCTATAATATCAATAAAATTATTGCCGAAACCAAAAGCTTTCAATGAGTGAAGTAAGAAGCCGTGTTCAATGGTGTCAAAGGCTTTACAAAAATCTAACAACACAATAAGAGCCCCTGAATCAATTTGATCAGAATAGTCTAGAAGGTCAATTATAAGGCGTATGTTATTACTAATATGTCTATTTTTCATAAAACCTGTTTGAGTCTCATTAATGATTTCATTTAATCCGGATTTTAATCTTTTTGCATACACTAGAGCAAACAATTTATAATCTATATTTAATAGAGTAATAGGTCTCCAATTATCTATATTTTGGGCATCTTTATCTGGTTTAGGAATCAGGGAGATTAAACCTTGTTTCATAGTTGTGACCAAATCCTTTTTTTTTAATACATTCATTAAACAATAAGAAAAGGGGATCTTCCAATACCTTCCAAAAGTGTTGATAAAATTCAATTGAAAGCCCATCTGGACCCGGACTCTTACCTTTTTTCATATATTGGACAGCTGAAAGTAATTCCTCCTTCTTGAGGGCGGAGTCACAAAGATTTTTGAAGTCATTACTAACTAACGGAATAAAATCTTGAATTTCATTAGTAAATGATCTACAAAAGTCATAATTAAAGTTAGACTGATAAAGATTTTCATAAAAGGAGCTGACAAAATCTGAAATTTGTTTGGGATCCTTGCATAAGGTGTTGTTAATATATAATGCAGACAAAGAATTTCTCTTAAAATTCCTTTTTTCAAGAGCAAAAAAGTAGGCTGTATTCCTCTCTCCCTTTTCTATCCATCTAGCTCTTGAACGAACAAAAGCTCCACTAGCCTTGCTGATATACAAGTCATCAAGTTTTAATTTTAAGGACTGGAGCTCACTTTCCTCTGTTTGAGAGAGCGACCCAACTTTCCAAAGAGTATCAATTTTGTTCAAAATTTCTGTTTCTATGCAATCTCTTTCTTTTTTTTAATTCCTTACTTCTCCTAATAGCTAATTCTCTTGATTTTAATTTAAATAACTCCCATTTAGCTGCATAATCTGATTTCTCTGAATAAAAGATATTGGTGGCTAACGTTTCAATATTTTTTGTAAAAATTTTATCTTCTAATATAGAATTGTTAAGTTTCCAATATCCACGGAGGCAGCTGGGTTTACGAACAGTCTGTAAAGACAACTCAATCAAAAGGTGATCTGAAAAGGGAGCATAATGATGGGAGATATCTTGAACATGTTGTAATAGACTGGAAGAAATAAGAAATAGGTCAATTCTCGATTTTAAAGACTTTGAGGCATTGCTCCATGTATATTCAAATGAATTACTATTAAAGTAGCGCCACGAATCCACTAAAGATAGATCTTTGCATAAGGAATCAATAATATTAGAGCTTTGATAGTGGGGTCTTACTTTCCTTGGAAACCTATCCATCAAATCATCAGGGACTTCATTAAAATCTCCCGCAATTATTAACTTAGCATTTGGGGTTGTTTGCAGCAATTGAGATAAAATAAGAGAAATGTCAGTGAAAAGGGAATTATTCATAGAATGTGAGTTAAACCCATAGATATTACATATAACAAAGATGGTACTATCTAGTTTAACAGTTAGAATAACCCATCTTCCTTCAGGGGAGGACACAGAATTTACAATATCTCCTTTAAACTTATGAATTAAAATAAGAACACCAGCTGAATTATTTGACCCATGACTAAAAAAAACCATATCGCCCCATTGAGCTTTCCAAAATTTTGAATCAGAAGCAGCTGAATGGGTCTCTTGCAAGAAAATAAAATCTGCATTATAACGCCTACAAAACAGAAAAAGTGCTTTTCTTTTAATGTCATCTCTTAAGCCCCGCACATTTAAAGAAACAATGTTCAACTGGTTGAACTCGAAGTTGTCCATTAACAAATAAAAGTATGAAAAAGATCAAGGGAAAAAGAAAGAAAAGGAAAAAAGATAACCACAATGTGTATTGAACACCTACTGTAACTTGAAAGTTCTGTAACGCTGTTTCCTTTAAGAAGGATCAGTGAATCAGTAAAGCAAGGTCGAAAATCCCTTAGAAGAATGTCAACAATTTGAACTGGGCAAACATGTGCAAAAAAAAGTAAATCAAACCTGACACGCGGTTAGAAACTGTAGTCAGATTACGGGTGCCGTGCTGAATTGGCAGCGATTCGCTTGTTATTGATGACAGCAAAGGGACCGCTGAAACCGGCCTTCTTTCCTTCCTTCCGTGCCGCCAGGACAAGAGGCCAAAGTATATTTCGACTTTCAATGTCCGCTTTGGAGAGAGATTCTTTGACATAGAGAGCATTTTCTCTGAGGTAGATAGAATTCTTAGCTTCCATCCATATGATGTCGCGGTATCTCCGCATGGCGAATCGAATGATGATGTGTCGCGGCGAGCCCTCCGGCCGCTGTTTGCCTACACGATGGACAACATCCACAGCCTCCTCAAGCTTGTCTTTGATTCGCGGGACCACCCTGGCAAGATGATTCATGGTGATCGTTCGGACATTTTCTTCCTCACGTTCTTTCACTCCAAGCAATTTCAAACACCATCTGCGGCTGTACCTTTCTAGCTCTTCCACTCTAGACATGAGAGAAACATTCTCCTGTTGCATATGTTGAATCGAAGCTTCGGCCTTACCGATCTTTTCGCCGTGAGTGGCAACATCTGAAAGGAGTCGATTGACGGTGTCAGACAAAGAATTCACAGCCGCAGTTGTGATCTCAATGGAGCTCTCGATACGGGTTATCTTTTGAAAAACAGCGTCTTGCTTAGAGTTCAGGGACTGAATAGCGTCGAATATCTCAGTGAGCGATACAACAAAATCAGCTTTTTTCTTTTTTCCAGGAGGACTTTTGCTGGGTGTAGCACAAGCATCGGAATCATTTTCAAACTTATCTTGTGAAATGGAGGCAGAAGCATCTCCAAATTCAGGCACGGAGACATCCATATTTTGGTCAAGAGATTCACGCGACATCAGACTGTCGAAGTTCCACGAGGCGCGCAGGTTCCTATTAACTTGTTTTTTGCCCATTAAACTCAAAGGCGGGTTCCAGCTTTTGTTTTACAGTCTTTCGCGAATAAAACCATCCGCCATAGGAACAGAGTAACGACCCGTTGACCGAAAATTTCCTTCTTAACCAGAAGAGGTGCAAATTACAGACCTACTCAGCAAGACGCCATCTTGGCCTCAGCCTCACGCGAGAGTTCATTTGCGGAGCTCCAGGGAATCCCCGTGACGTCAGTCTGATCAGCTGGATTACTGACTTTTACTTCCGTTTAAAAGAGCTGGAAAGTCGACGTTCGAGAGCAACGCTACTATTGCTCCTTTGGGACTAGCGATCGATCGCACTACACACTTTTGTCATTGACTGTGATTGTGGGACTCTCTTTGCGGAAATACACTAGAGGATTATTTCACCTTGGAGATCGCTTCACAGGACAGCGCTGTTCCTCTTCATGTGCACGGACTTTGAAAGGCTTACCGGTGAGGCCGATTCAATGCACACACTTACACTGGACTGGAACACACACACTCACAGGACTTCTTTCCTATATTGTATATATTCTGTGTTGGTGCTTTCTATTTAATACACTTTGAGGTATCTTTCCATTTTGTTTGTTGTGGAGTTTATGTTGTGAACAAATAGAACATTTCTATTAAAAAAGAAAATCAAATAGAGTGTATAAACCGTAGATTTTGTGGTGTATCCTGCCTTAATTAGGCTGAGCGTTACAACGTGCACCAGAAATAAAGTTCATGGAGATGGAGAGGCAGAACCCACACCCTGTTTATTTTCTTTATTTTACAAAAGCACAATATTTTATTTCTATTGTGTAACAGAATGAAAATTCTGTAACAGGTAATTTTGTAATGAAGGAAAGAAATGATGTAGTAGCACTACAAGCCATGAGAGGGCGCTACATATGCTCACCTGTTTGGAAACATAAAAGAGAAGAAACTGACATGAAGAAGTCAGTCAGTTTGTGGTGAGGAGCTTATGCTTCCTGGTGGCTACTTTAAAACCATGATTCATTGAGAAACCTGGGGGGTTTTAAGCTCAATGTAAGGACTGGTCGTTTTTTTTGCTCACACTTTAAGGGGAATGGGGAAGCAAGTAAGTTTGGAAAAAGTAAAAAGGATGATGGTCTGGAATGTTTTTTTTGTGTGACTACAGCCGAAATGTATAGTGACACAGAAAAGAGAAGTATTTCCACGTACTCAATGTTTTCATCAAACAACCAAGTTTCAGCGCACTCAATGTTTTCATCAGGCTGCATAACTTTATTTGTTTTTCTTCTACATGGGACCGAACTTCACATCAGATAAGAACTTTAAGATCATTGTTTTTTTTTTTTTTTTTTTTTTTTGTGTGGGTGAAATGAAAGTCAATGGTTACTAGTCTTTCATTAAGAGTTTATGTTAGAAAATGCCAGCAGTGGGGTAATAAAACAACTAAAAGAGTCAAAAGTGGGTAGAATGTTTGCTTGAATATATTAAACAGTTTTGATCTGAGTGATAACCTCTCATTAGTAGCTAAATCGAATAAAACAAAACGAGAAAGGTTACAAAATGGCGCCCGAACAGGGACTCTGAATAAGAGATTCTTGAACTTAGAGGGGGTATCACTAAATAATTTAAGAAAGGATCAAATAAAAGAACTTACAGCAAACCCAGTAGTCTAAAAATGGAGAGGGATGAGATCGTGTCCAGTGAGGATTTCTCTGATGAAGCATTCATGCAGAGGAGAGATCCAGTGAATGAAATGATCGACACTTTTAGTGAACTTTATATCGAATCAGAAGAAGAAGGATTGGCAATACAAGACCAGCTTGGCGATCCAGATGATTTTACTGCAATTCCACCTCCACCACCGGTTGTTTTTGAGGAGGAGCAGGTGTATTCAAATGGAATGGAAACAAAACAACGTCTAATTGACATCGAAGAACACCTTACTGACATCGAACATAGGGTGAGTGATTGTGTTATTCAAAACACAATGGTAGATATGATGAAAAAATTTGAAGATCGAATTAACTATCGTATCCAAAAAGAAACTGATCGAGTTAAAGCACTAATGGACAATAGGATAGCTGATTTAGGTCAGAGCATGGTTGATTGTCTAAAAAGGAGAGATAAACAACTAGATCAGAGGATTCAAGCTATAAACCAACTTTCATCTACTCCCATTCCTGCAACTACGGTCAGTCATCATAAAACTGCAAAGAAAGAAAGTGTGCAAAAACAAGCTCATTCGAGTCAACCGTGTATGTCTTTGCCTACGATACCAGCACCATACAATCCGCCGGTTAAATTAGAGTTTCCCAGTTTCACCAATGCAAGTGTTGATGATCCAGTTGTATTTATTGAGAGAGTGGAGGAGTACGTTAATCTCCGCCCGTTGCCTGATAAAGAAATACTGGCAGCACTGGCGGTGGTGTTAAAAGGGACAGCAAAACACTGGTGGAGTGCTGAAAAAAAGAACGTAGGTACATGGAAAAGCTTTAAGGATAAGTTTTTGTTTGCATTTTTGAATGAGGATTTTAAAGAAGTGGCTGCACAGAGACTCATAAATAGAAGACAACAAAATAAAGAGAGTATTAGGGATTTTGCTTACCACTATAGAGCCCTTTGTATGAGAAACAATCCAAAAATGACTGAAACGGAGATCGTGAATGCAATTCTCAGAAACTGCAACCCAAGATTAGCCAGTTTGCTGAGAAGCTCTGCAAACACAGTCGATGAATTAGTTCGTTTGGGGACACAGATTGAGAAGGATTGGATGGGAGCAAAAAGTCACTGGAGTTTGGTTAATAGTGAGGAGCAAAACAGGAAATCACCAGCAGCAATGTCAAAAAGAGAAAATCAATTGATGCTGGTTGAGCAAAATAACACTAGCAAAGGGTACAGAGCTCTTCAACTACCTGTGACCATCAATCACACTAACATTGATGCTATCATTGATACCGGAAGCACTTTTTCGATTGTCCAGAAAAAGATATGGAAAGAACTGAGCAAGAAAGGAAGTGATCAGTTTTATACAAGTAATCAGAACTTTATTTTAGCAAATGGACAATGTCAAAAAGCTATCGGAAAGGTGAGATGGATATGTGAGGTCAAAGAAGAAAAGTATGAGGTGGATTTTTTTGTGATGGAAGATGAGGATTTAGCAGTATCAGTAATCCTGGGTCTTGACTTTTTTAAAAAATCTAAAATGATTTTGGATTTTAACACCTTGAACTTTCATTTGCCTGAGATAACACAAAAGAAGTGTTCATTGCCTTTTTCTTTCCACGATGAACCATCCACCAACCATTTTTACATGGCTATCCTGGATGCAGAGGAAGATCCTGTCCTAAGTGAAGAGGAACATCATCTCATTTCTGAAGCAGCAAAGCATGCTGAAACAACTCCTGAGGTACAAGCACAGTTGAAAGACTTGATGGTACAATGGCCAACGGTATGTACACAAAGTCTAGGCCGAACCAGCATTATTCGACATCAGATTATCACAACTGACCAGCAACCGGTAAGAAAAAAACCATACAAAGTCTCTGCTTATAAGAATGATTTTATAGAAGGTCAGGTGAAGGAACTACTTGAAAAGAAAATCATTCAGCCTTCTACCTCTCCGTGGGCATCACCGGTGGTTGTGGTAGACAAGAAGGATGGGAGCAAGAGACTATGTGTAGATTACAGAGGCTTGAATGCAAAGACTCACCTAGATGCCTATCCTATGCCGCAGATTGTTGATATAATGGAATCACTGAGTGGAGCCAAAGTTTTCAGTACTTTGGACCTTAAAAGTGGGTACTGGCAGATGGAGATGGACCAGCCCAGTGTTGAAAAAACAGCGTTTTGCACATCTTCAGGATTATTTGAATTTCTGTGTCTACCTTTCGGTCTTAAAAACTCGGCCGCGTCTTTTCAAAGGCTTATGGAACAGGTGCTAAGAGAGCACAAAAATAAATTCTGTCTGGTCTACATTGATGACATTGTGGTTTATTCACCTTCTGTTGTAACCCACCTTCAACATCTCCAGAAAGTGTTTACTTGTCTTAAAAAGGCTGGTTTGTCTCTTAACCTGAAGAAATGCAATTTCATCAAGCCATCACTGACGTTTCTAGGTCATGTTATCTCGGCAGATGGAGTAAAGACGGATCTGGAGAAAATATCGGCTGTCCAGTCATTTCCGGTGCCTGCATCAGTCAAAGAGGTCCAAAGATTTCTAGGCCTGTCAGGCTGGTACCATAGGTTTATTGAGAATTTTTCTAAGAAAGCCGCTCCACTTCATGCTCTAAAGAAAAAAGGGGCAAAATGGATATGGTCTGAAGATTGTCAACAAGCCTTTGAAACAATCAAACAAGATCTCATCAGTGCTCCAGTTCTAATATCACCTGATGTAAACCGTGCTTTTAAAGTTCAGACAGATGCCAGTGAGAACGGTTTGGGAGCAGTGTTGACTCAAGAAGAAGATGGGCAAGAAAGAGTGGTGGCATATGCATCTCGGCTTTTGAAGGGAGCTGAGAGAGCATATTCTACATCCGAAAAAGAGTGCCTAGCAGTCGTGTGGGCTGTAGAAAAATGGAAGCATTACCTGGAGGGAAAACCTTTTGAAGTGGTAACAGATCATGCTGCATTGGTCTGGGCATTTCAACATCCAAAGCCATCCTCTAGGTTAATAAGGTGGACAATACGGCTCCAGGGGTTTCATTTTTTTGTCACTTACCGAAAGGGACAGTGCAATGTGGTTCCTGATGCACTGTCTAGAAACTACCACTTTGAAACTGAGTCTCTTTTTTTAAATACAGCACAAAAAAATAATTCACCAGACTACACTTTACCTGTGGATCTTGAGCAAGTCAGCAAAGCTCAGAAAGATGACAAAGAGATCCAGAATTTGATGTCACAAAATCTGCAGAAACAAAGTGATGATGCAATGCGAGTTCACTATCTGTGCAAAAATGGAGTAATTTTTAGGAGTGTCCCTGAAGGAAAGAAAGGACAAAAACTGCAAATAGTGATTCCAGCTGTTTTCAGAAAGACGTTTTTATCCTATGCTCATGACAATCCATTGAGTGGCCATTTAGGAAGTTTCAAGACCCTAATGCGACTGCTTGATTTTGTTTATTGGCCCAGCATAAGAAGTGACGTTTGGCAATATTGCAAAGTATGTACGGTATGCCAACAATACAAACCACCAACAACTAAGACTGCAGGGATGATGCAGAGTGTACCAGTAGTCGAGCCGGGACATATGATGGGGATTGACATAATGGGTCCTTTTCCAAGGAGTTCAAAGCGACATGAGTATCTGTTAGTAGTTGTGGACTATTTCTCCAAGTGGGTGGAATTATTTCCAATGAGAGCCGCAAGAGCTCCTACGATTGCTCGAATTCTCATTGAAGAGATTTTCACTCGTTGGGGAACACCAACTTACCTGGTGTCTGACCGTGGAAGGCAGTTCACGTCAAATCTCCTCACAACTATCTGCAAACAATGGAAAGTCATTCAGAGGCTCACTACAGCCTATCATCCTCAAAGTAACTTAACAGAACGAGTCAACAGGAACCTAAAAACGATGATGGCGTCCTATGTAAAAGAGAACCACCGAAGCTGGGATCAGTGGCTTCCAGAATTTCGTTTTGCACTGAATTCAGCATGGCAAGAAACCACAGGATACTCGCCAGCGGAAATCGCTCTTGGAAGAAGGTTGAAAGGGCCATTGGAACGAGCAATTCAACATCCACCAGATCCAGATCACCAGAGTTACAGTACTCTGGAACGGCATGCTCATCTAATTGATCTGGTTAAAGCTAATGTGGAGAAAGCACAACAGCACCAAAGAAAGTATTACAATCAGAGAAGAAAGAACCAAGAGTTCTGTGAAGGAGATGTGGTATGGGTGCGATCTCATCCGTTATCCAAGGCTGATGATGCTTTCATGGCCAAATTATCTCCAAGGTGGAAAGGGCCTGCAAGAATAGTAAAGAAGTTAGGTCCTGTGAACTATAGGGTCTCTCTTATTTCTGATCCTACAGTCATTGATTCGTATCATATACAGAATTTGAAAATTTGCCACGGATATGTCAAATTTTAAAAACATGGGAGGGGGTATGTAACAGAATGAAAATTCTGTAACAGGTAATTTTGTAATGAAGGAAAGAAATGATGTAGTAGCACTACAAGCCATGAGAGGGCGCTACATATGCTCACCTGTTTGGAAACATAAAAGAGAAGAAACTGACATGAAGAAGTCAGTCAGTTTGTGGTGAGGAGCTTATGCTTCCTGGTGGCTACTTTAAAACCATGATTCATTGAGAAACCTGGGGGGTTTTAAGCTCAATGTAAGGACTGGTTGTTTTTTTTGCTCACACTTTAAGGGGAATGGGGAAGCAAGTAAGTTTGGAAAAAGTAAAAAGGATGATGGTCTGGAATGTTTTTTTTGTGTGACTACAGCCGAAATGTATAGTGACACAGAAAAGAGAAGTATTTCCACGTACTCAATGTTTTCATCAAACAACCAAGTTTCAGCGCACTCAATGTTTTCATCAGGCTGCATAACTTTATTTGTTTTTCTTCTACATGGGACCGAACTTCACATCAGATAAGAACTTTAAGATCATTGTTTTTTTTTTTTTTTTTTTTTTTTTTGTGGGTGAAATGAAAGTCAATGGTTACTAGTCTTTCATTAAGAGTTTATGTTAGAAAATGCCAGCAGTGGGGTAATAAAACAACTAAAAGAGTCAAAAGTGGGTAGAATGTTTGCTTGAATATATTAAACAGTTTTGATCTGAGTGATAACCTCTCATTAGTAGCTAAATCGAATAAAACAAAACGAGAAAGGTTACAATTGTATGTGGGCACATAAAAAAGTAGACATTTAACAGATTATTTTCTCATATTTCTTAACTTTATACAAACAGAAATGATGGTAGTACTTTAGGTCTATTTTTCTGCTATGTGAAAAAAAAACAGCAAAACGCACGAGTGCGTTCTTGGTCCCCAGAGGGTTAACACTATTTCTGAATTCAAATCCATGATCAAAACTCACTTATTTGCTGAATGTCATAACTCCTAAGTTGTACTGGAAGGTTTTTTTTTTTTTTTTTTTTTTTCTTTCTGCTGGGTGTTGCCCCATCTACCTAATTTTTTTCATTTTCTGTACTCTATCTACCTACTGTTGTTTTGTCTGCTGTCTTTGTCCTCCGCTTTTATCGTTGCTTGTCTTTTGATAAGCGTCCTTGAGCTCTGGAAAGGCGCTATATAAATCAAACTTATTATTATTATCATTAGTCTGCATGTCTCATGTGTTAATAGGAGTAGGAGTGGAACTCTGTACGTGGCTTCGTTCCCTCCTTGCATTGTTCTATACGTGTACTAAACGTGCTAAACAAATAAACTAAACTAAACTGTGTGATAAAACTGCACATTTTAAAGTTTGAAAATACACATTTGAAAATAAATTTTTGGGTGTGATTGTTGATTATAAAATTTGCTGGAAACCCCATATTAAATATGTCAGAAGAAAAGTAGTGCAGAGTATTGGGGTAATGAGGAAAGCAAGGCATGTTTTGAGTCAAAAAGCACTTTTTATTTTGTATTGTTCACTTGTTTTGCCTTATTTAAATTATTGTGTTGAAGTATGGGGCAACACCTACAAAACCACCTTACAAACATTAAGCACAATACAAAAAAGAGCAATTCGGTTAGTTAATAAGGTAGGATATAAAGAGCATACTAATTTACTATATTTAAAATTGCACACTCTTAAAGTTTAATGATCTCGTTAAATTTAAGACCGCTCAATTAATTTATAAAGCGATACATAAACAGTTGCCTGGAAAATACAACAGTTATTTGCAGATAGGGCTGGGGGTTATAACTTGAGAGGGGATTTAAATTTGAATCAATACAGGATTCGGACAAAACTCAAAAGTATGTGTATTTCGAGTTGTGGGGTGCTTTTGTGGAATGGTCTGAGCAATTCGATCAAGCAAAGTGTTAATATGTTGCAATTTAAAAAAGGTATAAAAGATGTGTTTTTGATAAGTATAGAAGTGAAGAGGGTGAATGATAATTCATTATGATTGTAAATGTTGTTTGATTATGGTTTTTGATTATATTTTTTTTATTTTGCATTGTTTTAATATTGAGATAAAGCATGATCTTAACTTAGTAGTTTTTTTGTTAGAATTTAAAACGTATGTTTGATTTTTTTAGTTTGATTGTGAATTGATTTGGGTAGTTATTGGGGGTAGGTCTTGATAAGCCTAGGGCTTCTACCTATCCCTTTTCGAATAGGTTGATTAATATGCCAAAATTTGTTGTTGTTTTTTGTGTTTATTTATTTGTTTGGAGATTTCATACGTATTGCTGTCTTTATTATTTTTATTGTATATATACATATTTATTATATATACATACATTTATTTTTTAATCAATTGTTTGAAATAAAGAATTCATTCATTCATTCATTCATTCATTCATTCATTCATTCATTCATTCATTCATTCATTCATTCATTCATTCATTCATTCATTCATTCATTCATTCATTCATTCATTCATTCATTCATTCAAAAAGTGGCCAGCCTAAGGCACACCTGTGCATTAATCATGCTGTCTAATCAGCATCTCGATATGCCACACCTGTGAGGTGGATGGATTATCTCGGCAAAGGAGAAGTGCTCACTAACACAGGTCTGTGAACAATATTTGAGAGAAATAGGCCTTTTGAGTACATAGAAAAAGTCTTAGATCTTTGAGTTCAGCTCATGAAAAATGGGGGAAAACAAAAGTGTTGTGTTTATAATTTTGTTCAGTGTATATAGTATATATTATATTATATTCTTGAGATAAGGGACAAAACATGTCCTACACACAAAAGCCCTCTTTATGTAAAGCATAAAAAAATTAATCAAAATAGAAATATTTAAAAAGATACATCTAAAAGAAATCTGGATACTCAGGACATTCATTACTTTTATTTTAATATAATTGTGTTAGTATTATTTTAAATACATGCTCTATACTTACATGCAGTTTAACCTGTCCTCGGCATGAGGTCATAATGTAAAACAGACAAACAAGTGTTTAAAAATGCAACAACAACAAAACAAAAAAACTTTAAATTGAAAGGCAGAGATCTATATATCAATCAATATAAAAAGTAAATCTTGAAATATATTTTCCATTAAAAAATGCCTATCAAAGTTGTGTCCTCACTTTGCATCAACTCCTTCAGTATTTTTGATAATTCTGAATAAATCAGGCAATGGTCATGGTCATCTTTAACTCCGAGGACCCCTATTCTATTTCCTACTCATTGTGGATCTCACACAAAGACACATAGTCCTAAACGTTTTATATATTTTTTGTATTTTATATAAACAATGTTGAAGTCTCTGCAGTCATAGCTTTAACATGTCAACTTGATCCATCTAGACATTTTTTTATGTTTATTAAAGGTGCTCTAAGCGATGTCACGCGTTTTTTAGGCCAAAACATTTTTTGTCACATACAGCAAACATTACCTCACTATCCGCAGACTGCCTGTCCCCTGAACACACTGTAAAAAAACGCGGTCTCTGCGAACACCCCAGACTCCACAAATGGCTACAAAAACAAACTCTAGCGATCCGCTCTACGAAACATAACAAACTGTTCCAGCCAATAACCGACAAGAATGGTTTGGGGGTGGGTTTGAGGGGTTATTGCGCGGATGAGGAGGAGGGAGGGTCTAGCTAGCCTCCATTTTGTTTGACAATAGTTCGAACGTCAACAAGAAGTGACGTCACCCAGGATCGCTTAGAGAACCTTTAAGGCAGCTACAACTAAAATTACTTAACTGTAGAACACGTGGTGAAGATGTAAATATTCAGTTTTGTCAACTCTGTCAGGTTTTATGTCTGATGGAGTTGACCAATATGGTGATGAGTTAACAAGTGCTCACAAAACTTGTCATATAGTTATATTATTATTTATTCATTTTAGCATATGGGGAATTATTATAATGTTGTTTCATGATTTTATTTACATATATATTTGGCCCGATTTACATGCCTTATATACATAGCATCTTTACATCTACTGTCACCATGAAATCAAAATGAATAATATTATTTTTTTATATTTCATATTATAAATAATCCATTTGTACACATCTTTTTTTTCTTCTTTTTTTAACACCTTTCACTCACATAAGATCACAGCAATAGCAAACCCTGATGTAATGGACTTCACAGAGAGCAACATGTCAAATTTCCCACTGCTTAAGTCATGCAGGTCGGCACAAATAAAATGTATGTAAATGATGTAGTTAAAACACAGGCTACAGATCCTCTGGATTGACATTAGGAAGATTTCTGTTGCTGCTACACATAATAATGCTTCCCATTACACTCAACCTAACATATGCTTCTGGTATTCTGTGTGCTAGTGGAGACCCAGAATGAGATGTACTGTACAGCTAAAAGAAAAAAAACAAACCACTGGAACGATTGTTGTTTAAATTAAATATTAGTATAAAAATTAGTTGTCTTAATTAGTTGCCTTGTCAATCGTTTGTTGTAGCCTCAGTTGGACTTTTGTCAACACCCTCAGTTTTTAACACCGTCAGATGAAGGTTTCTAATAATTTTGAAATAAATATTTTAGTATTTTTTTCCATTTCTTTTGTTAAAATATTAAAACATCAACTGAACTACATGATATTATGTCTTATTTACCTAGGAACATTGGTTATATATGTTTAATATTAAAAAAAGTTGGGTAGAGATTTAAGGAATTTAGGAACTTGATTGTTCATAATAACCCCAAC
This sequence comes from Chrosomus eos, assembly GCA_036326025.1. Classification (NCBI taxonomy): domain Eukaryota; kingdom Metazoa; phylum Chordata; class Actinopteri; order Cypriniformes; family Leuciscidae; genus Chrosomus; species Chrosomus eos. The sequence goes on from CM070840.1 coordinate 34,406,635, forward strand.
CCAATGTTATTTTGTACTTTTTTAGAAAATTAATTTTTTCTTTACTGAATACCAGTATTACATAACTGAAGACTGAAACTGATAACTGTTCCTTCACATGGTTAATTATCTGAGAACTTTGTCTACAAATATATTAGTTTATAATTAATGTACTATTAAATAATAAAAACAAACTTCTAAACCATGTTATGTCCCTTATCTGAAGAATCAGTGATTATTATTATTATTATTATTATTATTATATTAATATTATAATTGTAATAACACTGATGTAGAAGCACCTAACCCTGGATGCAATCCTAAACTTGACTTGACATAAACTTTAAACTTGTCCCTCAAATCTTATTGGTTGATTGGAATGTTGTTCCAGGAACATGTTGCACTTGGTGAAATCAGGTGAAATTTATATAAATATAAATTCTATTATTATTATTATTATTATTATTATTGTAATGTTACATAAAGATGGATGTGTGTATGTAAACATGAGTATTTGTGCCATATAGGACCATCATACTAATTTTAGGGTCTCTGCAATATACATTCTCTGATGCCCAAAGAGTTTCAGTAGTAGTAGTAGTAGTAGTAGTAGTAGTAGAAGAGCTCAAGGTAAAAGATCCTTCTTTGTTTTGACCCCTTAAAGTTCAGTTCAGTCACTCCAAGATTTGTAGGTATGATCATAAAAGCCTCAGTGAGAATAGTTGTTTATCGTCAGATCAGAATAAGGTGTCATCATCTGCTGCTCCCAGCCATGGTGAGAGCCTCAAGAGCTGTGGTCCCGAATCACGAGTTTGACTCACGCAAGGTTTAGATGTGTCAGACTCCAGCGAGCTCAGTGACCCCGTGACCTCAGACTCCAGCGAGCTCAGTGACCCCGTGACCGACCCCGTCCCCTCAAAAGCATATGTGTGCAGACAGTCAAAGGGTGGGACGTAGGGGTCTTCATCTGCCTCAGCCAGACGATCCATAATAAACTGTTGAAAGAGCCCGTCTTCTGGTCCTATGAGGTGAGAGTGACGTAGAGACATGCGGATACTGGTGGTGACTTGTTCTCGACAGAGCTTGCGCTCTCGCCGGTGCGGATGTCGAAGAGAAACTGTTTGGTTGGACTGTGTCTCTGGGACTGTAAAACTCAAGATTTTCTCAGAGAACTCTTCTGTATCCAGCTCTTGTGTTGCCATTTTCTCCTGCCGTAATGTCTTGTATTTTCGCACAGCTAGAATTAACGTTGATAGCACTGCAGGGCAAGCCAGAAAGAGAAGTTTTTTTACAATACAATCCAATATTTATTTATAAAGCACATTTAAAAAACCAAAGCTGACCAAACTTTTAAACTGGATATAATTACATTTATTACATTACTGTACATTTCCAAAATGCACTTTCTGTAAAGCTGCTTTGAGACAATGTGTATTGTGAAAAGCGCTATACAAATAAATTTGAATTGAATTGAATTGAATATAATTACGAAAATCTTACCAGGGTCAGGTCCAGGACTTCATTAAAACATCAAATACATTAAAAACTAAATTAAAGGCACAATATGTAAAATATTTGGATTATTATTAGGAATATCCCAAGCCGATCTCAAGGATCAGGATCAGGGTCGATTAATGCAGTTTTTTAACCAATCTCAGTTATTTTTAGTGTGTGTTGCTGCCTGTTCTGCTGCCCTGTGTATAATTACCATTAAAAATGGAAAATATCCTTGTCTCCGTCAGCCGCTAGTGGCTGAAATGAGACTGCATTGCTCATCTGCTTTTGACAAGGACTCAACGCTGATATCCGTCAACTGATGGTTGTTTATGATGATGAAATGTGTATTGAGAACTTCATCTAAAAGACCATCAGAGTTGCTCAACGTTTCACCGTTTACTGTCTCCTGAACCCTGCTGTGTATCCTCCGCCCTCTGCACCATTAGTCGTCCTTCCAGCACCTGAACCTATGCAGGTAGACTCCTACCACCTAACACATGCGGATCGTCAGAGGAGATTTCTCCATCAACTGCGTCTTTACTGTGGGAGAGAGGGACATGTCATCACCGCCTGTCCAGTTCGATCACCACGCCCAGCGATGAGTACTATTCAACTTCCATCTCAAATAAACTCTTTATCCCGTACAACTGTACATGTCCTAACCCCCTGCATTTGTCTTTCAGCACAAACTCTCATCGACTCGGGTTCCACGGGGAACTTCATCTCCACCCAACTTCTCCAAAAACGAAATGTCCGTAAGAAACGGTGCTCTCAAGATTTGAGGATTCACACCATACAAGGGAAGCCACTGGGTCGTCGTATCCGGTACTTCTCTTCCACACTGACGCTCCGCATCGGATGCCTGCATACTGAGGAGATCACGTTCATGGTGCTGGAAGGATCCATCGCAGACCTCATCCTGGGACACCCATGGATGTCACAACATCAACCCCATATCAACTGGAACACCGGGGAAGTATTGCAATGGAGTGATGCCTGTTTCTAATCATGTCTCTCCTCTGTTCAAAAATCTTCAAATCTTTTATTTACCACTCCGAAACCACCATCACTCTCACTCAATTCTACCACCGTTGAGAGCCCGGAGGTGGATCACAAGGTGGAGATTCCTCTGGAATCACGGGAGTTCCAGGATGTCTTCAGTGAGCAGTTGGCAACCCAACTTCCACCACATCATCCATGGGACTGTGCAGTCGACCTACTACCTGACCAAAGGCAGAGTATATCCACTGTCCATCCCGGAGCACAAGGCCATGGAGGAGTATAACCAGGAGGCACTTCAACAACGATTCATCAGATCATCTATAACCCCTGCCGCTTCAAGCTTCTTCTTTATTGCTAAAAAGGACAGAGCCATGAGGCTGTGCATCGACTACCATCACCTCAACTCCCAGACTGTAAAGTACAGCTATCCACTTCTTCTGGTTCCGGCAGCTTTGGAACAGCTATGGGGAGCTCGCATCTTCTCCAAACTGGACCTGCGAAGCTCATAAAACCTCATTCGTATACGCCAAGGTGGAGTGGAAAACTGCCTTCGTTACCCCATCAGGACACTACGAATATCGGGTCATGCCGTATGGCCTGTCCAACTCACCTTCTGACTTCCAGGGCTATATGAATGAGGTGTTCCTGGAATTCCTCCAACGATTCGTCATGGTCTAAATAGACGACATCATCATCTATTCCCGGAACCTGGCCGAACATACATGTGACGCAAGTCCTAGAGAAGCTCTGCCATCACCATCTCTACCTTGAGCTGGAGAAGTGCGAGTTCCATACCACCTCTGTCCACTTCCTGGGGTATGTCATTGATCAACATGGCATCCAGATGGACCAGAGGAAGGTGGATACCATCCGGAACTGGCCTCAACCACACTACCATCAAGGAGCTCGAACGCTTTCTAGGATTCGCAAACTTCTACAGATGGTTTATTCACAATTATAGCCTACTCAGTTCACCTCTGACCTCTTCACTCAAGGGCCGGTCCATGTCTCTTTCCTTAACCATGTCAGCATCTGAAGCGTTTTGACAACTCAAGGAGGTCTTCCAAACCGCTCTGATCCTGGTCCACCCAAATCCAGATCTCCTGTTCGCCATTGAGGTTAACGCCTCATCTACCGGGGTCGGAGCGGTCCTCTCTCAGCGGCAGGGTGATCCTCCTGGACTCCATCCATTTGCCTTCTATTCCAAGAAGCTGTCCCCAGCGGAGCAGAACTACGACATTGGTAATCGTGAGCTGAGAGGGAGACACTGGCTGGAGGGAGCACATCACCGATTCGAGGTTATCACATATCATTGAAACCTTGAATATCTGTGCAAAGCTAAGAGATTGAACCCACATCAAGCCCGGTAGGCTTTATTCTTCACCAGGATCCTGAAGATTCCTCTCCCGAACCTATTCTCCCTCCAGCCATGATCGTTAGTTCTATCAAGTGGGCCATCAATGAGCAAATTACCTAGGCCATCGCTCCAACCCAGCTCTGCCGGGAGGTCCAGAAGGTTTCCTCTACGTTCCACCCACCTGTCGCCTGCCCCTTCTGGACTCAGCTCATACATCTCCGGGCTCTGGACACCCAGGTAGCCGACGTCCCCTCTCGCTTCTACGTCAACGCTACTAGTGGCCCACCATGACTCAGGATATCTCCCTGTACATTAAAGGATGCTCAGTCTGTGCCATTACCAACACTCCCTGGAAACTTCCTGAAGGATACTAGTTCCCCTGCCAATTCCACATCGTCCATGGTCACATCTGGGCATCGACTTTATGACTGACCTTCCACCATCAACTAACCACACCTGTGTTTTCGTCATTGTGGACCGTTTCTCAAAGGCATGTAAGTGATTCCCCTCAAGGGATTGCCTACTGCCTTTGAAGGGCCGAAGCATTATTCCAGAACGTTTTCCGTCACAAGTCACATTAGCAACACAAGTCATACAGTTTTTATTAATATGATATTCTAATATAAATCTAGCTAAAAGTGTCTCATACCAGCCGCTGAGTGAGCGCACATAACGTAACTTTCAACACACTAATGTATTTTTTAGTATGATTGCTTTGACCAGTAAAACAGCTGCTTTACCCCACAATTTTAATTTGTCAGATAAAGTGACCTGTATGAGTAGTAATTCAGCCCTCGCAGCTATTTCATTAAAATTAAATAAAATAATGTGAATTTAGGTGATCAAACATAACTGTAACAAAGTTCAAGTTTAGGGAAGGAGGAGGACGTTAACTTTAATCATGTTCACATCCTTTAATCATAAAATAAACATAAACAACAACAAAAAAATTAGTGACAGCGGCCCACTGCGCCATATAGGCATAAAATAAAAACAGCAATGTAAAAGATCCCACTCTCGGCCACGCCCTGCTTTATACCACAGTAACATTAATAAAACTGTAATACTTTCGCATGAGCCCCATCTGATTGCTTCCATTGGCTGTGGAGGTGAAGATGACACCTCCCATGATTCAACACTCATTTACAAGGTCATCAAGCTAAACCCTTTTAATTGTTTTGAAGCAGCGACCCCTAGTGGCAAAACTTACATACTGTGCTATTAATGTAATTGAAAAAAAATATCCCTACAAATATTTATAATAGGAATGCCAGCTAAAATAATTCTTCAGTTTATTTTTTAGAAAAATGAGGCATGCACCCTATTTCTTATCACAAATGCCATCTAAGATTTAAGGTAAACCATTGGTGACAACTGAACCTGACCAGGTTGTATACCAAAACAAAATGCTACATTGTCACAGTGCATGTCTGTAGAAATGTATCCATGTATCCTATAGAAATGTATGTGATGGTAAATACTTTCAAGATCAGATTGATATACGGTATGTTAGCACGACATTAATGGATCAATGCCTGCTTAATCATTGCATCTTTTGTCTGTCATTAGTCAAGATCTCACCTTTATTTCACTTTATGCAATACAGATAGTTTCAAAGCAGGACATTTTTTGAAAGTCCATTTTGAGCTGACAACAAAGTTTTAAATGTTTTAAATTGTAATGTTAGCAGATGGCCTGATATGACAAGATAGCAAATGAGCTTTAGTGGTACCCTCCCATGACTCTGAAAAACTCTGTCTATGACCAAACCACAAGGGAATCAGAGGGCCAAAAACTCCTGGGGCCTCATTTATAAAACTCTGCGTAGGATCCTTACTAAAAGTGTACGTGCGCCCGAAAGCAAAAAATGTCGTACGCAAAAAAATATTCAGACTCCAAACCGTGCGTAGGCCAGAATCTGCGCAGAATTCACTTTATAAATCCCAGTCAGCGTAAGATTGTGCGCACATGCGTCTCCAACCCGAAATAACCATATATGGAGCTTACAACGCATAGTTTTGCTATGCATATCCTCATCTGCATATCATTTGCATATGATTATTCATCCATGTGAACGGTACCATACATTAGGAAAATATGAAATACGGATGAAATACATTAATAAAAATTATTTAATAGCCTATCATTGCCTTATTTTTGAATAAATAAATAAATAAAATAGTGTAAAATACATTTCAGAGAAAGTTTTTCTCAATCTTTTCCACTGGCCAAATAGTATTTTTAATTGATTTATATTTTTAATGGAAAAATATAGACTTTGTTGTGCATTATTTGCACAAAACTATTTTCTCAGACAATCTGCTATTATCATGATAAGCAATTAATCTCTGTAGTTAAAACATTAAAACACAGCATGCCAGAGGAAAAGTGTTGCATTGCATCCACAACAAATATTTCTATTTACTGAATATAAAAATGTTGTAACTTCTCAGTAATGATTTCATGTAGTTTAAGTGTTTAACACCATTAATGAGAATGGCATATTTAATATAAATGTTTATATCAGAAGTAAAACAAAAAAGTTTTATTTATTTAAATTATCATTGTGAACATGCACTGTATTTATGTTTAGGACTAGGACGTATAATGAAGATACGGTTTTAGATAGGCTGTGTCAGTTTCACTAAACGGCCCAACGCACTCGCTGGCACAGACATTTAAGAAGGGATGGATGTTTGCTTCATGTGATAGGCTTGGTGAGTGAAATTATGTTTGTATTATCTTTATTTATATAGTATTTGCACCTGGTTAAGAATGCTGATAATGATAATTCAGGTTGATGCAATTTGATTTATTGGGTGATGTAATAGGATAATTTAGAAGTTCCCTTTCAAGGGAACTCCCACTGCGTCGAGAATCGACACATTGGGGAACGCCTCCAGCGTGACGCGTCTGAAGCCCGTATAGAACTAGTCCAATCTTTATTGGTGTTGCGTCATGACGTCACCCGTGACGTCGCATGTGACGGTGAGCGGAAGCTATAAAGGCGGAACCGGAACAAACAATGTCAGCTTTCTGTTATTCAGCGAAGCGCTCTGTGTGAACTATTTGTCTTATTTGATGTTGTATTGTCGTTATCCCTTCCCTATATATATATATATATATATATATATATATATATATATATATATATATATATATATATATATTATGGCAGAAAAGCATGCAGGGGCAGCGCTCGAGGGCGCTGTCTGTGCAAACTGTGATCTCATGCCCATGAGAACGCTCCGCTCCCGCCTGAGCCTGTTCGATGAATCAGGCCAGGCACGCGCTCCCCGTGGATCAGGTCCCGTGTCTGTCGAGGCAGCGCGGCGTCTGCATTCATGGGGATCGCAAAGGAATCTAGCTGAGGATGTTGAGACGGCTTCGGCCCTTTCTCAACATTCATCGGTTAGTTCCCATGGTCCCGCTCACGGTTTGGAAGCCCGCTCTGCGGCTTCTTCCTCCCGTGATCCGGACCCGATGCTCGAATTATCTGCCTCCGAGGAGGTGGATATTTTGAGCATCGATGCAGGAGAATGTAAAGATCTGCCATCACATTCACCTGCATCAGAAGAGCTGCTGGAGGTTGTGACCAGGGCTGTGGCCAAATTAAATATCGATTGACCACCAGAAAAGCAGGAAGCGACAGTTAAAAGTAAGCTCGATGAGCGCTTCCTGCAAGCCCGGTCACAGCCTTCGCGCCGGAGTCTCCCATTCTTTAACGATCTCCACACCGAGGTGTCGAGATCGTGGAACAGGCCTTTCTCCTCTCGACTTTCCAGCCCCAATGTAAATTTATATGCAACAATAATGGGGTCGACAGAGATGGGTTATGGGACGATGCCTCGGGTTGAAGAGACTTTTGCATCTCATCTCTCGCCCGAGGCCTCTTCATCCCTGAGAGCTCCGGCGCTTCCCTCCAAGCCCTGCCGTACAACATCGGCCTTGGTAGGGAAGGCTTATATGGCGGCGGGTCGTTAAAAGATGTGGACGATAGAGGGGAGGTCACGTTCAACGATATCCAAGAGATGCATCGAGCGACTGACTTGTCTCTTCGTGCTACCAAGGAGACGGCCCGTGCAATCGGTCGTTCTATGGCAGCCTTGGTAGCCACGGAGAGACATTTGTGGCTGAATCTTTCGGGCGTCGGGGACAGGGACAGGGCCTTTCTTCTCGACGCCCCGATTTCGTCTTCTGGCCTCTTCGGCGACGCAGTCAGTACTGTCGTCGAGAGGTTTCAGGAGACGAAACGACAGTCATCCGCATTAAAACACCTTATCCCCGGCCGTCGTTCCAAGTCTCGTGGGGCTGCTGCCAGGGGGCAGTCTCACGAGGCTGCCGCCAGCTCCTCACACCTGCAGCAGCAGAAGGAGAGTGTTGCCTCTCGTGCTCCCCCGCAAAAGTCCTGGAGCCAGAGGCAGCATTCTCAGCCGAAGCCGTCCAAACCTAGGACAGATCTGAGGTCTGACATTCAGGCTAGGAAGGCTTCGGCGAATAGGCCCTGACGTGTTGCGCAGACCTCTGAGGGTGGTCCCCCCCGCGATAGAGTATCAACAACTCACTCCTTCGCGGAGCCCTCAGGAAATCGATGTTTGCTTCCCACCGCTAAGACGCCTCGAGACGCATTGGTTTCCAGCGAATGTATATCAGACTGTCCGCCCAGAAATTTGGTGGCCCTGTCGAGTTCGCTTCCTCTCACGAGGCCTGCAGAAAGTATAATTTGGTTAGTTCCTGCCAGACAAATGCTTCAGGTCACCGATATATCGATTTTAACACCAGAGGCCAGTCCCGAGAGACCGGTCCCCCTAGTAGATTTTTTAGACAACTTTTTAGACAACTGGAAAGGTCTTCAAAATATATCTCAATGGGTCCTGCATACAGTGGAACGGGGGTACAAAATTCAGTTCAATTATCGCCCACCCAAATTCAACGGGGTAGTAAACACACTGGTCAGCCCCGAGCAAGGTCTGGTTATGGAACAGGAAGTTCAGTCCCTCTTAGCGAAGGAGGCCATAGAGTATGTTCCTCCCCAAGAGCGAGAAACCGGGTTCTACAGCCGGTCCTTCATAGTTCCAAAAAAGGATGGAGGGTTACGTCCCATTATAGATCTCAGGGTATTGAACCGGTCTCTGAGGAGATACAGGTTCAAAATGTTAACGATACCTATTATCGTGAGTCAGATCAGATCCGAGGACTGGTTTGTCACGATAGATCTAAAAGATGCTTACTTCCATATATCCATCCTTCCACGTCACAGGAAGTTCCTAAGGTTCGCTTTCGGGGGAAATGCTTATCAGTACAGGGTTCTTCCATTCGGCCTAGCTTTGTCTCCTCGCACCTTCACAAAATGCATGGATGCTGCCCTTGCTCCTTTGAGACTTCAAGGCATTCGCATCCTCAATTATATCGACGACTGGCTTATCCTGGCGCAGTCAGAGAACATGGCGGTTCAACACCGAGATGTTGTTCCTGGACCATCTAAGGTGCTTGGTATTACGACTCAATGTCAAGAAGAGTTCCTTGGTGCCTCTACAGAGGACTAATTTTCTGGGGGTAATTTGGGACTCAACTACGATGCGGGCACAGCTGTCTCCCGGTCAAAATACCACTGTCAAACATTTCCAAAGGGTGTTGGGTCTCCTGGCGGCAGCGTCCAACGTGATTCATTTTGGCCTGCTGCATATGAGAGCCCTACAGTGGTGGCTCAGGACCAAGGGGTTTTCCCCAAGGGGCAGCCCATTTCGCACAATCAAAGTAACACGCAGATGCCTTCGTTCTTTGGTAATGTGGAGGAAACCTAGGTTCCTGTCTCTAGGTCCTGTGTTGGGAGAACCATGTCAACGGATGACTACGGATGCTTCTCTCACAGGCTGGGATGCGGTTATGGAAGGCCGCTACACCAGGGGTCTTTGGAAGGACCATCATCTCTCTTGGCACATAAACTGCCTGGAGATGCTGGCTGTGTCTCTAGCTCTCAGACATTTCCTTCCAGACCTCTTGGGCCATCATGTCCTAGTTCGGACAGACAATACGTCGGTGGTCTCGTATATAAATCGTCAGGGGGGCCTGAGGTCACGCCCTCTATGCAGACTGGCGCATCAGGTCCTCCTGTGGTCCCAGGGCAAACTGTTATCAGTCAGAGCGATGTTTATCCCTGGGGTCAGCAATGTGGGAGCAGACATCCTGTCGAGGCAGGGGCTGAGACCCGGGGAGTGGAGACTCCACACCGAGTCGGTGGAGCTAATATGGAGAGAGTTTGGACAGGCAGAAGTGGACCTATTTGCCTCTCACGAGAACACTCACTGTCTACTCTGGTTCTCTCTCTCGCATCCAGCTCCCCTGGGGCTGGATGCGATGGTACAGACGTGGCCGAGGCTACGTTTGTACGCCTTTACCCCAATTGCTCTGCTTCCAAGGGTTCTAGAGAGGGTCCGGTGGGTTCTAGAGGGGGTCCGGTCCTCCTGGCGGGCCCTCTGTGGCAGATTCCGATCAGGAGAGACCTTCTTTCTCAGGCCAGAGGCACAATATTTCACCCTCGGCCGGAATTATGGAAACTGTGGGTCTGGCCCCTGAGGGGGACCAGCTCATGAATGAGGGTCTCTCAACCGAGGTTGTTGAGACCATCTTAAACTCTAGAGCCCCCTCCACGAGAAAAGTATATGCGTTAAAATGGAATGTGTTTAACTTATGGTGCAGGGAACTTCAGTTGAACCCAGTTAACTGCCCGGTGGCTTCAGTACTGGAGTTCCTCCAGAATCATTTCTCTAATGGACTCTCCCCGTCCACACTTAAGGTCTATGTGGCGGCCATAGCTGCCTTCCACACGCCTCTAGGGGTGGGCACCTTGGGGAGACACCCACTCATTGTACGTTTTCTTCGTGGAGCTAGGAGGATGAGGCCTGTCATTCAGTCCAGGGTTCCCGCTTGGGACCTGTCAGTGGTCCTCGAGGGGTTATCCCTGGCACCCTTTGAACCATTGGACGAAGTATCTGAGAAATGTATGTCCTTTAAAGTAGCCTTCTTGCTTGCTATTACGTCCCTCAAAAGAGTTGGGGACTTGCAGGCATTATCGGTTGCTCCTTCTTGCCTCGATTCGCTCCTAGTAGAGTAAAGGCTTTTCTCCACCCTAGACCTGGCTATGTGCCTAAGGTGCCATCAAATGTAGCACGGTCTATTATTCTTCAGGCTTTTCATCCTCCACCGCATGTTTCGGATGAGCAAGCTGAACAGCATTTATTGTGCCCGGTCCGAGCCCTGGAGGTTTATGTGCATAGGACCTCGGGCTTTAGGAAGTCGGACCAGTTACTTGTATGTTTCGGGTCACCTAAGAGGGGTTTCCCGGTTTCCAAGCAGACTATCAGCAGATGGATAGTAGAGACCATATCCTTAGCTTATGAGGCACACAGATTGCCTTCGCCTCTGCTAATAAGAGCCCACTCAACTAGAGGAGTGGCTTCCTCTAAAGCTTTGCTGTCAGGAGTTTCTCTTCAGGAGGTCTGCGATGCCGCAGGTTGGGCCTCCCCTCACACATTCATTAGACACTACAGTCTGGATCTGCCCCCTACTCCGGGTTCACAAGTTCTTTCGTCCTAGGTGTGCCAGATTGCTTCACACCAGGGCATATTCTTTCAGTTTGGCGCAGTGGGCATTTCATTCCCCAAAGTGTCAATTCTCGATGCAGCGGGAGTTCCCTTGAAAGGGAACGTCTCGGTTTACGACTGTAACCCTCGTTCCCTGAGAAGGGAACGAGACGCTGCGTCCCTCGGCCACACTTCTAGCGCCCCTGAGAGCGGCTTGCTTCGACCAACCAAAAGCTGACATTGTTTGTTCCGGTTCCGCCTTTATAGCTTCCGCTCACCGTCACATGCGACATCACGGGTGACGTCATGACGCAACACTAATCAAGATTGGACTAGTTCTATACGGGCTTCAGACGCATCACGCTGTCTGTCGATTCTCGACGCAGCGTCTCGTTCCCATCTCAGGGAACGAGGGTTACAGTCGTAACCCGAGACATTTTTCATTTTAAATAGTTATTGCTATTTGGGCCAGTTGGTGTCGCCAAAACACATACTCTTCTAAAAGTCAACCTTACGGTGCACACTTATTTACGCCAGGTTTATTTTTTATAAATCCCGATATGTGCGTGGAAAAATGCGAATGCATATTTCTATACCCATTTTGTGCGTACGCAACATTTATACATCAGGCCCCTGGTCTTTGGCCCTAGAAGTGACAGTGGAAACACAGCTATTGTTGCTCTTAGGACCTGGTGGGTCTCAAACTTTTGGTGATACTATTTATCTAGATTAGGATTGGTCACAAGTATTCATTAGACCTAGATTAGGTCTATTTTAAAGGCTGACTTTGAAGAATGCTCATTATGTTACACCCAATATTGCACATCTTCAAATTATATATGCAGTCTCATTTGCATACAGTATGTAATTAGCATTATGACACTTGATCAAGCATCAATGTTATTATATTAGTGTGAGCTCACACTGGTATATCAGTATATTGATTATGAGAGCTTATTAGATTGTTCACTGCTGTCATACTTCCCTGCTTGAAGCTTGAAGAATATTCCCTCATTAACACAAAAGCTCTGCTAGAAAAGAGAGTCTAATGATTCAGTACTAATGCAACCTCAAATGTATCCCACAATTAAAGAGAAATGGAGAAATCTGTCCTAGCTTTGTACCACTTTTAAAAGATTCCCTTAGAATCAGATGGTCATAATTGCACAGTGCCACTTCTCATTTATCCTCACCTGCAAGTGTGATGAGGCAAACAGACAAGCCCAGTAGAATCTGCATGTTGAGATCCAGAGCGAGCGCCTGGGCTTCTACACCAGCTGATGGACAGTGACCGGTCGGCTGGCACACACACACTCTGATGGTGAGAGTGGTGGTGCTGGACAGAATGGGGGAACCGCTGTCTCTGATCACCACTGGAAGATAATAGTGTGTGCGATCATGTTGGGTGAAGGTGCTCCGCCGTGCCAGAATGCTAGCTGTGTTATCTGCAACAGTTTCAGATTACCATACAATTATATACACACAGAAGATTTGATCTGTATATCAGTGGCATGCAGTGTTTATCTGAAATGAGGAGGCAAAGTCCTCATTATTTTATAATGCTTTATTTTAATCCAATGTAAATTAATGTTCCAGTTGCACTTAATGTTGAAAAATTTTCCAGGTTAAATTCAATTCAATTCAATTCAATTCAAATTTATTTGTATAGCGCTTTTCACAATACACATTGTCTCAAAGCAGCTTTACAGAAAGTGCATTTCAGAAATGTACATAGAAAAATACAGTTAGTTAATCATGTATTAATTTAGGGCATAAATAAACATAGTTTCTAAAAAAGCAACCAATAATTTCTAATTTGTATTTTTAAATGATTCATTTAATGAATGTTGTTTTCATTCAATCTAAATATCTCTTCAAGTTAGTATTTTTAAGACTTATAACATTTAATAATAAAAAGTAATTTTCGAAGTTACTACATTATGCATAATTTAAATGGTTATCCAAACCCCAAACTGGAGCTATATATTGCTAAATTATCATCTAGATTCTGTCAGACTGACTAAACAGAAAGTGCTGTTTGTTTGCTTGTGCTTGGCAAACATATTTTCTGCAGAGTTCAGCATGAAACATATTGAAGCTTGGTGTTTAGCGCTGTACTGATCACATATGCTGTGTGAATACTCTATACCTAATTGATACCTATGCCTAACCCTTTTTCAGCCAAATGTTTTCCTTTGTCTTATGCCCAGTTTACACGAAGGGAAGACACAGATATTTCCCTGCGGTTTGGCCTCTCATTTACACGAAAACCCCGTTTTTTTTTCCACAGAAAACGATTATTTCTAAAAACTCTGGCCAAAGTGGAGCTTTCTGATAACGGCAGTTATGTGTTGCTGTGACAACTCGGAGAAACGGGGTTTTAGGTTCTCAAACGTCACATTATGCGCCAGAAAATGTTTAACGTCATGCGAGCGCCCAGTTTGGCATAGTTATGTTGGCACTCGACGGCATATTTATGCGGGATGATGTAAATGACAACTTTTTTTAAAAACGATGTTGTGTGCACAATGTTATTATTGAAAACGGGGGGGGGGGGGGGGGGGATATATGCGTTTCACTAAATACCCAGCTATGTGTAAATGTGGCCCTAGTTTCCCACCAATCATTAGTTTCTATGGACACTGATTAATCGTCACAGATGCTTATTATTTAGTTCATTGTTTCTGTCTATTTAAGTTCCTCTGTTTGTATCACTCATTGTCTGGTATTATTTGTGCACAGCACAAAGTTTTGAATTGATGGATCATTGTTTGTTTTACTATTCTGAGTTATTTAATTTTCTATAGTTATTAAATATTAAATATCTTGTTTTATTTTGAAATCAACTTAATCTTCCTTGGAAAAGCGTTACACCAATATAGGCAGCAAAAGGCCCTGTTTGTGCGGCAGGTGTAAGATGTGTGAAACTGGTCATTCTAATCATAGAAAGCTAATGTTGTGGCATACCTTGGTTGTCTCTGATGGTGAAGTTGGGATTGATGTGTTTGTCTGAGATCATGGAGAAATAGAAATGATGTCCATCTACAGGATCATCTGCATCAGTGGCACTGATCAACTCAATTAGCTTCAAACCAAGATACACAGAGAACATTATGATCTGTGCATGTACATGAATTAATCGACAGTTCAAATTCAACCAGTTAGAACCTTACCAATAGGACATATACTTTGACTATTGTGTGTGTATATATATATCTGGGGATTGTTGAAATGTTGCTTTTATGTAAAAAAAATCACCCAGTTAGATACAGAATATGGACTTATTAGTGTAAATATATTTGTTTTGTATGTTTTGAATACATCAGGCCACTGTTCACTGTTAATATTTCTGTGATTTCTCTACTTCACTGTTCTAAACTGTTATTGTAACTAAAAGGGATGAGCAAGTAATTCTCATAAGAGACAGTAAAAGCTCTATAATGTCAGGACTGATTATGAAAACAGATTTAAACTGGGGCTTTGTGTGTGTTACCTCTCCTGCCTGTGTGTCCTCACATACATAGGGCTGATAGTCTTGAGACAGGGTAGGCACATTGTCATTGACATCCAGGACTGAGATGAGTAAAGACACAGAGGAGGACAGCTGGGCATCTCCTGAAAGGTGCAGCAACACATACATGTTACTGTCTGTTGCCCATCAATTAATCAATCTTGTTCATTTTCAAAGTGTGTTTAAGTAACTATAAAAGATATATGATGGAAAAAAGACACTATAGTCTGAAATATGTGATATTGTAGCCTCGCTCCTTCCTTTGAATCGTATGAGGCAATTCATTAGGGAGAGAATGGGCTCTTGCTATAGATCAGAGGATCCCCACTAGGGGTCGCTAAAGATATTTGAGGGGTTGTAAAACTCACTCTCAGTTTGAGGGTTGCAAGAGTAAGAAATGTGTGTTTTATTATTAATTGAAAAAGCACAAAAAAAAAACAATTATTTTAATATTTTAATTATAGTGTATATAAAAAAAGATAAGTAATTTTCTTTTAAGTGTCTTGTCAAAAAGGGTATATGTGCAGTTCATTAAAAACTCTGAAGTAGTTCATTCTTTTGTCTACTAATTTGTCACCAACAACATGCAGAGAATATATTTTCCACGCAATTGACACATACTTCACAAAGAAAAAAAATTCCCTATAATAATTTAGTCACATGCTGCACATATGGAGCTGCTTCAATCATGGGGGGAAAAAATAAGTGTTTGAAAGAAAAGACCCCAATGTCTCGTGATTCACTGTATGATATATTATCAAGCCCTGGCTAGCAAACACTCTCTTGGAGTTCTGTACAGGGGATTATGTGGAAAAAAACAACCAGCCCAAGACTGGTTGCCCACTGAAGCTAAGCAGGGCTGAGCCTGGTTAGTACCTGGACCTCCTGGGAAAACGTCTCAGGTTACTATTGTAACCATAGTTCCCTGAGAACAGGGAACGAGACGATGCGTCGAAACGCTGCGGGAACGCCTTCTGCGTGATTGCGTCTGAAGCATCTATGCCAACTAGTCCAATGGAAAAAGGGAATGAGCGTCACGGGCGGGTGACGTCATGACCAGGAAAGGATAAGAGCACTTCCGCTGCTCGCCGGCATTAGCTTCGACAGTGCCGAAGCAAGCCGATCGCAGGGACGCCAGAAGTATGGCAGGGGGACGCATCGTCTCGTTCCCTGTTCTCAGGGAACTATGGTTACAATAGTAACCTGAGACGTTCCCTTATCGAAAAGGGAACTTCGAGATGCGTCGAAACGCTGCGGGAACGAGAATACCCAATGCGCCATAATTCAAGTACCTGAGTGTCAGACTGTTCAGCTAAGCACTAAGCACCTGAGAACCTGGGGCAGCATCCAGGTCCAGGCTGTAAAACCTCACGAATGTGAGCGGAGAGGACCAGCCTGCCGCATCACAAACATCTTGGAGAGAAACTCCATGCAGCAAGGCTTTAGAAGCCGCCATACTCCTGGTCGAATGAGCTCGGACCACCAAAGGACAAGGCTGGCCCGAGTACTCATAAGCAAGTGAAATAGCCTCGACTATCCACTTACTGACTGTCTGTTTTGAAGCAGGAAGACCTTTTTTAGGTGATCCAAAGCAAATAAATAGTTGATCGGACTTCCTGATTGAGGATGTCCGATGTACATATGTGTCCAATGCTCGCACTGGACACAACAAGTGCAGTCTTTCCTGGTCCGCAGTTGCAAACGGAGGAGGACAGAAAGCCTGCAGCACGATAGGCCTCGGAGTCAAGGTCGGCACCTTAGGGACGTATCCCTGTTTTGGATAAAGGAACGCCTTGACCATCCCTGGTGCAAATTCAAGGCAGGTGGGGGAGACCGAAAGAGCCTGAAGGTCACCAACTCTCTTGAGGGACGAAATAGCTAGGAGAAAGATGGTCTTAAGAGTAAGGAACTTCTCTGAGACCGAATCTAAGGGCTCGAATGGAGCCCTAGACAGGCCTTCTAGAACTACAGTCAAATCCCAAGCTGGCACCTTAGTGCGAGTTGCAGGCCTCAGCCTCAAAGTGCCACGAAGGAAACGTGTAATCAGGGGGTCTCGACCCAAAGATATACCTCCCACCATGGTATGATAAGCCGCAATGGCTGCCACGTAAACTTTTAGTGTGGAAGGACATAGACCTGACACAAAGCGCTCCTGCAGGAACTCGATTACTGTGTTGACAGAACAATTAACCGGATCCCACTGATGTCGGTGACACCATAAGGAGAAAACTCTCCATTTAAGCGCATATAGTTTCCTCGTAGCTGGAGCTCTGTAGCTTAGGATGGTCTCAACAGCCTCAGCTGAAAGACCACTATCTACAAATTGGGCCCCCTCAGAGGCCAAACCCAAAGATCCCATATCTCTGGCCGAGGGTGAAATATTGTGCCCCCGGCCTGAGACAGAAGGTCCCTCCTCAAAGGGATCTCCAATGGAGGCCCGTCTAACAGAAGGATCAGGTCCGCAAACCAGATCCGACTCGGCCAGCGTGGTGCTACTAGCAGTAGGCTTATCCCACACTGACGGACCCGCTCCAGAACTCCTGGGAGCAGAGCAACAGGGGGAAAGGCGTACAGACGTAGCCTCAGCCACGTCTGCACCATGGCATCCAGCCCCAGGGGGGCCGGGTGAGTAAGTGAATACCAGAGGGGACAGTGCGTCGTGTTGTGAGACGCGAACAGGTCCACCTCTGCTCTGCCATATGCCTCCCAGATTTTCTCCACCGCCTCGGGGTGGAGTCTCCAGTCCCCTGGCCTCAGCTCCTGCCTCGACAGGATGTCTGCTCCTATATTCTGGTCCCCAGGAATATACACTGCCCTCAGGGAGAGTACCTTCCCCAGGGACCACAGGAGGATCCGGTGCGCCAGTTTGCAAAGCGGACGCGACCTCAGACCCCCCTGGCGGTTCAGATAAGAGACCACAGATGTGTTGTCTGTTCGAACGAGCACATGATGGCCTCTTAGGTCCGGAAGGAAATGTCTCAACGCATTGAAGACAGCCATCATCTCCAGGCAATTGATGTGCCACGAAAGATGATGGCTTTTCCACAGACCCTGAACCGAGCGGCCTTCCATTACCGCTCCCCAGCCGGTGAGGGAAGCATCTGTCGAGATAGTAGCTCGATGGCAAAGAGCTCCCAACACCGGGCCCTGGGTTAAGAACCAGTGTTTCCTCCATATCTCTAAGGCACGAAGGCATCGCCGCGTAACCTTGATCATACGGAATGGGTTTCCCCTCGGGGAGAACCCTCTGGTCCTGAGCCACCACTGTAAAGGCCTCATGTACAGCAGGCCAAAAGGTATCACGTTGGACGCTGCTGCCAGTAGACCCAACAGTTTCTCGAACTGTTTTACAGTGCGTGACTGACCTAGCTTTAGCTCTTTGGTGGCTGCCAGGATAACAGCTACACGAACGGGCGATAGGCTGGCCCTCATCGTCACTGAATCCCATACCACACCAAGGAAAGTGGTTCTCTGTACTGGAGAAAGAACACTCTTCTTGGCATTGAGCCTCAACCCCAACATCTGCATATGGGCGAGAACGACACCTCGGTGCCGAACCGCCAACTGCTCTGATTCCGCTAGAATCAGCCAGTCGTCGATATAATTCAGAATGCGAATGCCCTGAAGCCTGAGAGGGGCTAAAGCTGCATCCATGCATTTCGTGAACGTGCGGGGTGACAAAGCTAGGCCGAAAGGAAGAACCCGATACTGGTATTCTTTGCCCCTGAAAGAAAACCTTAGGAACTTCCTGTGCTGAGGGAGGATGGAGATATGGAAGTATGCATCCTTTAGATCTATCGTGACAAACCAGTCCTCGGATCTGATTTGGGTCACGATCTGCTTGAGGGTCAGCATCTTGAACTTGAGTTTCTGAACTGACCGATTCAACAGGCGAAGATCTAAAATGGGACGCAACCCTCCATCCTTTTTTGGAACAATGAAATAACGGCTGTAAAAACCCGACTCTCTGTCGGGTGAGTACACCTGTTCTATAGCCTCTTTTGCTAACAGGGCCCTTACTTCTTGCTCCATTACCAGAGCCTGCTCGGGACGTACCACTGTGGGTAACACCCCACTGTAACGAGGAGGACGAGAGCCAAACTGGATTCTGTATTCTTTCTCTACAATCTGCAGGACCCAATGAGAAATATTCGGCAGAAGCTTCCACGCTGCCAGAAAATTTACTAAGGGAACCAGCCTCTCGAGGCTGGTCTCTGGTGTTACTGAGAGAGCCAAATCTGGAGCCTGAAACATACCGGCAGGAACTACCTGACCTGACTGCTCTAAAACCCCCCTCAGAGGGCGCGAAACCGATGCTGTGCCGCAGCACAGCACCAGCGACTCGCTGGAGACCACTGCGCCCTGAAGCACCAGAGGTGCCAGGGTTGGCAGGAGGGTCTCGTGAGGACCCCGAAGTGGAACGGGCACCGTGTACTGAGGTGAACACCGCTCCACCCCGGTCGGGGCTGTCCTCACAGGTCTGATGCCTAAGCATCAGGACCTTTTTTTTTTTTTGAACCGAAGCTTTCTTCGCCTGAAGAACGGTCCTCAGATCCGGCTTAGGCTTAGTCGACTTCGGTTGAGAGGGCTGCGTCTGTCTCCAGTATCTTCGTGGAGGAGCACGAGACGCAACACTCTCTTTCTGTTGCACATGATATGATGAGCTAGATGGCTGGGGCTGCTCACGCCCAGCAGCCCCAGGGGGCTGGACACGGCGAGGGATAAACTTTTTAAAAGCGTCCGACTGTTTTTTAGCATCCTGGAATCTTTCTACTACAGCGTGAACTGCGTCACCAAAGAGACCAGACGGTTCAAGCGGAGCATCTAACAAAAAAGTACGATCTTTCTCTTTAATATCAGATAGATTGAGCCATAAATGTCTCTCAGTGGCTACCAAAGCTGCCATAGACCGCCCAATTGCTCTGGCGGTCTCTTTAGTAGCCCTGAGAGAAAGATCGGTCGCCCTACGAAGTTCTCGAACATCGTCATGACTTATTCCCTCACTATTATCCAGGTCCCCCAGCAGATCAGCCTGATAAGCCTGAAGCAGTGCCATAGTGTGCAGGCACGCCCCGGCTTGACCTGCTGCCGAATAAGCTTTGCCCACTAAACTAGATGTATTTCTTAGCGGTCTAGTGGGCAAAACTGGGGCTTTAATAGAAGATGCGGGACCAGGCGCGAGATAACTCGCTAGATTTTGTTCAACCTGGGGCATCGAACTATAGCCGTAATCTTTAGACCCTCTTATTTTAGAATATATATTGGAATGAGGGACAAAGACACGAGATGAGAACGGCTTTTTCCATGATTTAGATAATTCATCGTGCAAATCAGGAAAAAAAGGAAGCCCTCGCGGTGGAGATAATGTGGCTGAAGAAAGATAACGCTCGTCTAATCTGCTTTTGGGGCGAGTGTTTCTAGTTTCAGATGGCCAGTCAACATTTAATCTTTCTACAGCTCGTGACATGACATCCACCAGCTCATCATACGCTGGGGAAATAAATTGTAATTCCCTTTCCCCCGTGTGTGCATTATCACTGTCCATACTGACAACATCAACTTCCTCAGAAGATGAGCACTGCAATAAGGGGCTCTCTCCCCGGGCGGAAGAAACCGCAAAGCGTGCTTCCGACACCGGGGGAGGAGAGCTGGATCTCCCGGGTAAGGAAGGAGAAAGGGCCCTCGGACCCGTCTCGATCCCCTCCGAGAGATCCAATTGCGATCCCCAGGAATGCATTCTCCGCGTTGCCTCGGCAGACGCGGGTCCTGATCCCTGAGGATCGCGAGCCTGCCCACTCTGTTTGTCGAAGAGTGACAGGCGGGATCTGAGCATGCGAAGCGGTAGCTTCTCACAGTGCTGGCACTCAGCCCCCTCGAAGGCTGAGGCTGCATGCTCAAATCCCAAACAAATCACACAAAGCTCGTGTGTGTCCCCACCCGTTAAATAACGCGGGCAGGGAGGAACACACTGTTTGTAGACTTGTTTCGCCATTTCGATACCAACAATATTGACAGACAACAATAAATAGACGGGGACAGTTTAGACACAGATCGCTTGCTGAGGCACAGAAGCTAATGCCGGCGAGCAGCGGAAGTGCTCTTATCCTTTCCTGGTCATGACGTCACCCGCCCGTGACGCTCATTCCCTTTTTCCATTGGACTAGTTGGCATAGATGCTTCAGACGCAATCACGCAGAAGGCGTTCCCGCAGCGTTTCGACGCATCTCGAAGTTCCCTTTTCGATAAGGGAACTAGTTTGCTGCTGGAGGAGTTGTTAGTGAGGCCAGCGGGGGCGCTCACCCTGAGGTCTGTGTGGGTCCTAACGCCCCAGTATAGTGATGGGGACACTATACTGTAACAGGATGAGACGTTAAACCGATGTCCTGACTCTCTGTGGTTATTACAAATCCCATGGCACTTCTCATAAAGAGTAGGGGTGTAACCCCGGTGTCTTGGCCAAACTCCATCCATTGGACCTTGCCAATCATGGCCTCCTAATAATCCCCATCCATTGAATTGGCTCTATCACTCTCTCTCCTTTCTACCTATAACTGGTGTGTGGTGAGCGTACTCGTGCTGTTGTATCATCCAAGTGGATGCTGCACACTGGTGGTGGTCGAGGAGAGATCCCCTGATATGATTTTAAAGCGCGGTCCCAACAGGAGAGAGAGCCATGCGAAAACTGGTTTATAAGTAAGTGCAAATGACAAACACATGTGTCTTGTTTCAGTTATTGGTGTGTAGAGACTGGATAAAAGCCACCGGGAAACGGGAAGCTGGAGACAGATTGGCTGAGGGCTGGTGGTGATCGGGTGAATGCTCTGGAGACCTGTCATTGGATTGAATGTGTTGAAAGACTTTATTTGAGTTTATTGTAAGTGCAGAGTGCACCTGTTTGTTTTTGAGCAGTTTATAAAATAAATCCACGAGCCTCAGTAAAGCCAACCCTGTCTCCTTCCTTACACATTTATTGAACCTCATCACAACCTTACAATCCATCTGTTTTCAAATCCACATTATTTGAATATCTCGACATTGATTTCTGTCAAAAAATAATGTACACAATACATGGTAGTATTTACGAAAAGCAGAGGTCCAGCAAGTACATGCACCCTGGAAAACCCACTCCACCAGATACTTTGACTAAGTCATTGCCTTCTGAGAAGAGGATGAAAATGGCAGCCTGAGCATTTCAGAGATGATAACTTGGTAATTTATAACATGTGAACATGTGAATTTGTTCTTTACTTTTTTAAAAAACAGTACAGATTTGTTACAATGATCAACAGGAAAATAATGATTTAATTATGCAAACAGTTAAAGTCGTCTGTAAAGCACCTGTAAAAAGAGAAAAGTGTCTGTTGAATGACTCAGCGTGTCATCGACAAAACATTTAAAAAAATAAAATGTGCATATCTTACCGTTTTCTTCAAATTCTATCCTTCAAATACAATAGTATTTTTCATAATATTTGGAAGATCCCAAAAATGGTTATCATTAGACTACTGTCTGTCTGTGCATGACACCAACAGCCCCTGCGTGCAGCAGAGGTTTTACAGCCTACTGTCATCAGACATATTCAAACCGGCCAATGGACTGTTCGATCACCGAGCGTTTCCTTCAGTGTCTTTCATTATAGGCCTACTGACTATGTTGCTAAGCCATCTGCTTCGACAAAGTGCGCATCATTGATCCATATTCGTGCACAAATATTTTCTCAGAACATTAGTTCTGCTATTTAGAACACAATTCAAAGCGAAATTATCATGCGCCAAGCAATCCTCACTGTAGTTAAAACATTAAAACACAGCATTCCATAGGAAAAGTGAGCTCATGATCTCTTCCACCCTCACTACCCTCTATGGTGTGATGGCCAGGCAGGTATACGGACGTTCCAGGGGTGGAAAGTGCTGTTGCGGGGCATTTATGCCCACAAAATGCCACCACCTAGCAGAATGGTCCCAGACTCCTGTCTGTCCAAGGTCCATAAGTTCACTTCGTCTCTAACAAAGGCTTATAGTGCTGCTGGATAGACCCTATGCCCTGCATGCCATGGCCATTCTGCGGGTCCATCAGGCTAAAGGTGTAGAAGAGCTGCAAGAGGCAGTTCTGAGCCAGGATTGATGCAGGAACTGCGCTTGGGGACCGACTTTGCTCTCCGAGCGACAAAGCTCACAGCACGGGCTCTCTGTCAGGCAATGTCCACCATGGTGTTCCAGTAGCACCATCTCTGGCTCAACCTTGCTGAGATGAGGGAGGTAGACAAAGTCCGCTTTCTTGGTGCCGCCCTCTTGCACAGTGCCCACTTCAGAGACACCGTCGAGGACTTTGCCCAGCAGTGCTCAGCAGTTCTCAGCAGTCTAGAAGGCAATTCAACATATGTTCTCTTGGTTTGACTCCACCGCCACCTAAAGGCTGTCAAGGCCAATTTTTGAAAGAAAAAGGAATTTCTTCATTCTCTAGGTCACACAGGTCGCAGCCCGGACATGATGGATGCCAAATATCCACCTCCTCATGTTTGGACGTGACTCACACAAAGCCCTCCACTGCTCGCTGTGATGCATTCAGAGGACACGTAGCTTTCTCACAGTTACAGGCCAGTTCCAGTTTTACGGAGTAAGGTAGGTTTTCCAGCATAGCCAAAGGATCAGTATGCGTGGCTTTTCGACATGGCGAGCACCGCTCCGCTTTGCTGTCCCACCGCTGGTAATTAAAAAAAACTATTGTTCTTCTAGTGCCACTCATGCAGAGTTTGGAGGTCTGGTGAGCTGGTTGGCATATGTCATCCTGTCGGCATATGCCATCCTCTGTGGCGATCACGCCAATCTTTTGTTGCTTAATCAGCCCTTGAACAGAACTTGCCTTTCTACGGGCTGGGGTTTCCCTAGAACAATTGTCCAGACATGGTGTTGTCACAATACATGCGTCCAAATCTGGTTGTGGTGCCGTGTGCAATGAGAACACAGCATCAGGATCCTGGACAGGACCATTACTGCAGTGATACATTAACTGTCTCGAGTTGCTAGTAATATTGCTGGCCCTGTGGAGGTTGGTCTAACCGTTGTTCCAGGTCAAGCATCTGTTGGTCCGGATGGACAACACGGCAACAGCCAAGGCAGTTTATGCTCACGATACATGTCACAACTTTCCCGCAATCTCCTCCTCTGGAGTCAGCCACAACTGAAGTCGCTGTGGGCCACTCACATTTCAGGCGAACACAATCGTGCAGTGGACTCGATTTAGCGATGAGTTACACTTCAGGGGGAGTGGAGGTCAGTCCAGCTGATCTGGAGTCATTTCAGCAAAGTGCAGGTAAACCTGTTTGCTTCTCAGGAATCCTCCCATTGCCCTGACTGATGCCCCCTCTGCATGGCCCTGGGGCCTTCGAAGTATGCATTTCCCCTAGTGAGCCTACAGACGTTGTGCAAGGTCAGAGAGAATGAATACAATACAATACAATTTTATTTGTATAGCACATTTACCCTCTTAACCTTCGCCAGAGCGAGGGCGCTCTGAGCGTTTTTTTTTTTAAATCGTTCAAAGTTACTATCAGATTCAATGTTAATACCTTGACAAACTATACATCATTAAAAAGATATAAGACTGAAGGTTTAGTATTTGACCACTATTGTATTCTGAGAATCTTATAGTGACAGTTATGTCTTAATTTGTGTCTGGAGTTATGTAATCAAAAAATGAGTCGATACCTTTGATATGAATTATGAGCGTCAGCCGCTTCCATTCAGAAAAAAACTCCAGTGAGATCGTCATGACAGAGCTTGACAAAACAACGTCCATCAGGGCTTTTAGCTCAAAAGTGTACAGATTTGGAGAAATATTGATAGATTCTCATAGGTTTACATCAGATTTATATAGACAGGAATCATATTTATTGAATATCTACCCAAATGCGTTGATTTAATCATTATGAGCGCTGGAGACTCTGATGTACTGTGTTTTCAATACATACTGGCAGCCTGAGGGCGCCCTGTACACATATGGACTCCATATATGGAACACGAAGAAGAATCATATCATGTGACATTTCAGGAAGTCCATCACGATGTAAACACTAACAGAGATCGCTGTAACATGCAGATAAAGATGTTTTGAAGACAATAAACATGATTGCAATGATATTTGGTTTACCTGTGTTCTTCGAGCCATGTCAGGTATTTTCATAATAATAGATTATATTTATAATGTAATGCTAATCGATATAGACTTTATCATGGTGAAGAATACTATAAAATACTATATTTTCTGTCCGATTTTTTTATCTGAAGCCAAATCAGAGCACAGAAGGTTATTTAAAACACTCGACTTGTGCTATAAAGTAAGTTTTAGAGCACAAACATGGTTTTAATCTCATAAATTGTCGTGTATCGATGATGTGCTAAGCTAACATGCTAGCTAGCCCTTGGTGCACCTGCTACCTAGCTGTTATATTTATGAATATTTCTAAATAGGACTGCTTGCTGAAATGTTTCTTTTTTCAAGAAGGTCATTTTATATAGTTTCAAATGTAAGGTGAGAACTTTGAGAACTTTCCCTAAAAGAGATTAGGGGTTGAAACAGTGTGAATAGCCAGTCGTTAGTAATTATAATGCAGACAAAAGAAAGCATATTTAGAGCAATAACCAGAGGCTGGAGAGGTGTGAATGTGTGCAGGGGAGACTGACACTGAATGGAGATCGTTTAGACCACAACACAATAGAGAAAATAGACTGAATAGATGCTTAGAAAATGACAATAAACATCAGTTTGCATTTTAGAGTCTAATCAAAATAAAATCGTTTGACATGATCTTGAAAAAACATTTAACTAAATAAAGAGTTTTAGACATATCATCTTCAGATTTTAAATATAACATGGTCAGACATGTGGCTTTAGCTGCAGTGCATTTCTAGATTGCTACAGGGCCAACTTCAATTTTATTTTCATGAAAATATTTCATAAAAATAAATTTCTAATAACTTGACAAAACTTTGAAGCTATTTATAACATTTATTTTTCATTATGACAATAATTAATTCTACATTTGCAATAAACTGCCAGGTGTCAGCTTTCAAATGAGATCATACTTGTGCTTTTAGAACAAATGGTTCATGAACTGTATCTGTTTCAGTTTGGGTATGCCATTTCTGGGGATTTTTCAAAATTGGGGGTGAAGCTTAACAGGTTAAAACAACTAGCGTTGACCAAAGTGCTTAACAAAGCAGTAAAATTAAAGGTAGACAAAAACATGCACATAACAAACAGATACACATCAAGGAGGAAAGACAGACACATCAAGGTACGTTAAAAGCAAGAGAAAAAAAAGGTGCGTTTTCAGAGAAGCTTTAAAAGATGTCAGAGTTTGGGCAGATCTGATATTTGTGGGTAGGCTATTCCATAATTTCGGACCATAAACTGCGAAAGCATGATCGCCCCTGTTTTTTAATGTGGTCCTGGGGACAGAAAGTAAGTTTGATTCCCCCGATCTTAGTGATCTTGACTTCATTTTTGGGTGAAGCAGTTCAGATAAATACTGGGGAGCTATATTTTGTAAAGATTTAAAAACAAAAAGCAAAACTTTAAAATATATTCGAAATTTAATCGGTAGCCAATGTAGCGAGATCAGAACCTTGAATGAAGAAACAGTCTTGATGTTTGCGCCATATTGGACCCACCTAGACATGGTTCTCTGGGCTCATGCACCTCACGAGAGGCCCTCCCTGGCAAATTACCCTGAGGAAGGAGTTCTTTCTCTGGGACGGGGCACAATTTGGCACCAGTGACGAGACCTGTGGAATGTCCTGGATGGGACACAGAAGACTTGAGTGGGCTATTACCAGCGATGATAGACACAATCACTCCGGCTAGAGCCTCCTCTACCAGGTGGGCTATGCTTTGAAATGGAGTCTGTTCGCTAACTTGTGTTATTCCTGTTATTGTTTTTTTTGTACTTTATATATATATATTTTTTTAATATTTTAAAATATATTTGCTAGTGCCTTAGCTATGCTGCTCAACAGAATCCACATATACCTTATCCTGTTCTCTTGACCCTGTATTGCCTTATTGTGTTTCACTGTAACTTGTAATTTGCACTTCTGTGTTCTGGAACTCTATGTTGTCTTGCAAATTTTTTCGCCTTATTTTGGTCAGATCGCCGTTGTAAATGAGAATTTGTTCTCAATCGGCCTACCTGGTAAAATAAAGGTAAAATAAAAAATAAAATAAACAGAGATGCACAGTTGGGTCAGTGCTTTCCTTCCTGCAGGAGATGTTGGAGGGCTGGCTGTCTGGCTTGGTTCCATCTGGACCGCTGTACATAATTGCATAATTTTACCATTTCTAAAGTTTAAAGTGAGCAGCGCATCAAAACAACAGATCAGTTCACAATGCAAGCGCTCAGGGTTGTTTATGGTAATGATCTTTTGGCTCTACATCCTGTAATATTTTTATCTAGAGCCAAACTAGCTTAATTCAAGCCCTTTCCACTCTGTGGGCATTACTTCTCTCTCCCACTATAGACGTACAGCGTCAGATACGTACAGATGACGCTGTTATTTTGACAACCATAGCAGAAACACAGTGAGCAAAATAGATAATTTTGCTAAAACACTGCAGAAAACTAGAATGCAGCAAATACATGTATCTGTCATACAGATGACTCTGACCGTTTAACTAAACCAGGTTTGTGACAAGTTAACATGTGGCACCTTTAGACGTTTTGTTTTTTCCATACATTAAGCATTATTAATCAGCACATTAATAGCATTTCATAACTCCCCTTATGATTTGGAAAATTATGTAGAGAGGGGAAGGGAAGATAAAAAAAAAACTTTGAAAATACTAGTTATCTTTGTTTTGTGCTCATGGTGATAATTTTTATTATTAGATTATGTATATTGTTTGTTTTGTAGTAGTTTATTACTTTGTGCAAAATATAAAAATGGTCCATACTTTTCTGACTGTGGATTTCCACCAACTGCGGAACGGCTGCGGATCCGCTCCGCTGCGTGTCGGATCCGTGCTCCGACCATCCTTCATTACCTACCAGATCCGGATTTGTTGCGGAACGGCTGCAGCCATGACCGACAGCTGAAGTCACGAGGACATACGATATCTCGCGAATTTACGTATGATCGCGCGATATAACAGGATGTAGTTTCTATAAACAGAACCACAAAACCAGCAACAGTTTGTTTCCATCCAGAGGAGTAGAGGGAAAACAACTCTGTGCTGACCTGCTGATCTCCCTTTTTTGTGGAGATTATTGTGATTCTACCATGGGTTAGTATATTTATAATTATGTAATCAACTTATAAAATGCTAAATGTTTATTTTGGGTTCTTTTTTGAATGTATTAGGAAAGTAGTAGGCTGTGTAAATAAAGTTGACCGACACCATGACCGACAGCTGAAGTCACGAGGACATACGATATCTCGCGAATTTACGTATGATCGCGCGATATAACAGGATGTAGTTTCTATAAACAGAACCACAAAACCAGCAACAGTTTGTTTCCATCCAGAGGAGTAGAGGGAAAACAACTCTGTGCTGACCTGCTGATCTCCCTTTTTTGTGGAGATTATTGTGATTCTACCATGGGTTAGTATATTTATAATTATGTAATCAACTTATAAAATGCTAAATGTTTATTTTGGGTTCTTTTTTGAATGTATTAGGAAAGTAGTAGGCTGTGTAAATAAAGTTAACTATTGTTCTTGTTGGAAAAAGAAAAAGTATATTTTTATTTAGAAAATTACCGGATGTTTTATTTTGTTTCTGTGTTTGACTTCCAGCGGCGCTCTCCGGCATCGGGCAAAAATAGAAACTCTGCATATCTGCTCCGGTGGGCTGCGGTCGCCGGCGCTGGGACGGAGTCAGAACGCAGCCGCTCCGCAGTCAGTGAAATTACACACATTGACTTTAATAGAAACGTATTGACTCCGCCGCCGTTCCGGAGCGGATCCGCAGCCGTTCTGCAGTTGGTGGAAATTGGGGGTTAAGAGGTAAACCCTGCAGCCCCAGTATGTTTTCTCAGTCCCAAGACTTCTATGTGCCATACACATAGTTGTATAATCAAGAATCAAGATGGCCGACGGTCGGCAGCGTCTGGCAGATCCAGGTGTGTTTGCGCGCACTAAACCTGTGATTTATCAAACTTCCGATGGCCTAACAATCGTGGAAGATGAGCTGTTAAACTTTCTCCTGATTAAGTCGAGAACTCTTGACCAAGATAACATCATTAAGTTGGTTAAATCTAGCTTCAGTCAACAACGCATTGAAGACTCGAAGGCTGTGATGGCAGAGTTGTTTCCTGACAACAAACGCTGGTTCTCCCACAGGGGAGAGAAGAAAGATGAACTGTACATCAAAATGTGCCTGGCTGTCTTCAAAGAGAATGTGGAGTTGCCTAGATTTGTCTCGCACTACATTGACGAACTGCCTCCCGTCTCATTCAAGCATGTGGATGTTTCTGCGCTACTGGGGCGGATTATGCAACTAAACGGCGACATTGAACTTTTGCGGATGTCAATCACCTCGCAGGCGACTGCTTGTGAAAAACTGCTGGGGATATCAGACTCCCTCACCCAACGACTGGCGGCGGTGGAAAACCCTAAAATCAGTGGGGTGGTGAGCAGTGGGAGTGCTGACTTCCCCACTGCAGGACAGCCGGCAGTGTCTACTCCTCGTTGGCCTGACGACGAGGATCCACGGCGTAATAAAGATCCACGACCAAGTAGGCCTGTGGCTCAGACGGAGACGGATATGCCAGAGGATATTTTTCCTATGGACAAAACCCCACAGCGGGAGGGACCAACTAGAGGAGCATCAGCCTTGTTGGCCTCTGCATGTGAGGGGGAAACTACCCAGGTAACGGCTAAGAAAAATAGTTGGAGTACTGTTCTGAAAAAGGGCCGCAAATGGTCTGTAAAAACTTATGAAGGGAAACGGTATTCACGAAAGATGACTGGTATCACTGGGACCGCGGTGATTAACAACGATGATCTGTCAACTGTGGGCACGAAGATGGTCAGTGTCTTTGCCACTAAATTTAACGCGAACCTTGAAGCTGATACTCTGCGTCTTTTTCTTCAAGAGCAGATGAAGCGTGAGGTGAAGTGTAGGAAAATAGACATCCCTAACAGCAGATTCAGCTCCTTCTGTGTTACAGCAGAATGGAAAGAGTGGAAGGAAATGTATAACCCTGTGTTTTGGCCTGCTGGGTCAGTCATCCGACGTTACTTCGAGCCCCGACGTGCCAAAGGGGTAGGCGGGGCGAATCTACCCAAGTCAACCAGCAGGTGCTCTCCCATGGAGCACACACGGGTCCGTCCGTCCCTTCACCGATTGCGCGAACCAGCGACTCCGCTGGGATTGACAAAAGTGCATAAATGCGTGTGGTGTCCTACAACTCTCGTGGCCTCCGAGTTGGTCACACGGCAGCTGACAAGGCCAGGCGCCTTGTTGTTGACGCTTTGCTGGGTGACAGTGATGTGCTGTGCATTCAGGAGAGCTGGCTGGCCAAACAAGACTTGGACAAACTAAATGACTTGCACCCCGACTTCCATGGTGCTGGTGAATCAACTACTGACCTCAGCACCAAGATCGTAAAAGGTAGGATTGCTGGAGGTGTGGCGATCTTGTGGAATGTAAAATATGACTCTATGGTGAAAGTTGTGCGTTTCAACGTGGACTGGGCCATTGGCTTAGAATTTAATTTCAATGGAAAGATTTTTATTATTCTTAATGTATATACACCCTATCAATCATATGATCATGTGGATGAGTATGTTAGCAGGCTTGCTTGTATTCAGTCTTTCATCGAAGACAACAGCTCAACATGTATTTATGTCTTAGGTGATTTTAATGCTGACTTGGCAGACAGCAAGTCCTTGTTTTATAAACATATGTTGAGATTTTCCAAAGATAGTAACCTTGTCATCTCCAGTAAAACCTTCCTGCCTGACACTAGTTATACATACATTAGTGAAGCTTGGAATACCACTTCATGGCTAGACCATGTTTTATCTACTGCTGATGCTCATGCCTCCTTACAAAGCATTGAGATTTGTTATGGATTGGCTACCACTGACCACATTCCTATAGCTATGGTGTTGAATGTGCAAAATGTCCCCAAGGTAGTTAAAAATGAAGAGACTTATGAGGCCAAAATAAATTGGGGAATACTATCTGAGGGTGAACTTCTTAAGTACTGTTTTAATTCTGATGCTGCTATGAGTAAATTACAGCTACCTATGACTGCCATTTGGCTGCCACGCAGACCAGGAAAACCAGGAATATAAAGCCTGGGTGGAATAATTTTGTGGCAAACCATCATACTGAAGCCAATATGGCTTATAAAGCCTGGGTTTTTAGCTGGGCGGCCCAGACAGGGACCTGAGCTTGAGCATAAAAAGAAAATGAATGCCAAATATAAATATGCATTGCGGTATATAACTAAGCATGAGCAGGCGCTAAGT
The DNA here is from genome assembly GCA_036326025.1 of Chrosomus eos. Taxonomy (NCBI): domain Eukaryota; kingdom Metazoa; phylum Chordata; class Actinopteri; order Cypriniformes; family Leuciscidae; genus Chrosomus; species Chrosomus eos. The sequence goes on from CM070840.1 coordinate 34,438,042, forward strand.
GCTTCCTCAATGGCTGACTACTTGCTTAAAAATAACATAACTAATTTCTGGAATGAGGTGAAAACCCTTAATAGAACCAAGACCGCTCTCTCATGTAACATTGAGGGGGTGACTGCACCAGAGGACATTGTTGACCTCTGGAGGCAGCATTAATCAGCGTTATTCAACTGTATAAAGAGTGAGCCTTATGATGTTGGTGTGATAGAGGACAAATATATCTATTTTCATCCAAATGAAGTTGTTAAGGCCATAGGGCAACTTGCCGACAGAAAAGCTTGTGGCATGGATAACATTACATCTGAGCACCTAAAGCTAGCTGGCCCCAGGTTAGCAGTGCTACTGTCTATTTGTTTCTCTGGGCTGGTGTGCCATGGAATATTGCCTGATTCCATGATGTCAGTCATTCTGGTTCCAGTAATCAAGGACAAAGCTGGTAAGGTTGGCAGTATTGATAATTATAGACCGATAGCCCTTGCCAGCATTATCTCAAAAGTTCTTGAAAGTCTAATTCTTGACAAAATAAGTGACTGTATATCCACCACTGATAATCAGTTTGGCTTTAAGCCCAAACATAGCACTGATCAATGTATCTATGCACTGAAAGAGGTTGTTGAGGCATATAGAAGTCAGGGCTCTACTATGCTTTTAGGTTTTATTGATGCGTCCAAGGCGTTTGACCGCATTAATCATTTTAAATTGTTTAATAAACTCATGCACAGGGATGTCCCCAGCAGCCTGGTACGAATCTTAGCCTTTTGGTACTCTAACCAAAGTGTGCGGGTTAAATGGGGGAACACTCTATCTACATCTTTCTATGTCAGTAATGGGGTAAGGCAGGGGGGGATTTTATCTCCAGCCTTATTTAATGCCTACATGGATGACCTGTCCAGGCAGTTGGGGACATGCCAAACCAGCTGTATGGTTGGAGAAATGTTGATTAATCATTTCTTGTATGCAGACGACCTAACCATTCTATCACCAAGCAGCAGTGGGTTCCAACAGCTACTTAATGATGATGCTGACATGAGCAGACAAAGGAGAGTGCTATATGTCCAAGCCAACATGCTGGCTAGAAAATTCCATCACTGCACTACAGATGTCAAAATCAACCTGTTTCGAACTTACTGCTCCCCTCTTTACACAGCTCCTCTCTGGGTTAGATATAAGAAGGAGAGCCTGCTTAAGCTAAAAGTAGCCTATAATGACTGTCTCAGGATTCTCTTGAAGAAACCAAGAAGTACCAGGGCAAGCCAGCTGTTCTGTAGGCTGGGTTTAACTACTTTCATGCCTTTGGTGAGAAATATCACTTTCAAGTTTATGAACAGGCTGGACCGATCCATAAATGAGCTTATTGTTCAGATAGTAGATCCAAGTCGTAGCTCTGTGAGGTACATGTCAAAAATATGGGAACACTGGTATCTGTGCCTTCATTAGCTCTATTTTTCTGTTGTTGCTGTATAGAATGTGTATATATGAATGTGTGATGTTTTAATGATCTGTGTTCAGTATTGTCTTCTGTGGGCCTTGAGCCTGTAATAAAGTTTATAAATGAAAAAATAAAAAATATAATTGCCTGATAAAACGTCTCGGGTTATGACTATAACCCTTGTTCCCTGAGAAGGGAACGAGACAATGCATCGAGAATCGACACTTTGGGGACGCTCCCTTAGCGTGCGCCTCTGAAGTAAAAATGAAACTAATCCAATCCTGATTGGTGTTGCGTCGTGACGTAACATGTGACGGCATAACCGGAAGCATAAAGGTGACGCTGACGCATAGAATGCCAGCCTCGCGATGAAGCAAGACGCTCTAAGGCCTGGCATGGCGTGGCAGAGCGATGCATTGTCTCGTTCCCTTCTCAGGGAACAAGGGTTATAGTCATAACCCGAGACGTTCCCTATCGAGGAAACTCGACAATGCATCGAGAATCGACACTTTGGGGAACAAATGCCCACTAGGCCACGCACCGAAAACAGGCCTGCCCCGGAGTGAAACTGATTCAGGCACTCAGCTAGGACGAGAGCACATGTGCGCCAGGCGTACTAGGGAGGTGCAGAATATAGAACCTAACAAAAGTGTGTGGGGTAGCCCAACCAGCTGCGTTACAGATCTCCTGGATCGGAACTCCCGAAAGGAGGGCCCTAGAGGACGCCATGCCTCTAGTAGAAAGAGCCCTAACGGCCAAAGGTGAAGGCAAATTGCGCACCTTGTAGGCCTACTTATGGTTTGTAAAGCCGGGAGCCCCTAATAGGTGATCCAAAACACACTACAGTAGGTCCGACCTCCTCCAAGAAGAGGACCTCTCAAGGTAAATACTCGGAACTCTGACTGGCAGAGCAAGGAACCTCTCCTTTTCTGCCGACACATGAGGTGGAGGACGAAATACTTGCAGGACCAAGGACCTAGCCATGATAAATTGCACTTAAGGCACATAGCTGGGTCTCGGATGCAGGATGGCCTTAACTCCGCCGGGGGCACATCCCAAGCAAGGGCTTGGAGATCTCCCAGTCTCTGTAAAGAAATAGCTAAGAGAAAGGCTATCTTGAACGTGAGGTCCTAGGCGAAGCCGACTGGAGGTATTCGAAGGGAGCCAGGAATAGCCCTTCGAGAACCATCGCCAGGTCCCAGGAAGGAACCCTGGACCTGACTGTCGGTCTCATCCTCTAATACCATGGAGAAATAGTATGACCAGTTGGTGCCTCCCCAAAGGCCAAATATTTAGTGGTGCATGGAATGCCGCAATGGCAGCCACGTACACCCTACATGTGGATGGGGAGAGATTCGCAGAGAAATGATCTTGAAGAAACTCCAGAACTGAAGCCATTGGGCAGTTAACTGGGCCTAACTCAAGTTCTTTACACCAAGTGGAAAAACATTCCACTTGAGGCCATATAATCTCCTAGTAGACGGAGCCCTAGAGATAAGTATGGTTTCGACCACCCCAGATGATAGACCAGCATCTAGGTACTGAGCCCCCTCAGAGGCTAGACCCACAATTTCCACAGCTCTGGATGAGGATGGAATATAGTTCCTTCCGCCTGAGACAACAGATCCCTCCTCAGAGGAATCTGCCATGGCGGAGCTATCAGGAGTGAAATTAAGTCTGAAAACCATACTCGGGCTTGCCAACACAGGGCTACCAGAAGAAGACTGATGCCCTCCTGACTGACCCTCTCCAGGACTCGGGAGCAGAGCGATCGGGGAAAAAGCGTACAGGCGAAGCCTCGGCCAGGCCTGTACCATGGCATCCAAGCCCCAGCGGGGCTGGATGAGTGAGGGAGAACCAAAGTGGACAGTTGGACGGACGTCCCTCGAGACGCAAACAGATCCACTTCCACTGGTCCAAACCTCTGCCATATCAACTCCACCACCTCTGGATGGAGTCTCAATTCCCGGGCCTCAGCCCCTGCCTCGACAGGATGTCTGCTCCCTAATTCAGAACCCTCGGGACATATATTGTTCTTATAGATAATATTTCCCTTGGGACCATAAAATGATCAGATGCGCCAATCTGGATAGAGGGCACAATCTGAGTGTCCTTTGTCGGTTCAGATAAGCTACCACTGAGACGTGGTAACCTTTGATGTCTGTGAGGAAGCTCCTCAGCACTCTGAACACAGCCAACATCTCTAGGCAATTTATATGCCAAGAATGATGATGGTCCTGCCACAGACCCCTGGCAAAGCGGCCTTAGACCGCGCCCCAGCCAGCGAGGGAAGCGTCTGTCGAAACAGTTTCCCGGCGACATGACACCCCTAACACTGGACCTTGGGACAAGAACCAAGGTTTCTTCCATATTAATAGGGAACGAAGGCATCTGCGCGTAACCTTTATTATACGGAACAGATTCCCCTTGGGGAAAAAACCCTTGGCTTTTGAGCCATCATTGAAGGGGCCTCATGTGAAGCAGGCCCAAAGGAATAACGTTGGATGCCGCTGTTATGAGGACCAGCAGTCTTTGAAATTGCTTTACAATGATGGCCTGGCCTAGCTTTATCCTGGACCCCATGGCCAGGATGGATTCGATACGAACGGGAGACATACGTGCCCGCATCGTAACCGAATTCCGTACCACGCCCAGAAGAGTAGTCTTCTGAGCTGGGTCCAACACCTTTTCTTAGTGTTGAGCCTCAACCCCCAGTTCTGAATGTGGCCAAGGACGACATCTCAATGCCGAACTGCCATTTCCTGAGACTGGGTCAATATGAGCCAGTCGTCGATGTAATTCAGTATACGGATGCCCTGAAGCCTCAGTGGAGCCAGAGCCGCATCCATACACTTTGTGAACGTGTGGGGAGAGAGTGCTAGGCCGAACGGAAGAACCCGATATTGGTATGCTTCGCCCCCGAAAGCAACCTCAGGAACCTCCTGTGATATGGAAGGATGGAGACATGAAATAAGCGTTTTTTAGATCCATCGTGACAAACCAGTCCTCGGATCTGATTTGGTTCACGATAATGTAACAGTAAGCATTTTGAACCTAAATCTCCTCAAAGAATGATTCAAAAAGCCCTAGATCTAAAATAGGCCTCAGTCCGCCATCCTTCTTTGGAACTATAAAGTACCGGCTGTAAAACCTTGACTCCCTGTCTGGTAGGGGAACACATTCTATGGCCCCTTAATTCCAGTAGAGTCTGTACTTCTTGTTCCATAACCCGAGCCTGTTCTGGAACCACTGCAGTCGGTACCACCCCAGCAAACTAGGGAGGTCGGTGACCGAACTGCAATCTGTACCCATATTTTACAATATACAGGACCCATATAGATATATGTTCGGAAGGCGTTGCCATTCTTCTACAAAATCTACTAAGGGAACCAGCCCCTCGAGGCTGGCCTCGGGTGTTTTTCGAGCACTATTCTCGACTTCCTGAAGCGGTGGACCGGCAGGAAAAAAGTCGATACAGATTTTGTGACCATAGTCGGTGCCCTGTTGCAAGCTTTTGGGGCGAACGCCATGGTGTGCGTTCGCTGGAAATCGATGTGGCCCGAAGCGTCAAAGACGGCGGGACAACAACATCTTCCCCGAGGGCACCTGCTGCTAGAACAACCTCGATTGTTCCACAGCGGGGGGGCAGCCCTCTTTTTTTTTTTTTTTTTTTCGCTTCCTGAAACCTGTCAACGACTGTAGTGACAGCGTTGGAAAACAGGCCAGAAGGAGATAGCGGAGCGGCCAACAGGAAATATTCCCTTATTTAGATCTTTAAGAAGATCGGCCTGGTACGCGTGCAAAATCGTCATAGAGTGCAGGCACGCACCAGCCTGACCCTTTTTTTATTATTTTTTTTTATTATTTTTTTAAATATTTTACCAAAGGAACCAGGCTCTCAAGCCTGGCTTCGGGTATTCATCGGGATTCGTTCCTGACCCCCTGAAGCGGGTTTCCGGCAGGGCTGGACCGAAAAACGATTCTCGATGGGCGAACGCGAAAGCTGCCTGGCCGCAAGCCTGTGGGGCGGACAGTGCAGCCTGTGTTCGCTGGAAACCGATGTGTCCCGAAACGTTTTTAACGGGGGAAGAGCAACATCGATTTCCTGCACCATATAAGCCCCGCCAACCAGTGCAGAGGTGTCCCTGCACGGTTTGTTGGGCAGCACCGGGGCTTAAAGCAAAGATGCCAGATCAGGAGAAAGATAACTCACTAAAGCTTCCTCCATCTGTGGCATCTTGCCATAACCCGACTCTCTCGCACCCACCACATTCGAATAAACATATAATGAATGTGGTGAGATACGTAAAGTGTGGGGTTTCTCCCAGGATCTACATGTATATATATATATATATTTTATAAAGATCTGGGAAAAACAGTAAGCCCCGGCTCTGAGTTTGTGAACGGTGCTGCAGGAATCTCTCGTCTAGTTCATTTTGACGGGGATCTTCCTGCTTATTTTGTGGCCAGCTTATATATTTAAATATATTTATTTATTTATTTAATACTGGCCACAGCACTCATCACAACAATACAAGCTCTACATAAGCAGAAACATAAGCCGGCGAGTGTGACTCATGTTGCTCGTTCCCGATGCTGAGCACATCTACTTCCTTATTTATAATTTTGTTTGTTTATAAACAGATAGCTCGAGCACTGGGCACTCGTCACGGGCAGAAAGAAGCCGCATCGCGGGCGTCTGCGTCGTGAATTAGTGTCATAGAATCTGCGGATGATGAGAGAAAAGGTGCCTCAGCAGTCTCGTTCTCATCCGCGAGATCCTTTTGCGATCTCCGCGATCTAAGCCGTCGCGCCGCCTCAACGGACGCGGGACCCGAATCGCGGGGATCGCGAGCCTGGCCATCATCAGTGAAATAATATAGCCAAGCGAGAGCGCAGCACTCTAATAGGAAGTGCTTCACAGTATCACAGGCAGCCCTCTCGAGGCGCTGACTGTGCGTGCTGCGCCCCTAAACAATACACACACACACAGCAGATGCGTGTCCCCACCCGTGGCATATAATCTTGGGCAGGGGTGCACACACTTAGTGTATTGTTTACTCGCCATAATATAGAGCTTAGCACAGACAAACAACATCAAATAAGACAGACAGTTTCACAGAGAGCGCTTGCTGAAGAGCGATAGCTGGCATTCTATGCGTCAGCGTCACCTTTATGCTTCCGGTTATGCCGTCACATGTTACGTCACGACGCAACACCAATCAGGATTGGATTAGTTTCATTTTTACTTCAGAGGCGCACGCTAAGGGAGCGTCCCCAAAGTGTCGATTCTCGATGCATTGTCGAGTTTCCTCGATAGGGAACTTCTGATCTAACCTTTAATATTTCTACCCAGTTTTTTGGTAAATATTGGCATTTTTCAATCATTGGCTCTTGTTTACACGTGCCTCAGACAATGGTCACACTGATGCCTTTTCCCATTGCATCAATACCAGACGCATTGTTTTCAACATGATTGAACAGCAAATCAGCATATTAGAATGATCTCTGAAAGATCATATGATACTGACGACAGGAGTAATGATGCTGAAAATTCAGTTTTGATCACATAGACATTTTTAAAAATACATTACAAGAGAAAACAGTTTCCTTAAACTGTAATAATAAACTGTAATAATATTTCACAGTATTACTGTTTTTACTGTATTTTTGATCAAATAAATGCAGCCTTTTGTTTTTTTTACCGACCCCAAACCTTTTGAACGGTAGTGTATCTATTTGTTCAAATGCAAAAATCAGAAGCACAGAAGCATTTTCACTAGAGATCTCAGAAGTTTTGTGTGTTAGAGGTTGATGCATGTTAATGACAAGAATGCGCTCACTGATCTCTCTGGCGTTGATGGTCAAGTTGTACCAGGCTGCTGTTTCTCGATCCAAACAGTTGGCCACATACACTGTCCCATTACTAGGATCAATTCTGAATATCTGTCGTGTGTCGCTGCTCTTTGAAATGCTGTATCTGTTCAAGGAAAACAATTGTTATTTGGGGCAATTTTTCGCATATACTTCTATTGTTTGTTACCACATGCAGATTTCAACCATTCACAAACAGCATGTAAAAATATTATGGACTGTATGGACAAGCACATAGACTATATGGCAAAAATAATGTATTCTGTTCTGTAGATTCAGAATCTTTCGGTCTGTTTCTCCAGATTGCTCCAGATTTGCAGGCGGTTCTCTTCTGGTCTAACAATATTAAACACAACGTGATTGATGAATGTAAGCTAAGTAAGTAAGTTAATGTTTGGAAATTTATGGTATTGGATAATAAAGCAGCTCCTCTCCTAGGAAGACTAACATGGGTTGTGATGGACCTAGATGAGATCATTGATCCACCCCTGGGTGTAAGGCCAATATGGATAAGGACCGAATGCCTACAAAACACCATACATGTCTGCCTCAAGTAGACTTGATGACTGCAGCGCGAAACACCAGTCGGTGGGCTTTGAGGGGTTGAGGGGTTTTTTTTTGGGGGGGGGGGGGGGGGGGGGGGGGGGCGTTTATGTTCATGTTTTTTTGACCCGGCCCTTGCAGTTCTGCCCTGGACATATTCCATTGATTGAGTTAGAGTCACTTGGCATTTAGGGGTTAGTATGGGTCCAAATGTGAAAGGAGAAAATGAAAAATAAAAATGAAAATTACCTTATGGGGTTGTTGGTGGTGTCTGTGTCTCTAGCATAGATTGTACCGACTTGAGTGCCAATTTGGGCGCTTTCTAGAACTTTCCAGTTATAAGGTGTTTCAGAAAAGATGGGTGGTTCATCCACATTTGTCACAGTAATTTTGAGTGTTGTCCTGTCTTGAAACTCATATGCACTTAAAAAACGTGTGTCTATGTTTTCATTGATGGCCTCTACAGCAATGACAAACCGCCTCTTGCTCTCAAAATCCAGCGGCTACAGAGAAGAGAGAAGACTTATAAAAGACAGAAAACACATAAAAGATCTCCCATGGGGGTTGTAAGGCTTTTTGTATATCTAAAACTACTGCTTCAATATGGTTGGATGTTTCATAATATAATATAATATAATATAATATAATATAATATAATATAATATAATATAATATAATATAATATAATTAATATAATAAATATAATATAATATAATAAATGAAAACACATTTTAATCATTAATTAAACTATTATTCAACAAAATTTAATATTAAAATAAAAGTGAAAAAAAAAAGTTTGATGCTTGAATCTGAGAACATCATGTCCAACATTTGTAGCCACATAATAGATGATAACCCATATACATATAACAGGAGTGTACTATGAGACCTGATCCAGTATGACAATTCCCTCTTGAGTGTCAGGGTCCGTCTGGATTGTGAAGGTGCTGCTCTCCTCAAGATCCTCTAAGCTGTAGTTCATTTTAGCGTTCAGACCAACATCACTGTCATCTGCCATTATTCTTCCCACTGTGGTGCCCACTGGGGCTGACTCTGATATAGCAAATGTGTACAAATCTGGACATAAAGAGGAAAATGATAGAACACTTTCAATGTTCATGTGCTTTGGCAACAGAAACACAAAAACTACATCATGTAATAAATCACTGAATGCTGTTAATGATATAAATTGTCACCACTCACACACCTATGTGTTTTTTTTCTGCTACTTTGCAAATGTTCCATGAACATCTATTATTTAACCCTCTTAGAAATAGTTCCCGTCACCCCATTATAAGATGTTATTCTATGGGGGGGGGTGTCATGACCAGGAAATGTTAAAAGCACTTCCGCTGTGAAACGCCAGTTAGCTTCTGTTGCCTCAGCAAGCGATCTGTGTCAAACTGTCTCTGTCTATTTATTGTTGTCTGTTGCAATATTGTTGGAAACGTTATGGCGAAACAAGTCACAAACAGTGTGTTCCTCCCTGCCCGCGTTATTTAACGGGTGGGGACACACACGAGCTTTGTGTGATTTGTTTGGGAGTGGAGCATGCGGTCTCAGCCTTCGAGGGGGCTGAGTGCCAACACTGTGAGAAGCTACCGCTTCGCATGCTCCGATCCCGCCTGTCAGAGTGGACAGGCTCGCGATCCTCAGGGATCAGGACCCGCATCTGCCAAGGCAACGCGGAGAATGCATTCCTGGGGATCGCAATTGGATCTTTCGGAGGGGTTGGAGACAGGTCCGAGGGCCTTTTCTCCTTCCTTACCCGGGAGATCCAGCTCTCCTCCCCCGGTGTCGGAAGCACGCTTTGCGGTTTCTTTCGCCCGGGGAGAGAGCCCTCCTTTTCTCCAATGCTCTTCTTCCGAGGAAGTTGATGTTATGAGTTTGGAGAGTGAAAATGCACACATGGGGGAAAGGGATTCACAATTTATTTCCCCGGCATATGATGAGCTGGTGGATGTCTTGTCACGAGCTGTAGAGAAATTAAATATTGAATGGCCATCTGAAATTCAGGGCGCTCGCCCCAAAAGCAAACTAGATTTCGCAAAAAGCGCTTTCTCTCTTCAGCCACATTGTCTCCACCACGAGGGCTTCCTTTTTTTCCCGATTTACATAACGAGTTGTCTAAATCGTGGAATAAACCGTTTTCATCTCGTGTCTTTAACCCTCAGACTAATATATATTCAAAAATTAGAGGGTTAAGAGAGTACGGTTATGGTTTGATGCCCCAGGCTGAACAAAATTTAGCCAGCTATCTGGCGCCTGGTCCTGCATCTGCCATGAAAGCACCAGTTTTGCCCACTAGACCGCTAAAAACCACATCTAATTTAGTGGGCAAAGCTTATTCGGCAGCAGGTCAAGCCGGAGCGTGTTTGCACACTATGGCACTGCTCCAGGCTTATCAAGCGGATCTGCTGGGGGACTTGGATAATAGCGAGGGAATTAGTCAGGACGATGTTCGAGAACTTCGTCGGGCTACTGATCTTGCTCTCAGGGCTACTAAGGAGACCGCCAGAGCAGTTGGGCGGTCTATGGCAGCCTTGGTAGCCACTAAGAGGCACCTTTGGTTGAATCTTTCTGAAATTAAAAAAAAAGATTGAACTTTTTTATTAGACGCTCCACTTGAACCCTCTGGTCTCTTCGGGGACGCAGTTCACGCGGCCGTGGAAAGGTTCCAGGAGTTTAAAAAACAGTCTGATGTTTTTAAAAAGTTAATCCCTCGCCGTGTCCAGCCCCCTGGGGCTTTTGGGCGTGAGCAGCCCCAGCCGTCTAGCTCATCATATCGTGTGCAGCAAAAAGAGAGTGTTGCGTCTCGTGCCCCTCCACGTAGATACTGGAGACAGACGCAACCCTCTCAGCCGAAGTCGTCTAAGCCTAAGCCAAATCTGAGGACCGTTCTTCAGGCAAAGAAGGCTTTGGCTCAAAAAAAAAGGTCCTGATGTTTAGGCGTCAGGCCTGTGAGGACAGCCCCGACCGAAGTGGAGCGGTGTACACCTCATTACACGGTGCCCGTTCCATTTCGGGGTCCTCACGAGATCCTCCTGCCAACCCTGCTACCTCTGGTGCTTCAGGGCGCAGTGGTCTCCAGCGAGTCGCTGATGCTATGCTGCGGCACAGCATCGGTTTTCGCGCCCTCTGAGGGGGGCTTTAGAGCAGTCAGGTCAGGTAGCTCCTGCCATTATATTTCAGGCTCCAGATTTGGCTCTCTCAGTAACACCAGAGACCAGCCTCGAGAGGCTGGTTCCCTTAGTAAATTTTCTGGCAGCGTGGAAGCTTCTGCCGAATATTTCTCAGTGGGTCCTGCAGATTGTAGAGAAAGGATACAGAATCCAATTTGGTTCTCGTCCTCCTCATTACAGCGGGGTGCTGCCCATAGTGGTGCATCCCGAGCAGGCTCTGGTAATGGAGCAAGAAGTAAAGGCCCTGTTAGCAAAAGAAGCTATAGAACAGGTGTACTCACCAGACAGAGAGTCGGGTTTTTACAGCCGCTATTTCATTGTTCCAAAAAAGGATGGAGGGTTGCGTCCCATTTTAGATCTTCGCCTGTTAAATCGGTCAGTTCAGAAACTAAAGTTCAAGATGCTGACCCTCAAACAGATCGTGACCCAAATCAGATCCGAGGACTGGTTTGTCACGATAGATCTAAAGGATGCATACTTCCATATCTCCATCCTCCTCAGCACAGGAAGTTCCTAAGGTTTTCTTTCAGGGGCAAAGAATACCAATATCGGGTTTTTCCTTTGGCCTAGCTTTGTCACCCCGCACGTTCACGAAATGCATGGATGCAGCTTTAGCCCCTCTCAGGCTTCAGGGCATACGCATTCTGAATTATATCGACGACTGGCTGATTCTAGCGGAATCAGAGCAGTTGGCGGTTTGGCACCGAGGTGTCGTTCTCGCTCATATGCAGATGTTGGGGTTGAGGCTCAATACCAAGAAAAGTGTACTTTCTCCAGTACAGAGGACCACTTTCCTTGGTGTGGTATGGGATTCAGTGACGATGAGGGCCAACCTATCGCCCATTCGTGTAGCTGCTATCCTGGTAGCCATCAAAGAGCTAAAGCTAGGTCAGTCACGCACTGTAAAACAGTTCGAGAAACTGTTGGGTCTACTGGCAGCAGCGTCCAACGTGATACCTTTTGTCCTGTTGTACATGAGGCCTTTACAGTGGTGGCTCAGGACCAGAAGGTTCTCCCCGAGGGGAAACCCACTCCGTATGATCAAGGTCACGCGGTGATGCCTTCGGGCCTTAGAGATATGGAGGAAGCACTGGTTCTTAACCCAGGGTCCGGTGTTGGGAGCTCTTTGCCATCGAGCTACTATCTCGACAGATGCTTCCCTCACCGGCTGGGGAGCGGTAATGGAAGGCCGCTCGGTTCAGGATCTGTGGAAAAGCCATCATCTTTCGTGGCACATAAATTGCCTGGAGATCATGGCCGTCTTCAATGCGTTGAGACATTTCCTTCCGGACCTAAGAGGCCATCATGTGCTCGTTCGAACAGACAACACATCAGTGGTCTCTTATCTGAACCGTCAGGGGGGTCTGCGGTCGCGTCCGCTTTGCAAATTGGCGCACCAGATCCTCCTGTGGTCTCTGGGGAAGGTACTCTTTTCCTATTTAGCACCAAAACTTTGGAACAATCTTCCTAACACGGTCCGGGAAGCAGATACAGTCTGTCAGTTTAAATCTAGACTAAAAACACATCTCTTTGGCTTAGCATACACATAACACATTATAGATTTCTATAATTCAATGTTAGGCTGCATAGATTAGATCAGCCGGAACCGGGAACACTTCCCATAATTCCTGATGTACTTTGTACATCATAAGAAGGATGGCGTCTACGCTAATATTAGTCTCTCTGTTTATCCCGAGGTTTACCGCAGACTGCCGGATCCAGGGCATATCCAGATCTGATGAAGGACCATCACATGGACACGACGACACGCATTATCAGGGCTGTGAAGGCCCATGGACACCTCACCACACTCATCTCCTCACCGGCCGGATGACCCAACCCAACCAGATGGATAATATCGTGAAAGTTCTGATCCCATCTGACTCCTGACATTATGCTGCCTAACTCATAATCATACACTGTTCATTCGTTGGCCAAAGGAGGACTGGCCCCCCGACTGAGCCTGGGTTCTCCCAAGGTTTTTTTCTCCATTCTGTCACCTGATGGAGTTTTGGTTCCTTGCCACTGTTGCCTTCGCCTTTTGGCTTGCTTAGTTGGGGACATTTAATTTTCAATGGAACAATACTATTACAACATTGTTTTCCTGTTATCTCTGTAAAGCTGCTTTGAAACAATTTGTATTGTAAAAAGCGCTATATAAATAAAGGTGACTTGACTTGACTTGACTGAGGGCAGTGTATATTCCTGGGGACCAGAATATAGGAGCAGACATCCTGTCGAGGCAGGAGCTGAGGCCAGGGGACTGGAGACTCCACCCCGAGGCGGTGGAGAAAATCTGGGAGGCATATGGGCCAGCAGAAGTGGATCTGTTTGCGTCTCAGAACACGACGCACTGTCCTCTCTGGTATTCCCTTACGCACCCAGCCCCTCTGGGGATGGATGCTATGCTGCAGACGTGGCCTAGGCTACGTCTGTACGCCTTTCCCCTGTTGCTCTGCTCCCAGGAGTTCTGGAGCCGGTCCGTCGGTATGGAATAAGCCTACTGCTAATAGCACTACGCTGGCCAAGTCGGATCTGGTTTTCGGACCTGATCCATCTTCTAGACGGGCCTCCAATTGGAGATCCCGATCAGGAGAGACCTTCTGTCTCAGGCCGGGGGCACAATATTTCACCCTCGTCCAGAGATTTGGAACCTGTGGGTTTGGCCTCTGAGGGGGCCCAACTCATAGAGAGTGGTCTTTCAGCCGAGGCTGCTGAGACCATCCTAAGCTCCAGAGCTCCAGCTACTAGGAAACTATATGCGCTTAAATGGAGAGTTTTCTCTTTATGGTGTCACCGACATCATTGGGATCCAGTTAACTGTTCTGTTAACACAGTACTCGAGTTCCTTCAAGAGCGCTTTGTGTCAGGTCTTTGCCCTTCCACGCTAAAAGTCTACGTGGCAGCCATTGCGGCTTACCACACCCTGGTGGGGGGTACATCTTTGGGTCGAGACCCCCTGATTTACACGTTTTCTTTGTGGCACTTTGAGGCTAAGGCCTGCAACTCGCACTAGGGTGCCAGCTTGGGATTTGACTATAGTTCTAGAAGGCTTGTCTAGGGCTCCATTCGAGCCCTTAGATTCGGTCTCAGATAAGTTTCTTACTCTTAAGACTATCTTTCTGCTAGCTATTTCGTCCCTCAAGAGAGTTGGTGACCTTCAGGCCCTTTCGGTCTCCCCCACTTGCCTTGAGTTTGCACCGGGGATGGTCAAGGCGTTTCTATATCCAAAACAGGGATACGTCCCTAAGGTGCCGACCTTGACTCCCGAGGCCTATTGTGCTGCAGGCTTTCTGTCCTCCTCCTTTTACAACTGCGGACCAGGAAAGACTGCACCTCCTGTGTCCAGTGCGAGCATTGGACACTTTTGTACGTCGGACATCCTTAATCAGGAAGTCCGACCAATTACTGATTTGCTTTGGATCACCTAAGAAAGGTCTTCCTGCCTCCAAACAGACAGTCAGTAAGTGGATGGTCGAGGCTATTTCACTTGCTTACGAGTTCTCGGGCCAGCCTTGTCCTTTGGTGGTCCGAGCTCACTCGACCAGGAGTATGGCGGCTTCTAAAGCCTTACTGTATGGAGTTTCTCTCCAAGATGTTTGTGATGTGGCGGGCTGGTCCTCTCCGCTCGCATTCGTGAAGTTTTACAGTTTGGACCTGGATGCTGCCCCAGGTTCTCAGGTGCTTAGTGCTTAGTACAACAGACTTACACTCAGGTACTTGGAATTATGGCGCTTTGGGTATTCTCGTTCCCATGGCATCATCGACGCATCGCGAGTTCCCTTTTTCGATAAAGGGAACGTCTCAGGTTACTATTGTAACCATCGTTCCCTGAGAAACAGGGAACGAGACGATGCGTCCCTCTGCCATACTTCCTGCATCCCTGCGATCGGCTTGCTTCGGCAAATTTCGAAGCTAACTGGCGTTTCGCAGCGGAAGTGCTTTTAACATTTCCTGGTCATGACGTCACCCGCCCGTGACGCTCATTCTCACTTTCCATTGGACTAGTTGGCATAGATGCTTCAGACGCAGTCACGCTGGAGGCGTTCCCATGGCGTCATCGACGCATCGTCTCGTTCCCTGTTTCTCAGGGAACTATGGTTACAATAGTAACCTGAGACGTTTTCTATGAGAGCAATATTGGCTGCTCTAGAAAAAAAAGCACAAGTTGAGTCTCTTTTAGTGTTCTTTACTGTGCAACTGCAACGTTAGTGTAGAAGGCAGGGAGTATATATGAGGGAGATAATAATTAGTCAAGTCAAGTCAAGTCAAGTCAAATATATTTATATAGCGCTTTTCACAATACAGATTGTATCAAAGCTGCTTCACAGTATCAATCAAAACAACTTAACAATGTTTGTTTATTACTGGAAAAAAGACATCCAAGTTTGGTAGAGCTGATCAATGGTATGATTGGTTAATTAATTTGAATATCCCCAACTGAGCAAGCCAAAGACAACGAAAAACTCCATCAAGTCACCTAATGGTGTCCTAAAACTCCACCAGATGACCCAATGGAGAAAAAAAACCTTGGGAGAACCCAGGCTCAGTCGGGGGCCAGTTCTCTTCTGGCGTTTATGAACTAGAGGCCGAATTTACAGTAACTGTAAGATAAAAAATTTATATGAATGCCTGGCTAAATAGATGCGTCTTTAGTCTAGTTTTAAACTGGGAGAGCGAGTCTGAGCAAAGAACAATATCAGGAAGGCTATTCCAGAGCTTCGGAGCTAAATGTGAAAATGCTCTGCCTCCTTTGGTGGATCTGGATATCCTAGGAATGACCAGAAGCCTCGAATTTAGTTATCTTAAAGAGCGCGATGGATTGTAGGGCGATAGAAGATCCGTTAAATAGACTGGAGCTAAACCATTTAGAGCTTTATAAGTCAAAAGCAATACCTTGTAATTAATACGGAACTTTATAGGTTGCCAATGAAGTGATGATAAAATCGGTGTTATATGATCATATTTTCTTGATCTAGTAAGAACTCTAGCGCTGCATTTTGGACTAACTGTAGCTTGTTTATTAAAGATGCAGGACAACCAGCTAATAAAGCATTACAGTAATATAGTCTCGAGGTCATAAATGCATGAACTAGCTTTTCTGCATCAGACAGTGATAGCATATTACGTAGCTTAGCAATGTTTCTAAGGTGGAAAAAGGCTGTTTTTGTAACATATGAGATATGCTTTTTAAAAGACAGGTTGCAGTCTAATATAACACCCAGGTCTTTTACTGTAGCAGATAAAGTAACAGGGCATCCTACTATGTTAAAGTCGTGCTGTGAAAGGTTTTGTAGACAGTTTTTAGAACCGATAAGTATTACCTCTGTCTTGTCTGGATTTAATAAAAGAAAATTACGCGCCATCCAATCTTTTATATCTTTAACACAATCTGTCAATTTGGATAATTTAGCATGTTCATCTGGCCGTGATGAAATATATATTTGAGTGTCATCAGCATAACAATGGAAACTAATTCCATGTTTCCTTAGAATATTACCAAGTGGCAGCATATATATTGAGAATAATAAAGGGCCTAATACAGATCCCTGTGGCACTCCATAGTTTGCCGAAGTTATGATCGATTTTTCTCCATTTAAGTAGAAGAAATGGTAGCGGTCAGATAAGTATGACCTGAACCAGCTTAATGCTTGTCCTTGAACACCAGTGTAATTTTGTAGTCGATCTAAGAGTATTGTGTGATCTATAGTATCGAACGCAGCACTAAGATCAAGTAAAACTAGTACTGAGATACAGCCTTGGTCCGAAGCTAAAAGTAAATCATTTGTGATTCTAACAAGCGCAGTTTCAGTGCTATGGTGTGGCCTGAATCCAGACTGAAACTTTTCATAGATGTCGTTTTCTTGCAAGAAAGAGCCGAGTTGAGCGGACACAACTTTTTCTAATATTTTTGACATAAATGGAAGATTTGAAATGGGTCTGTAATTTGCTAGGTTATTTGGATCTAATTGTGGTTTCTTAATAAGAGGTTTTATAACTGCCAGCTTGAATGTTCTTGGAACATGACCTTTAAGATAAAGACGAGTTAATAATATTGAAAAGAGGCTCTTCCACTATAGGTAACACTTCTTTCAGTAGTTTAGTTGGTATAGGATCTAATAAACATGTTGTTGTTTTAGATGAAGTGATAAGTTTACTTAACTCTTTTTGTTCTATAGTTGTAAAGCATTGTAATTGTTCTTGCGGGGTGATAATTGCGGCTGAATTATAAAGCGCGAGCAAAGATTGAACGTTTACGATTTTGATTCTGATATTTTCAATTTTCTCGGTGATGAAGTTCATAAAATCATTACTACTAAACTGTAACGCGGTATTTTGTTCAGATGACGTCTGTTTATTTGTTAGTCTAGCCACGGTATTAAATAAAAACCTTGGATTATTTCGGTTGTTTTCTATTAATTTGCTGAGGTGCTCAGCCCTGGCCGTTTTAAGGGCCTTTTTATAACGTGACATACTGTCTTTCCACGCGATTCTAAAGACCCCTTAATTTATTTTTTTACCATTTACGCTCTAATTTTCTCTCTTTAAAACATACGTAGTATTATTGTACCATGGTGCTATACTTTTTTCTCTGACCTTTTTTAATCTAATGGGTGCAACGATATCCAATGTTCTAGAGAGAATGGTGCTCATAGTGCTAGTTAGTTCGTCTAGTTCATCTGTTTGTTTGGGTTCGGGCAGCAGCTGAGACAGATCAGATAGGCTATTTGAGAAATGATCTATGGTGGGTGGAAGAATTGTTCTACCTGGTCGATAACGTGGTGCAGCATGACGTATTACAGCAGTACGTAATATGCAAGTTACCATGTAATGGTCAGTGACATCATCACTTTGTGGAATGATATCTATATCGGTTGGATCGGTTCCATATGATATAATTAAATCGAGTGTATGATTAAGACGATGAGTTGGTCCGGTGATGTTTTGCTTGACCCCGAAGGAGTTTAATAAATCTGTAAACGCAGCCCCTAACGCATCATTTGTGTTATCTACGTGTATGTTAAAATCTCCAACAATTAATGCTTTATCGACGTTGACCAAAAGATCTGATAGAAAGTCAGCAAACTCTTTTAGGAAATCGGCGTAAGGCCCTGGAGGTCTATATACAGTAGCCAATGCTAGAGATAATAGGGATTTTTTTCTTACATCTAAGAGCGTAACATTTAGCAAAAGTACTTCAAACGAATTAAACCTATGACGAGTTTTCTGAGTAACATTAAGGATATCTCTGTAGATTGTTGCAACACCGCCGCCACGACCGATCAGACGGGGCTCATGCTTATAACAGTATCCTGGCGGAGTAGACTCATTTAGACCGAAATAATCATTTGGTTTAAGCCAGGTTTCAGTAAGGCACAGAACATCAAAATTATTATCTGTGACCATTTCATTTACAATAACCACCTTAGGTGTGAGCGATCTAATGTTTAGAAGACCTAGTTTTAGAAATTGTTTTTGTTCACTAATAGCGAGATTTTTTGTTTTAATAACAATTAGATTTTTTCTAGATCCCGTAGTAGATTTATTATTTGATCTTAGTAAACGAGGAATAGACACAGTTTCTATGCAATGTTCTACACTAGTATTAATATCAATTAAATTGGTGCAGTAGAGACTTGGATTTTTGGTTACTAGTCAAACGGTATTTAACATCTTGGAGATGTTATCCGACAGAAGATCTGCCCCGATTCTACTTGGGTGTAAGCCATCAGCGCGGAAGAGCCTCGGTCGCTCCCAAAACAGATTCCAATTATTTACAAAGAGCAGTTTCTGCTCATTGCACCATGACAATAACCATTCATTTAGCGCGAATAATCTACTGAACTTTTCATGCCCTCGTCGGTACGTAGGAAGCGGTCCAGACACAATAATCGATGTTTCAGGCGATATGCTGCGTACCGTATCGATAAGGCTCCTGAAGTCTTTCTTCAGAACCTCCGTCTGTCGCAGCCTAGTGTCGTTAGATCCCGCGTGCGGCACAACAGCTCCGACGCGCTCGTCACCGTTCAAAATCTCAGTTACCCGCGCAGTGATATCGAGAACACAAGCACCAGGAAAGCAATGACTTTGCACCTTACTTTTAACGTTGTGTGGACGTGTCGGACGGTGGAATCGCTGATGATCATAGCATCGCGTTCCGTTTCACGAAGAGGGGAGAAGCGGTTCTGAGTGGAGATCTCGAAAGCCGGGCGGGGCGAAAAGATTCTTGTCCTGGCTCGCGGCTTCCGCGGAACCACCCAGGCTTTGTGGTGGTGTGTTGGAGCCGGAGTGAATGAAACCATGGCTGATCGTGACCTGGACGCTCCGGACCAATGTTGAGAAATGCACGGAGTAGATTGTCTCACAGCTTGTCTCTCTAAGAGGTCACAGATCTGCTTTTCTACAGCTTCTGATTCAGACTGCACCGCGAGCAAATCAGATGTGTTCTCATCTGCACCAAAAGGTAGATAACATACACCTGATATATTCGCTATTTTAACCCTCTGGGGTCGAAAACCGCGTGCCCGCGTTTTGCTGGATTTTTTCCTTATCAGTGCAAAAGAGAATCAAATTACTCTGTTAATTTTGATCTTAAATATAAGTGTTGTACATCATTAGATCCTGTTAAGTTTCTATTTTTTTTGTGGATACTCACAATAAAAACAAAGTGTTGTGCTTTTCGTCAAACAAAGAAAAATAAACATGATGCGCGTTTTCCCTTCTCTCTGTCTTTGAGGTCCGTTCTGAAACGCGTCCGAAACATTCACTTTAACTCTGTCAATACTTGTCACAGAGATACGAGAGATGTCTCTTTATGAAGCTGAGATTCTCTTCTTTCAAATGAAGTATTTTTTTTTTTTTTTTTTTTAATATTTCCAGTTTATGTAATCCGTTTGAAACCAAGGAGAGTTACAGTTTTTTCGCTCTCCCTTCATTAAAAATAATTAGGTGAGCCCGCCACACCCCCAGCGCTTTTGACATGGTAAATAGGCGATATGCATCCCACACGCGGCACGCCCCCGATCACTGCATAACAACATGAAGATTCTTCATCAGAGATTCACTGATAGTTCATCGCGTTTTAGGGATGGAAGCACGCTAACGTTACTCTTTCAGAGGATTATGGACAGCTGGGAATAATTAACCTTTTCCTCAGTGGAATTTGTAACTCAGACGAGCGGTTGCATTTTGAAGAACGGATTGACCCGAGGATACAAGTTCGGAGTAAGTTTAGTGTTTTATAATTCCTTTTCTGATCATAGAGCTCAAATGCATTTTCAGACTATAGTAAATATTAACTCACAACGTTCGTGTAGGCCTATACGCTCGTGTAAACTTTTTAAATAACTGCTTAGTTTGTAATGATTTAGTGAAATATATTGATCTGCAAGTTTTGTTTGAGTTCTCCTGTGGTCTAGTGGTTAGATCAATTGCCAAGCGTGTTAGAGGTTACAGGTTCGAATCCACCACTAGCATATTTGTTTTCTCTCATCAAAACCGAATATGTTCATCAGTGGTTACAGTCTATATCAAACACACACGTATATAGGACACACGTTTGTGTGCATTTTATTTTGTGATTTCACCGGAATGAATAGTGTCCGCAATGGCAATAGATTGAAAAGCACGTTCTGTGCGCGCGCCGCCACAAGAGACTCACTGTATCCATGACACTGATAGCAGGTCACGAGCGCTCAGCTTGAGTTCAAAAACAAAACATTTTAGCTCTAGATCTCTTATTTAAGAGCGGACTAAATGAATGATCTACTAGTTAACTAGAGATGTTTTATTTGTATTAGGTACAGCCGTTCATTGAGTGTATCAGTAAATGCGTGCGGTCGATGAGCCATAAACAGATACTCGCGGTTACGCAGTCTACCAATCAATAGATGTTTCTCTGTCCATCAACAGATACATTGTGCATCTATAATCATAATAGTCCATCAGTTTACTTTGGATAATGTGCTAACAGTTTTTTGCTTTTGTTTTGTTGTGTTTACATCGTCACCATCAGCCTTCAGAAATCATTCTGATATAATTTTTTTTTAAATTAATGTTGTAAACAGTTATGCTGCTTAATTTTTTTTAACCTGTGATAGTTTTTTTAGGATTCTTTGAATGCACTTTTTTTTATTTATATAAGCACTATATAAGCAATATTTTATATATTTTTTTATATAAAAAAAACAAGTTTGGTCTTTTTATGTTTTTTTTTTTTTTGAAAGGAAGTGTTAAGTGATATGAATGACTTTAAGTCTTTATGTTCTTAGGAAAGATTTCTATTTTGAATAAATGCTGTTCTTTTTAACTTTTTATACATCGAATCATTCTTAGTTCAGGCTGCCTCACAGCACCTTGATGGGGCATTAGCACATTGGGGGAGTGTCTTTAGTCTCCCCAGGTGTAAATCACATTAATATTCATGGGCATTAACACTCCCACGCATACAGCAGTAATGACCCAAAAACTGATGTAAGAAATTCAAATCGTTATATTGATCTTTCTGAAAGAGTGGTCAGAATGATTTTCACTTCATTTTGAAGTAAAAATTCTAGCCTACAAGAATAGTAACTCAACAGTATTGTTTTCAACTATTCAGTATGTGTTAAATGGCCTTATTGCGGTGACATTTTTTTTCCCAAAACGTACTAACCACGCATATTATTTTTTTTTCTATAAAATGCAAACATGTACATCCATTTTGCTCACATATTATTGTAGCAGAGTTTGTGCTGAATACAGCAAATTTATATGTTGGCAAATGGTATGTTTTAAGTAGCTGAAATAAGCACAAATGTCAGGGCATACCAAAACACAAAAAGAGCCCGAAAACAGCTCAGACCCCAGAGGGTTAACAGATGTACAGTAAGTTAGCAATGATGCAACCAGTGATGCTATTAATATATATATATATACTAATTTATGACTCAAGTCTTGGGTAAAATCCGTCTTTTAGTGGTACGGGTGTAATGTGGAAGCACGATAGACGGGAAATGTTCGTTTGTAAATGAGTGTAAAGAAGACTCGCTCAGCCGTGACCCATGTAAAGGACCGGTGTTGGGTAACGGCTTGAGACGCGTCTGCTCAACAGTCCGAGTTGTAGTTATGAGTTAAGTGATGGTTCAGAACCGAATAAAAGAGAGAAATACGGGAAAACAGAAAATAAATATGAACCTAATACAAGGCTTAGACAGCCACGACGCAAACAAACAAACAAACAAACTCACAGCAGGCAGCGAGGCGGAAAAAGCAGTCGATCGCAGGGCGAGCAGCAGTGAATCAGTGTCTCGCTCTACGACCAACGGTTCCAGCCATATAATGGCTTGAGAAGCGTCTGTCCAACAGTCCGAGTTGTAATTATGAGTTAAATGATGTTTCAGAACAGAATAAAAGAGAGAAATACGGAAAAACAGAAGGAAATACGAAGCTAATACGAGGCTTAGACAGCCACGACGCAAACAAACTCACAGCTCACAGCAGGCAGCGAGGCGGACAAAAGCAATCGCAGCGGGGGCAGAGCCAAGGAACTAGACGACACCAGTGGTGCAAGGAAGGAAGATTCACACCACAGCTTAACTTTGCGCAGAAAGCCAAAACTTTTTAAAGAATTTCAATCCCAGCAATTAAGCAATACCCCTGGATGACCGCATCAACCAATAAGCTAAAGCTTACTGCTGGAATTGTTTGCTGTTTGGGTAAGTGATTTAAAATCAAATAGGTAACGTGACTAAGTTACTGGCTGTGTCCGAAATCTCCACTCAAACCACTACTCCCTAACCCCCTATGTATGGGGTAGGGAGTAGAGCACTATATAGTGAGCTCACCAGCATAATAGAAACACCACTTTCAGACACTACTCCATCGGCTCTCGGCGCCGTTGATTACGGCATTACTGTCGCAAATTCGTATTGTCGCGCTGCTCTCCTTGACGTCCATCCGCCATTTTTACGATCAGCACAATGCATGATGGTATGTAGGGCTTGGGTTAGTGACCATCGGTTGTACACTACTTTTCAAAATGCATTCTGCGATACATTGAGTGGACTATATAGGGTATAGTAATCATCACTATACATTCGGACAGCACTACAAAATGGCGAGCTCACTATATAATCCACTATATAGTGAGTAGTGGGAGATTTCGGACACAGCCACTGTTTTATATGTTAAGCCTTAGTTTAGAAAAGTTATTTTGCAGAATTACTGGTCAGTCTGTAAATTTACTAACTTAGTGACATGCACATTTTCTGTAATTCTGCATAATTGTTCAATTGTTCCCAAAGAATAAGTTTAATATGGTCTGTTACATACATTTAATCAGCTGCTGTGCCAGTCTAATTATAAGATTTATTATCAACATATGCGGAAGTGTTGCTCACTAATTGCTTTGGTCTGAACGCTGGCATGATGGCTTACATTAAATTCTGTTGGTTTTGTGGTTAAATTCACATTTTCCCCTGAAATGACACACAGATTGTGTGATGATGCAATTCTTTGTAATGATTTGCATTTTATTACTTTTTGTATAATTTTGGTGTTAACTCTCATGCTCTCATGTTTGTTTGTGGCATTTATTGTAACATGCAGTATTATAGAAGAGGACACGGTTTTCACAGTTACTGATATATTTAAATTTGATATTTAAGAAAACCTAAATCATTTCAAAGAAATATAATATAATAATATAGAATGTGATAAAGCCATATTTAATGGGTATAAAAGGTCCTGTATTTCCCATAAGTTTAATATAATTCATCTGTTTGTTTGTTTGTTTGTTTGTTTGTTTGTTTGTTTGTTTGTTTGTTTGTTTGTTTGTTTGTTTGTTTGACTTATGTGTCATAGTCATGTTTTGGATTCTCACTGTGCTGGAAAGTGGGTCCGTTGTCATTGACATCCATTAGGCTTATGGTCACGGTGGTTGTGGCACTGTAGCCTCCGTTAAGTCCTAGCATATCTTTCACCTGAACCACAACCAGATATACCTCCCTGGCTTCTCTGTCCATATTAGACCATGACGTCACAATTATACCTGTGTTGGAGAGAAAGAAAAATAAACGTTGAGCACAGTCTGTCCTTGTTCAAGTGTGCTATAAGTTATTTCTAGTAAGACATATACGTTTGCACTATAGCAGGGTTTCTCAAATCTTGCCCTGGAGGGCCAATGCCTTGCAGACTTTAGCTCCACACCTGATCAAAAACACCTGAACAAGCTTATCAAGGACTTCAGGATCACTAGGGTTGCATTCCACTGGGTGGTTGCCCTACACACCTAATAAACAAAATACAGCTGGTCCAAAACGCACCTTTGACAAAAGACTTTGACAAAAATGAGATTTTGACAAGACTTTTGACAAAAATTTTATTTTCTCAACTTTTTTGTTTAAAATGTTGCCTTTCTTTATGAAACTTACCGACATTCAAGTGTTAATAAAAAAGGATGCATGAAGTTAATAAAATGTTTTTAAAATTAAAGTACAGTTAAAGGTATTTTTCAACTATAAGTAATAATGAACCTTGATCAGATTCAGAACAATGATCAAAACACAGATGGGGTAGATTGAGTCCTACACCCCCACAGCTTCACAGTCGTTTTCTCTTCATGGGTTACACTTCATTTCATTTGGTAATATTAAGAAGTTTTGATTTACATGCTGTTTAATGTGTTTGATGATCACATTATTACTTAATGCATGTTACCTTTGACACATAAAATAATAATGTGATCATATCTGTTGGCTAGACTTGAGACTGGGGTGGGCCTAAAAGCCTCTGTCCTGTCATGGTTTCAGTCGTACCTTTCTGACAGAAAGTTTTTAGTTAAAATGGGTAATTTTTCCAGCTCCATGGCACCTCTAACCTGTGGTCTTCCACAGGGCTCCATTTTGGCTCCCTCTCTATTTTCTCTATACATGCTACCGTTGGGCGCTATCTTAAGGAAACACAGTGTATCATTTCATCTTTATGCAGACGACACCCAAATTTACATTCCATTTAAAATAATCCTGCAGCGTTAAACTCTCTTCTATTATGCCTAGAGGAGGTAAAGGCATGGCTGGCTCAAAATTTCCTCTCTCTAAATGATGATAAGACCGAGGTCATTGTCTTCAGCCCGAGTGAAAGGTCCCAGTGTACAAGCCCAGACTTGGGGAGTCTATCTCCCTTTAAATCTACAGGAGTGCGGAACTTAGGTTTTCTTGTTGACCAATCTTTAAAATTTGACAAACACATTTCATCTGTCATCAGTTCCGGTTTCTACCAACTTCGCTTACTTTCTAAAATCAAAGGCTTTCTTACTCCAATAACTTTGGAAATGGTGGTTCATGCATTCATCACGTGTCGACTAGACTATTGCAATTCACTTTACTGTAGGATATCAGTTTCCCAAATTGCCCGTCTTCAGTTGGTCTAAAATGCTGCGGCCAGACTTATTCTTAACTGTCGCAAATACCACCATATCTCTCCGATTCTTAAATCGTTACACTGGCTGCCAGTCCATCAGAGAATAGATTTTAAAATCTTCCTATTTGTTTTTAAATCTTTACACAACTTAGCTCCAGCCTATCTATCCGAACTTATTCAGCCCTATACTCCGTCCAGAAGCCTAAGGTCACACGACCAGGCTCTGCTGGTTGTCCCTCGTGTCAGACTTAAGCGTAGAGGGGAGCGTGCTTTTGCAGTGGCAGGGCCTCGTCTGTGGAACACCCTGCCCCTAGAGATCCGAACGGCCCCCACCCTTTCTATCTTTAAGTCTTTGGTAAAAACCTACCTGTTCTCTTTAGCTTATTGATCTCTTTTTTTCATTATTTCTACGATTTTACATTTGAATCTCTGTTAAGGCTATTCGTAGCTCTGCTGCTTTTTATGTGTTTTAGGGGTTGTTTTGCTGTTTTTACTTTTCTTATTTGTGTGTTCTGTAAAGCACTTTGGTCTGTCTAAGCGGCTGTTTAAATGTGCTATACAAATAAATGAACTTGAACTTGAACTTGATTATTATACATTTGCGTGAGCAGTCTTCTATCACTTGTTTCATCTTCTTCTCCTATGTTTTGATCCGGAGATTCTGTACTAGACGATGTGTCATAGCACCGTATAACAGTAAAAACATGGATAGCTGGAAAATTCAGTCAATGGTGGGGAAAGAGTAAAGTAGAATTAAAGTAAATACCTATGTACACTACCAGTGGATTTGGCCTATTACTAGACAGAATTAGAAACATATTCTAATCAATATTTTCAATGTAAGTTTCATAAGACTATATATGAATAATGATGTAAAAAATAGTATATTTAATAGGCTACTTGATGAAAAGAGTTAATACAACTACAAGCCAAGTATACTTTTAAGGCGAGACACGGCAGGCAAAAACATAGTTTTTTTTTATTACTGGTCGATTTTGAGATTTTTGGATATTTGTCTTCAATAGCATGTATTCTTGTGCTGAAAAAAAGTTCAAAATACACATTTAGGTCTTTATTTTACTACACTTTGTCTGTTTGCGTCTGTAGATTTCTCATAAATTCTTCAAAAGTTGGCATTTTAAATCCTCCCGCTGCTCTGCGATCGCGATCTGCACCCTGTCATCACACACAACGTTAGAAAGCTCTGTCATTTTCTTTTTACCAGCAACCAATCGTGAAAGTAAAAGGGGGGATTTAACTTTAAATGCGCAATCTCATTGGCTGATGATAAATCTTTAAAGCCCGTTTTCTCAAAATGACTTTTCTCTCATACTCCAAGTCCGAAATCTCCACTTCAGTAGCACCTATATACACCAAACTTCCCAGTCTTGTACCTAGTTATAATATGAAGACATTTACAGAGGGATTTGTAAATATATTATTCCTAGCCTGATTTATATAACATTTTATTCCAAAAAACATGGTGAAAATCATTTTTTTAAGGCTATTGGCAGTATATTCTGATTTACAGGATAACAAAAGTAGATATCCATAAATCCCTCTGTAATTTTTTTCCCATATAATATGTGAACACAATGAAATAATAATAATTTTGAACCTGGCTTTATCCAATACTCAGATTTCGTTTTTTAAAATATATTCAAATTAGTGCATATTTCATTAAATAATGCCTAATTTGCTTATTTAAACATTAAATTACAGAAAACTTTTCTCATCTTAATGTAGGTAATCAACTAGGAAAGTTTCATGGTGATATCTGCTAGTTAAAAAAATAACCCTATTCACCTGTAGTGTCTCGCCTTAATACTTAATCTTTTGATCGAGACATACTTAAAAGTATACTTGAGTAAGTACAGGCCAAATAAACTTGGACTTTTCTCTCAGTATAAGTCAAGTTCACTTAAGTGTAATTTTAAGTATATTTCTGAGAAGTACATAAAATGTAGACTGAAAGTATACTTTCTTATTTTTAGTTTAAAAGAAGTAAACTAGAACACTTGAATAAATTCTTTTTGGTTAAGGGTTGCTGAGTTGGGGACACTTAATTTTCAACAATATTACTGTTCTGCCTGCATTGACACTATTATATGAGAACTGAACTGACATCAATGTTTTCTCCAGAGTGGCTGTATAGATAAATTAACTTAATTAATAACTGTTCTACAGCAAAAATGAACCATCACTGAACTTACTTAAGCTGGACTATGACACTATTTTCCTCTGGAGCTGCTGTATAGCAAAAACAAACTGTATTGCATTGTTTTATTGCATTATTGCAATCTATATTGTAAAAAGCACTATATAAATAAAGATGACTTGACTTGACTATTGATATTGTGATATACTGTATTGTTACTGTGAATTCTTTTGTCCACGATAACCATGGTGTGAAAAATCTGATATTGTGACAGCCCTAATGTTTATTTATGTATTGTTTGGTATTGACTTGCCTGAGTGTTCTCCTGTGTTATTCTCCATGTTCATTAACCCTCTGGGGTCGGCCGTCACGCGGCCGTGATCTGCTCACTTTTTTTCTCATCAGTGCAAAAGAGACTCAAATTACTCTGTTGATTTTGATCTTACATGTAAGTGTTATACATCATTCAAAACTGTTAAATGTCTTCTTTTATTTGTGTACACTCATAATAAAAACAAAATGTTGTGTTTTTCGTAAAATAAAGAAAATGAACATGATGCGCGTTCTGCCGTCTCTCTAAATGTAAAGCTCATTCTGAAACACGACAGAACATGACCTGTAACTCAGCTAATACTTGTCACTGTGACATGAAACATATGTCTTTACAACACTTTGAGTCTCTATTTTTAAATGATGTAAATCATATCAAAAACAAATATTCTCTGTTTAAGTAATTCGTATGAAAGCAAGGACGTAGAGTTTCTCCAGCCTGACCTCATTAAAGTTAATGTGACCACGCCGCGCGCAACAGCTGCTCGCATACTAATGAGCCATGTGGAGGAACGCAAACTGTTAACGACCTCAAAACAGATAATCCGCGACTTCAGTCTTCAGTCCTGCTCTTCACGTGTGCTGTGCTGTTTATCTTGGATTTACATCAGACGAGTTAGAAGAACACAATTTGATTATAAGAAGGATTTATAAGGTAAGACATGTCTTTGTTAGTAGCATGTTAGCAGCATGTTATTGTTGCATAAACTTGTAGCTACTAGTTAAACTGGTGCCAGACTAAAATGTACGTTATGAAATGTGATTGGAGTAAAATATGAAGCCTAATGCTAAATGTATATACATAAAAACATATGTTTGATAATTAAACAGCACGATACAGAAGGCTCGTATGATTGTGAATATTATGTTTAGACTTGTGTTTATTGTGTTTGTGGATATCTGCTCACACGAAGGTATGTATAATTATGTAAGAATATGCGATCGAGCCGGACCAAAAAACTATGAAACGTTATATAATATAACGTTTCATAGTTTGGTCCGGCTCGATCGCATTCAGTAAATGTTTGCATGCGCTGAGTTTGAGTCACGCGCGCTGTGGGTTTGAAAAGCAAAACAAACCAATCATTAGGCTTTATGGTTTTACTCCAGCAATCTCATCTCATAACGTTGTAACGAATG
This sequence comes from Chrosomus eos, assembly GCA_036326025.1. Taxonomy (NCBI): domain Eukaryota; kingdom Metazoa; phylum Chordata; class Actinopteri; order Cypriniformes; family Leuciscidae; genus Chrosomus; species Chrosomus eos. The sequence goes on from CM070840.1 coordinate 34,467,095, forward strand.
GAAACGTTTTAAGTAACATGATAATCCATATAGTTTTCTCTAATGTAGTGTTACTGAACTTTTTAGTGATTTATAGGCTGCCTAGCTGCTACAGGCTATTGTTATTATTTCATGCAGCCCTACATATGCCTACAACTACAAGGCACAACATATATTGGGAGTTCATATATGTAGTATATGTATGTATTTAGTAAATTTCATAATTTGAACCAGACAAATCTAAAATAGTTTCTCCTAATATCAGCATGTTCACAGCTGTTTTTTTGTTTTCTAAAAAAGGTTTTTACAGGGACCAGCACTGATGAGTCCAGCTGACATTCACGTGAGTCTCTGTACATGAACATGGTGAAAAATCAAACACCTTGGAGATGACAGGTATGTAACCTATATGTTTTAGGAATGGCACAAAGCTGTGTGACTGTCCAAGTCTCTGTCTTTAGATCAGTGTGTTTTACTAATGTGCTTTTTTGTCTTTGGTTGTGTATCTTTTTGATTGTGTTGTAAATAAATCCAAACCATCTAAAAGCCATTCTTTTTTAAGTCTCTCCTCCTTCTTTGTGCAAGGCTTCTCATAATGACAGCACCTGATAGCACCTTATAGGGCTATTAGGGGAGGGCCTTTGTCTTTCTCAGGTGTGAAAACACTATATACTAATGGGTTGTTAACGCCCCCTCCGCATAAAGCTTTCTTACACAAAACACGTCTTACAAATTTTAAGTCAATATATTGTCTTATCTGAATGAGTAGTCAGGATGATTTTCACATAGTTTTGAAGCAAATATTCTAGGCCACATGATACAATTTTCAAAATTCTTGTGAAGAAATAATTAGTATGGGTTTAATGACCTTATTTCAGTGAAAATGTTTTTTTGTTTTTTCACAAACCACGCATAAAACGTCATTATCTCAAAACTAAAAACTTGTACATACATGCTGCTGACATATTACTGTAGCAGAGTTTGTGCTGAATACAGTGTAATCAGACTTTAGCCATGAAAATGTCACAAGTAACAGAAATAAGCACAAATGTCAGAGCATTTCAGAACACCTCCAGGACCCAGAAAACACCTCAGACCTCAGAGGGTTAAAGTCTTTGTTATTTCTGCGTCACATATTAGGAAATACAACTAAATTCTGTTACAATTTATTTCTTGTTCCTGGGCTAGTAAATAAGACTGCATCAGCACAGTATTTATTTGTTATATTTCATAAATTAACCACAACCCACACCCTGCCACTTTTAGCAAGTGAACTAGACCCCTAAGATTGCGCCAGGCTCCAGTGTTGTCTTTTCATTCATCAAATATCTCTCTTTTTCATAAATACAACTCCCAGCAAGGACTAACTGGGGCCTCAACAAATTAAATCAGGATACGCTTTAAAATAAAATATATCAAACTCAGTGTTATAATTATCACCTGCCCAGCCTGACATTTGTAACGTCTGTCAGAGTTTGAAGTCTGCCCAGATGAATATTAGGAAAAACAGTGCAAATGAACCTAAATTTTGCATATTGGTCTGTCTGGCGCATGCGCGAGCGGCGACACGGTCTCTTTGCGCGTTTGTTTGTTTGTTTTAGTAATTGTTTCACAATCCATCAAAATTGACGACTAAAGCAAGTTTTTTTCTTTTTTCTTAGACACATGAACGTTTAGGGCTCAGAATGAAGCCGAATTCAGTTATTTTGTTGGTGATTCTGATTACTTATGCCGCCGGCTACAATCACTACATGTATAGTGGCCAGGAAGCCCGAATCACCTACACACGAGACTTTCTGCTAAATTTTAAATCCCCTGCAACGCGACTTCATCCCTACGACACTTCGCTGTTACCACCTGAATGTGTCAGGGGTAACAATGTCAAAGTAAGGAAACGTGGCAGGAAAGGAGGAATCCGGGAATGATTGAAAAGACAGCCCTACAGACAATCACTTCCATCTGTTGTGTTCGGCAATGTCCAAAGCCTAAGGAATAAGGCAGATGAGTTGCGGGCCTGCACTCAGTATCTCACTGAATACCGACAATCCTGTCTCATCTGTCTGACGGAAAGCTGGCTCACGGAGGCGGACCCTGACTCGCTGGTCGACCTAGAGGGCTTCACGCTGGTGAGGATGGACCGTAACCAGAACTCCGGGAAAAGGAAAGGTGGAGGTGTGTGCGCGTTTATTAACAATACATACTGTAACCCTGGTCATATTACAATGAAGTATCATATTTGTACGAAGGATATTGAACTGTTAGCGCTTTCCCTAAGGCCTTACCACTTGCCTAGGGAGATACACCAAATCAGACTGTTTGTTGTGTATATTGCACCGTCCGCCGATACACTGGCCGCTGCCACTATGATTCATGAACTTGTAACTAAAGCGGAGGAAGAAGCCCCCGACGCAGCTAATTTTGTTTTGGGTGATTTTAATTCATGCAGTTTAAAGGAACATTTGCCCACGTACCAACAATATGTCACCTGTTCTACGCGCAATAAAGCTTGCCTTGACCATTGCTATGGAAACATCCAGGACGCGTTTTATTCTAAGGCATTGCCCGGTTTAGGGAACTCGGACCATAATATGATTAAACTGATGCCTACATATGTGTCCCGCCTACGGCGTGAGAAAACAAAAAAGGTGGAGGTTAAATGCTGGACTGCTGCTGCGACTGAGGCACTTCAGGATTGCCTGGAGTGCACGGACTGGAATGTAGGGACTGACAACGTCAATGATGCAGTGTTTGCTATCTCGGGGTATGTACAATTCTGTGAGGACACAATCATTCCCAGAAAGACTATTAAGATGTTCCCAAATAACAAGCCTTGGGTTACCCCAGAGTTAAAGCAACTCCTTAATGAGAAAAAGCGTTTGTTTAAAGGAGGAAGTAGAGAAGAGAAAAAGATAGTGCAGAAAAAGATTAAAAGCAAGATCAATGAATGTAAAGCAGCATATAAACACAAGTTAGAAAACTTTTTTAAAAATGATGCTAGGAGAGCCTGGCAGGGAGTCCAATCTATCACAGGATATAAGCCCAAGAAGCACCCGATGGTAGCAGAGAACAATTTTAATATGGCAAATCAATTAAATAATTTTTATTGTAGATTTGACACATATGATTTTAATGTTGAACAGAATGAGGCCATTTTAGCAGTAAAAGACATGAAGGCTACGGGCATTTGCATCTCTATGGATGAGGTTAAATCTTATTTTAGACGTGTAAATCCCCGTAAAGCTTGTGGACCGGATGGTATCAGCTGCAGGACACTAAAGGTGTGTGCTGACCAGTTGGCACAGCCCTTCCATAGGTTGTTCCAGCTGTCACTAGATACAGGTGTCATTCCCAGCCTATGGAAACAATCCCTAATTGTGCCTGTGCCTAAAAACAATAGACCTAAGGAACTTAATGATCTGCGCCCTGTTGCCCTTACATCTGCAATTATGAAATGTTTTGAAAAAATTATTTTAAAACAACTTCTTCATGAGGTCTCACCTCTTTTAGACCCGAACCAATTTGCCTATCGCGCAGAGAGAGGTGTTGAGGATGCACTGCTATCTTTGATTAATAGCACTCATGAGCATCTTGAGCACGCTCAGAGTCTGGTTAAGATTGTGTTTATTGACTTTAGTAGTGCTTTTAATACGATCCAACCCATCTGATGGTGAGAAAATTGGTGCATTTAGGAGTAAATCCACAATTGATTTTATGGATTTATGACTTCTTGACGGATCGTAGTCAGCAAGTCAGATTTAATTCATGTATATCTTCCTTAAAAATGACAAATACAGGGGCACCACAAGGGTGCGTTCTGTCGCCTATCTTATACACATTATACACCAATAACTGTCAAGCTTCCTCTTCGGCCTACACTTATTTTAAATATGCTGACGACACAGCATTGGTTGGTTTTTTAAAATCAGACAATTCTTCTGTGAGTGGATTTCAGAGGGAATTGCAGGGTTTCACTCATTGGTGCTCTGAGAACTTTCTCGAAATCAATGTGAAGAAAACAAAAGAGATGGTTATAAATTTTAGTAAAAATAAAATAATAGTCCCCTCTTCTGAGATCAATGGTGAACTAGTGGAGAGGGTCTCAACATATAAATACTTGGGAATTGAAATTGATTCAAAATTAACTTTTAATGAATGTGCTCTGAACAAAACTAAGAAAATGCACCAACGGATGTACTTCCTTAGAAAATTATATAATTTTAGATTAGAAAGATACATTCTTGTAATGTTTTATAAAAGTTTCCTCCAGAGTGTTCTGTCCTTTGGCCTTGTCTGTGTGTTTGGCAACACGCATGTTAAGGACCAAAGGAAACTGCAGCGCATGGTTAAGATGGCCAGCAGGATAATCGGAATTGACCAGGTGTCGGCAGCTCAACTGTACAAAGAGCTTATCTTGAAAAAAACTGATCAAATCCTCAATGATCCTTCTCATCCTTTACATCATAAATTTATGAGAAGCAATAGGTCAACTGGTAGAATCTTACAGCAGAGAATTAGAACAGAAAGGTACAATAAATCATTTGTACCTACAGCGATCAGATTGTATAATGATCAAGCACACCGCAAGTTATCAAAGTTTTAGTTACTGGATAACATTATACATTTTTTAACGTTAAATGTTGGATTGTGATTGTCAATTCTGCAGTTTTGTCATTTCTTTTTGTTTTTATGTATTGTTTTTATGTTTTTAAAGAATATGTTGTGACAAGGGCGCAAATGAATGACCACATTAATTTCCCCTTGTGGGATAATAAAGTTTACCTTGACCTTGACCTTGAGTTCCACGAGTCTTTTTATTGCTGCTTTTCCCCAGTTAAGCACACTTTTCACATACACGTCGAAAGATGCTAACGTGGAAAAGAAAACACTCTGCAAATGCCACAAAAACAAAGTGGAAGCAAACACACTACAACAAAACAATAGCCAGCGATAGAGCGGTCATCTTCCTCTCTGCGCAAGCATTCCCCACTCTCACTGAGCGTGCGCGCTCACTTCAGAACAGCACGCATACAATAACGTACGCCATAGAAGAAGTCGGACAGACCTCCTTTAACTCTTTGTTGTAGAAACTTTAATAGTCATTTATTCCTAACAGAAATCAATGTGTAAAATATATATTGTGCGTGACGTTTCAGGAATATATGGGACAGGACCTCTTGACCTTAGGAATGGTCAGATTTGGCTGGTTTATTCCAGTACCAGTTTGTGTCCTTAAGTAGAAACTGAACAGCAGTGGGGACCTTATCTGAGTGGGGGAAAAGTACAGCGAGTGAGAAGGAACCTTGAAAAGAGTATAAAAGCTGTCTCATGTCTTCCTGGTGCGCGCCACTCACTTCACAGAATGTAACGGCTGTGATGGCGACTGGGCCTTCTTGCAAGAATAAATATTTCTCTTTTTATTAATTTGACTCTGAGTGTCTCTTACGCAGGGATGATGTTTAACAGAAGTTTTGCCACAACATTTGGTGTCAGAGTGGGATTCCTTGGCAGTGCCTCCTGGACCTGAGAGCGGACGGTGTTTGGCCACCTGGACTGAGCAGTTCCAGCTCTACCTGGTAAGATTCAGAGAGAGGGGCCGACCGCTATCAGGGCCAGGAGAAGCTCCACTGGAATCAGATGAAAACGAACCCGTGGCAACTCAAGACATCTCTGGTAAGAGACGGCTAAAATATTTTTCTTTTGGGCTAAAATATTTTTCAAAGAGTGAAACTGAACCATATTGGCTGAGGGCTGTTTCTGTGGTACGTAATCTGAGATTAATTGAGATCTATATAGATCAAGAAATTTCAAACAGATACGAGGGAAAATAATCTGAGATTAATTGAGGTCTGTAACAGATCAAGAGATTTCAAGCAGATAAATAATCTGGGATTAATTGAGAACTGTCACAGATCAAGAAATTTCATACAGATAGGCAACCTGGAAATGAGTTGTTCCACGGATGGAGCAAATTGTTTTTAGGTGCTGAGGCTAATTAGGGGGAACCAGAACAATCGTAACAGATTTTTTGGTAAACCATAATTAGGAGGGCACTGATAGTGCAACCCGACCGATTTGGGTTAAAAGAAAAGAATCGGGTCTGTTGGAGACGTCTGACAGATTAAGAAAACGCGTGTTGAAGAGAAATCCACAGAGAACAGAGAAGCAGCCAGTATGGGGATGTCTCAAAAGCAAGCTTGCGAAATTTGGTACACCGGTGTTTTGTCAAATGAGATCAAATTAAGGGCAGAAATGTATGATATTGAGCGCCACAAGATTAAAGATGGTGCGGGAATCAGTTGAACAGAGCAGTGAGAAACAAAAGTTGTGTCTGCGTTCAATGTGTGTAAAAAATGTGAACAGATAATGGATTGTTGGCTTGAAGATAAAATGTCGAACTGCCAGGAGAAATAAAGTTTTTACTTCTTCATCCAGTAAATGGATGCATGACATTAGATGTCTTAAGAACTTAAATTTATATGATATGGATTGAAGTAGCAAGCAGCAATAAGGCTGTCTGTGTGAAATAGAGTGATAGAGTGATAGAAAAAGAGAGAACTGTAAGTGAGAAACTTGATGGAAGAGGGAAAAGGGAAAAAAACAAGAAGGTTGGTGTGTGAGATATGTTTGTGTGGGGATTGTGCAAACAATCATGTTCTGGTTAGATAATGAAGGAACTGGCATGTTTGAGAAAAGAAAGGAGAGGATACAGAATGAAAATGGCATGTAGGGGAAGATTGAGATGAAATATAGTAGGAAAAAACTATATGTGATGAAAATAAAATGTCAGACAGAATTTATGGAAAGTCAAATTAACTGTTTAATTGGTATGAGAATTCAGTTTTAGAATAAAATAAGGCATTGTATGATTAACATGATATGAAGAATGTTTTAAGCAGAATGGGGAACAATTCTATATTTTTAATGGTAAAATAATGATTGAAATTAGGTTTAGTCCAAAGATTCTAGAAATCAATAATGTATAATGTCGGATATTTTGTTGATATTAAGTCGTTGAAGGGAAAGATATTGAAAACAAATTAGAATATAATGAGCATTTCCATGCAGCTTATGAAAATTAATGTTGTGCCAATAATAATGATGTTGTATCTGGCACTGGTGGACTGTAAAGGACACAGAGAACTGCTTATCAGTGGCTCTGTTTGCATTCCTAAATGGAACACACTGGGTATGCAGGGTGTGCAGTAAGTTAGAGCAGACGGAGAGTGTTTTAATTATGGTCAGCAGGACCATTTTAACACGTAACTGTAAATGCCCACTAAGAAGGTGTTTGAAAATGTGATAGTGACACATTTCTGGTAATAATGTGGGATTGAAAGTAGATCAGTGTTTAAATGACGATATTAACATTTTCGTCTGAGAAAGAATAAGAGATAAAAAAAAAAACAAGGTCAAAAGATTGAAGTCTTAAAGTGAATCCTTTGAAATTATCTATAATTGTATTTTTTATAATTCACGAGTTCACACTTACATACAATTAGAGGGAATAAAGTATAATGCGTATTTGGCGTGCTGTCCGGGGGGAGGGCTCCGAGCTCGGAATTCGGCCCAAACCCAGAGTACTCCCCCCTGTATGTAAGGTGGTTTAGGACTAGAAGGGTGGAGAAGGGGTGGTGGAGGGACGCTGCTAAACTGTCGGAGAAATGAGGTGAGACTGCTAAGTCTATATATACACGTTTTATCATGATTGCTGAGTGCTCTCCACCTGTGTTAATTATCTGAACATGCATCTCCCGATGTTAGTAGAACATCATTTAATCATGATTGCTGAGTGCTCTCCACCCGTGTTAATTATCTGAACGTGCTTCTCCCGAACTTTGTTAATAAAACATCATGTGAATTGATGAAAACAGTTGGATGTAAAATTATGGATAATGACAACAAATGTGAGTTGCAGAAAGGAAAAAGTAACTAAAAGGATGATTGTGTTTTAATTAAACATTTTAAAAAGGGTTTAGATTATATAGAACTAGAATAATTAATTAAGATCAAATAAGCAGAGGCAGTAGGCTACTGAATTAACAGTTCCTAAAATGTAAAATGTAAAAGGCATCTGATTAAACAAACAGCTTGAAAAGTGTTGACCATGAGAGAACTAGAAGCTGATGTTTTGCTTTTAAAAGATAAGTTTGTTAGGAGCTGTAATGAAACAGCTCGCTTATCTGAATCTGATGTCTGCTGTGGCTGTAAACGGCCAGTACGACAGAGACTCAATCTGAGTGGAGATCTGTAATGTCTAAATTCCCTGTATGGGCAAAAGACAACTATAAAATGATGTTTATTTGGAAACAAATGTCATTTCTGGCAAAGATGCCTTAAGCTGGGATAGTTAAAAAAATGATAGATAAAAGTTTGATGTTAGAAGTATATGAGAGAGCAGTGTTACCAGCCCTTAAGGTCTCAGAGTCTCTCTCAGTCAAATGTCAGCTAACAGGCTGTTATCTGAGTCTGTGTCATAAGTAGTAATAATAAGCTATTTATAGTAAAGCACAGTGTTTCAGTTGAAAAAATCAGACACAGAGATGGTAAAGAAATCATTGCCATTAAGAGGGCAATTTGTATTTGTGAATGTTTTAAAATGTAAAACTGAATGACTTTAAAGAAGTCTTTAAAATAAGAATGCAGATCTTAAACGATAGAAGTGACATTTTATTCTATTTTAGGACCAGTAACTTCTCTGTCTTATCTTAAGTCTCCACCATTGAAACAGGGCCGAAGGCTACGGCTACAGATGTACAGTAACAGTACACTGAATGTATGGTTGTGATCTAAATTCACTGTATAATCTAAGTAGCTAGGTTGATGATCTTAAAACATGGTTAATGGATTTAAGTGATTAAATACTGCTGTTATTAACCTGTCTCCCTGTGTGAACACTATTAGGCAATCAAAATGGCTCTGGTGACTCTTGAACGTGCCTTTTGGCTCCAGAAAACAGCTGAGTTCTGTTAAAGAAAACTGATTGTGTGATGGGAGAGAGAGGTCACCAGTTTGTAAGCGGTCACCAGTGGGTATGTGGCTACTCAAGGACAGGATGATTCTCCTGGCCAGGGGACAGCCTAACGCAGGGGGTCACGAACATTGGGCACCTCCAGAAGGAGGTGTTATATGTGAGAAAGGTAGTGAGAGTTGAGCGCTGACTACTGGAGGCCACTGGGGTCAGCAGAGCATTGAGAGGTGAGATGCGCTGTGAGGAGTTACGGCATGTCTGACCCAAGAGAATGTGAGCTCCTCCATACCACTCACCAGAAGAAACCGCATTAATGGTTGTGACAAGTATCTGCAATTATGCCAGGGGACAACACCCTGAAGAGAAAATTATAGATAAAGAGCTATGGGGGAGGGGCTTTCGAGAGCTACCTGAAACATGAGGGGATTGCCATTGTTTGTTGTGGAGACAGGAACAAAACTTTTTATGTATTGGCTGCCTCATGGGCAAGAATAAGAAAACTTATAGAAGTGTTGATTTTGAACTAATATGTTTTAACTCCTGGAGGTCGTTTGACATGGTGGGTGGCTAAAGACGAAGACAGTTTTTGATTTGAGAAAAGTCTGGATAACAAAATTTAATGGTAAAAGGATAGTGATTAATTTAATGTAATTATTATTTGTTAATAAGAGAGAGAGACTGTTTGAGTGGAGGAAGGGATGGTAAACTGTGTCTGTCTTTCTGTTATCGGCCTGCTAGAGCAAGCTGAAGCAAAATAATGATAAGGAAAATTAAACAAAGCAACCCAGCTGACTTGTCTAAAAATCTAATGAATAATGAACAGACATGCTTTGGAACTGGTTAAGAGACCATGTAAAATTAGGTAAAAGCTACAGAAAATGTGAAGTTTAAAATCTTATTTAAAATTTAAATCTTTTTAGCAATAATATAAAGAAAGGCGAACATTGAGAATGAGTAGTAAAGATATGTGTGTCTAGTATGAGTGTGTGTGATGGTGACAGCACTTTAGGTCTTGTATGTATTAGTTTAGGGTACTAATATTCCGCCTGAATAGTGAGTATATTGTTTCATCATTACAGATGGGTTAAGGCAAATGACAAATTTTAAAGAAGCCGATAATTGTGAGTGGATCCGATGAAAAGATAGAACGAGCTTTAAATTGATTGGTCATCAAGCTCTGTCTGGTATTAACTACTTTTGTCTTTTATGATGTTGATTTGAATTACGTTCTGGATCAGTTTAAGTATTTGTGTAAATTGGAATTGTGGAGTTGTAGATCACCATCTGGCATGGGCTGAGATAAATGAAAATGTTATAGATTTGATGGCAACAACAAAGTGACACATTGGCTAAGTAAAACATGAAATTTGGAAGAGAGCCCCTAAAAATTCATGATTATTGTGGGCAGAAGGATGAGAATGTTATTTGACTGACAAGTGACCAAGTCTGTACAGCACGACCTGACTTGATAGAAACAATTGATGACTTTGAAAATGTTTGTAGATGACTGAATTAAGAGACCAAACAACAGGCCTGAAAAGCAGGATACGCTGTGAGGCTCAGGGCCTTTGGCCCTTCAAATACTTCGTTGAGCAGATGAGATTGTGGCTTTAAGTGAAGAATGTAATATTTTTGTTTCAGAGGCAGATAAAGATGTCTGGAGGAAATTTGTCTGAAGGACAACGTTTGGGTTAGTGTTGATGCAAACCTTATCAAAACACTATGGTAAATTTTATGTTAAATTGATGCTCGAGTTGTGTCGTGCATCAAGAGGGAGATGGTATAACAATTGCCAAATATGGTTTATTAAGGGGTTCACATTTGCTGAATAAATGATGGGAGAACACTAGGGGTAATTGGATAAAAGCCCTGAAAGAAGCCATTATTCTGCCTAACAAAATTTATGTCTGTGAGTGTGCCGCACACACCAATAACAAAGATTGTTTCAACAGGAAACACCAGGGTATTGAAGGCCCCGGGAGAACAGTAGACAAAAGAAACTACGTGTAGTTTTACTATCTGAAAATAACCTCGAAATTTTGTTTTCTTTCCAGAGAATGGAGCGGAGCACAACTTAAAATTTTACTTTCACAGAATGTCAGATTGGATTGCAGTTGACATGAGTAAAGTGAGTTGAATGTTAATGTAATAGTTGAATGAGTTTCAGGTTGTTGGAGTGGCCAGATGTTGAGAATAAATTTGGAACTCATAATGTATATCATCAGTAAACAAATGGTGAAAATTCCACAGGTCACACCAGAAGGACGACCAGCAGCACTAACAAAACACTTAAGATCTCCATTCACAGGTGACAGCAGTTAGGAAATGGTCCACTTCACAAACAAGGTTGCAAGGATGGAGATTGCAACACCACCGTCCAAACATCTCACCTTAAACAACGCCAACAAGATTTGATTGGTCACGGATTCATTAGAAAGTATTTTAGGTAGATAGATGGATTGTTTGATTAATCTCTGGGGGTGGGGGTTTCGGGGGTAGGATTGTCGATATTGTGTTTCCACCTCAGTACAGAGACTGGTCAGAGCAGGGATGTTTTGTTAGATTGGGAAAAAATGACAATTTTATCCAAATGATGATGATGATGATACAAGTAGTGGGAGCTATAGTCAAATGAATTAATTGTTGGGGTATGTTTTCTTTTTCTTCCTTTGAATGTTTTTGATATGAACAGAGTTAAAAAAAAAAACTGTGGTTATCCGCTATGAGATGATGGATTTTATTCTACTTTTATTCTTTGTATTTTGATGATCTGTTGAAATAACCAGTGTGAATTGATGTTTTTTTTTTTTTTTCCTAACTAATCTGTACACTATTTCTTGTTTAACTGAGGTGACTGAGGGTTCGATCAAGGTCGAGAGTGCGATAGCAGTGTCTATTCATTCAGCCCGGCTTCAGATAAGCTCTTTACTTGCTTGCTAATATTTAAGGGGGTATCCTTACAAAAAACAGCCTAAGCTTTTTCTTTTCAAATGTTATTTTCACAAATGTTTAAGAAGAGTGATCAGTTATGTGAAAACTAGAGATGAAGAGTAGTGTGATGATATGACTTAAAATTTGTCTTTTTGTTTATTATTGTGATTATGGGTAATCTGAATGATAAAAAGTGCGGAATTGTTGTAGAAATTTTAATAGTCATTTATTCCTAACAGAAATCAATGTGTAAAATATATATTGTGCGTGACGTTTCAGGAATATATGGGACAGGACCTCTTGACCTTAGGAATGGTCAGATTTGGCTGGTTTATTCCAGTACCAGTTTGTGTCCTTAAGTAGAAACTGAACAGCAGTGGGGACCTTATCTGAGTGGGGGAAAAGTACAGCGAGTGAGAAGGAACCTTGAAAAGAGTATAAAAGCTGTCTCATGTCTTCCTGGTGCGCGCCACTCACTTCACAGAATGTAACGGCTGTGATGGCGACTGGGCCTTCTTGCAAGAATAAATATTTCTCTTTTTATTAATTTGACTCTGAGTGTCTCTTACGCAGGGATGATGTTTAACAGAAGTTTTGCCACAACACTCTTCAAAACACCAAAACCTCTTCCCAACTGTGAAGCATTGTGGAAGTAATGCTACCTCAGGGCCTGGACATTTTGTATTGCATTTCATTGAAGGAACAATGAATTTTACAGGAGAATGCCAGAACAGCCTTTTATGACTTTAAGCTTTAGAGAGGTTGGGTGATGCAACAAAATAATGACCAAAGCAAACAAGTAAAGAACACAAGTAAATCTGTGTTAGATAACTAAACAAATATTCATAAACTGAAACAGATTTGTGGAGAGGAATGGTACATAATTAGTACATAATTGGTCAGAAGTCCTATAGGCAGCTGGAGGAAAAAGGCTCTGTTGTTAAAGGAGGTTATTAGAAGGTTCACTTACTTTCTTGACCCAACCCTGTGAATGATTGCTCAGTGTATTCAATTAAAATGTGAAAAAGTAAGGAGAGGGGATATGTCAGACAAAAAACTGACAGAGAAGCACAAGGGAAAAAACAATCAACATAAATGATTGTGCAAACGATTACAAAAGATTAAAAGCCAAACGACCAGCCCAAAGTGTCCGGATTTTGAAACAGATATCCTAGCAGAGTAACCACAGGTGTAGTTTATAAAATAGACATGTTTCACAATACTTCAATTTGACACAGTATCTTCATTTCACTATCACTATACTGTACTTACAATTTTTTTAATTATTTTACATAAATGCCATTTAACCCTAACCCTAATGCAGTGAGATTCAGATCATTTTAAACGTGACAAAGGTTATTGCTGAGCAAAGGATCTGCACCTGTTTTGGGTTCCACTGAGAAGTAGGGCTCCCCCTGCAGGATTGAATAGATGAGTTTAGCATTGTTCCCAAACAAAGGGTCATCTGCATCTGTAGCTGTCACCTGGATAACTGTGGTCCCTGTAGAGAAGAGAGAAGGGGGAATGAGCGAACAGTGGTTCATTCACACATATTCAGTTGAATTGAATCTGCCATTGCATGTCTGTCTCTCATTTACAAAAAGTCCTTTAATGAGTCTGTTCTTTATTAATTCTATTGAGTTGAAGAACTGTTTGTAGTTGTCTTCTGTCCTGTCTCTTTTGTGCTATTTATTTTGTATTTGTATTGTATTTTTGTATTTATTCTTACTGTCTGTAGTTAACATATGTTGCCCACATCTGTTGGCTCATATTAACCACCATGATGCATTCTGCCGTCTCTCTCTCAGTGACGTCCATTTTGAAACGAAAATGAACTGTAACTCAGCGAATACATGTCACACAGACATGAGAGATATGTTCACATGCTAATCGTCCACCTGAAGGAACGCAAACCTGTAAATGCCCTCATCATCTCAAAACAAACCAAACTTGATCTTTCAATTCAATTCAAGTTTATTTGTATAGCGCTTTTCACAATACACATTGTCTCAAAGCAGCTTTACAGAGAGTGCATTTCAGAAATGTACAAAGAAAAATACAGTTAGTTAATCATGTATAAATTTAGGCATAACATATCGCCGGTGTTTAGTCGTCTCTTCACAGGCGTCGAGTCGTCTCTCCACAGGCGTTTAGTCGTCTCATCACAGGTGTTGGGGCATCTGAAGTCTCCGTGAGAGGCTGGATACAAACTGGAGCTGACGAACGCTATTTACCTCGGGACTAGCGTCCCGAGATAACAGCAGAAAGACAGATGGGAAATAATTAGCATAGCTGATGTTCATAATATTAATGCATTCGAACTGATTCAGAAGTAGTATAAAAGGTAAGCATTAAGTGAATGCTTGGTTAAAGAGATGCGTCTTTAATCTAGTTTTAAACTGGGACAGCGAGTCTGAGTCTCGAACAATATCAGGAAGGCTATTCCAGAGTTTAGGAGATAAATGTGAGAACGCCCTCCCTCCTTTAGTAGACTTAGATATCCTAGGAACGACCAGAAGCCTTGAATTTTGTGATCTTAAAGAGCGCGATGGATTGTAGGGCGATAGAAGGTCTGTTAAATACACAGGAGCTAAACCATTTAGAGCTTTATAAGTCAATAGTAATACTTTGTAATTGATACGGAACTTAATAGGTAACCAGTGTAGAGATGATAAAATTGGTGTTATATGATCATATTTTCTTGATCTAGTAAGAACTCTAGCGGCTGCATTTTGGACTAACTGTAGCTTGTTTATTGAGGATGCAGGACAACCAGCTAATAAAGCATTACAGTAATCTAGTCTCGAGGTCATGAATGCATGAACTAACTTTTCTGCATCTGAAACAGATAGCATGTTACGTAGCTTAGCAATGTTTCTAAGGTGGAAAAAGGCTGTTCTTGTAACATATGAAATATGATTTTCGAAAGTCAAGTTGCGGTCTAGTATAACACCCAGGTCTTTTACTGTAGTTGATAGAGTAACAGGACATCCTTCTAAATTAAAGTTGTATTGTAAGGGATTTTGTGGGTAGTTTTTTGGACCAATAAGTAATACCTCCATTTTATCTGAATTTAATAGCAGGAAATTACACGTCATCCAGCATTTTATATCTTTTAGACACTCTGTCAAGTTAGATAAGTTAGTGTTTTCATCTGGTCGTGATGAGATATATAATTGAGTGTCATCAGCATAACAGTGAAAATTAATTCCATGTTTTCTTATAATATTACCAAGTGGCAGCATATATATTGAGAATAGCAGAGGGCCTAGGACAGATCCTTGCGGCACTCCATAGTCTACTGATGTTATCTTTGATTTTTCCCCATTTAAACAGACAAAATGGTAACGGTCTGATAAGTACGATCTAAACCAGCTTAATGCCTGTCCCTGAACACCAGTGTAGTTTTGTAGTCGATCTAAGAGTATTTTATGATCTATAGTGTCGAACGCAGCACTAAGATCAAGTAGAACTAGTATTGAGATACAGCCTTGGTCAGAGGCTAAGAGTAAATCATTTGTAATTTTAACTAGTGCAGTTTCTGTGCTATGATGCAGTCTGAATCCCGACTGAAATTTTTCATAGATATCATTTTCTTGCAAGAAAGAGCACAATTGAGCGGACACAATTTTTTTCTAGTATTTTAGACATAAATGGAAGATTTGAGATGGGACTGTAATTTGCTAGGTTATTTGGATCTAATTGCGGTTTCTTAATGAGAGGTTTTATTACTGCCAGCTTGAATATTTTTGGAACGTGACCTAAAAATAAAGACGAGTTAATAATATTGAGAAGAGGCTCTTCCACTACAGGTAACACTTCTTTAAGTAGTTTAGTGGGTATTGGATCTAATAAACATGTTGTTGGTTTAGATGCAATGATAAGTTTATTTAGTTCTTCCTGTCCTATAGTTGTCAGGGTTTGTGCAGGTGACCGAAGACGAGGACACGGAAACTTCAATATAAAGTTTTAATAACATAAATGAAAACTTTCAAACTCAAAACAAGAACAAAACTCCAGGGCTTCATGGGTTTACACACAACCATACGTAGACGACGATCGACAAACACTCAGGGAAAACACAGGGCTTAAATATACAAGGAATAATTGGATAATTAACAGAACACAGGTGATGAAACTGAACACAAACGAGGAGCGGGAAAACTTAACAGGACTAAACCAAAAACCACAAAGACAGGGGAAACCAAGATCACAAAACAGAACTTAAACACATTGACTCGTTACAGTACCTCCCCCCTCCCCGAAGGCGCGTCCTCGCGCCGTATAACATCCAAAGGGGTGGGAGGGTGGGCGCCCTGGAGGCTGACGAGGGCATGGTGCAGGTCCAGGAAGCCTCCAGGGCGGAGCAGGCTGTGGGCGTGGCCACGGCGGAGCAGGCTGTGGGCGTGCCCACGACGGTGCAGGCTGTGGGCGTGGCCACGATGGTGCAGGCTGTGGGCGTGGCCAGGGCGGTGCAGGCTGTGGGCGTGGCCACGATGGTGCAGACTGTGGGCGTGGCCACGGCGGTGCAGACTGTGGGCGTGACCACGGCGGTGCAGACTGTGGGCGTGGCCACGGCGGTGCAGACTGTGGGCGTGGCCACGGCGGTGAAGACCCTTCAGGTGGCCACGGCGGTGAAGACCCTTCAGGTGGCCACTGCGGTGAAGACCCTTCGGGTGGCCACTGCGGTGAAGACCCTTCGGGTGGCCACTGCGGTGAAGACCCTTCGGGTGGCCACTGCGGTGAGGACCCTTCGGGTGGCCATGGCGGTGAGGACCCTTCGGGTGGCCATGGCGGTGAGGACCCATCAGGTGGCCTTGGTGGTGAACTTTTTTCAGGCCTCCGTGGGTCTTTGGCCGGCCACGGTGAAGGCGTATAGCGCCCCCCCAAAATTTTCTTGGGGAGGACAGGCTCATGATCGGGAACTGACTTGACATTAACGGGCGCTGGGTCAACGGGTTCTGGGTCAACGGGCTCTGGGTCTGGGTCAACGGGCTCTGGGTCTGGGTCAACGGGCTCTGGCGCTGGGTCAACGGGCTCTGGCTCTGGCTCTGGGTCAACGGGCTCTGGCGCTGGGTCAACGGGCTCTGGCTCTGGCGCTGGGTCAACGGGCTCTGGCTCTGGCTCTGGGTCAACGGGTTCTGGCTCTGGGTCAACGGGCTCTGGCGCTGGGTCAACGGGCTCTGGCTCTGGCGCTGGGTCAACGGGCTCTGGCTCTGGCGCTGGGTCAACGGGCTCTGGCTCTGGTGCTGGGTCAACGGGCTCTGGCTCTGGCGCTGGGTCAACGGGCTCTGGCTCTGGCGCTGGGTCAACGGGCTCTGGCTCTGGCGCTGGGTCAACGGGCTCTGGCTCTGGCGCTGGGTCAACGGGCTCTGGCTCTGGGTCAACATGGGACTCGGAACTGGACGGGGCCAGCACATCAAGGGACTCGGAACTGGACGGAACCAACATTTCAAGGGACTCGGAACTGGACGGGGCCAGCAAATCAGGGAGCTTAGGGCTGGGCTCAGGCTCTGGCGGGCAGGCGACGGGCTCAGGCTCTGGCTGGATGTGGCTGACTTGAACCCCAGCCTCGGCAGCCTTCTTTTTGGCCAATCGCACCGATATCAGTGGGGGATCAGTCATACCGGATATCATCCGGGGAAGTCCAGGGACCGATCTGGCGGCAGGGCTGATGCGGTGTGCAGGCTCTGGTGGGCAGACGATGGGCTCTGGTGTGAGCGTGCAGGTGATGGGCTCAGGCGTTGGCGTGCAGGTGATGGGCTCAGGCGTTGGCGGGCTGGCGACGGGCTCTGGTTGGATGGTCTCTGGCTGGAGTGGGAGATCCTCCAAGTGGTAGCTGGATCCACAGGCCCACAGTGTGTGATCCAAAAACTCCAGGAAGGATAGATTGAGGTCCCTTACCAAAATTATCTGGGCGAGAGGGTCTTTTAGTCCACCCCAGAAACTCTTTTTCAGTTCCTCCTCCTCCAACGACACATCATCATATAGCTCTAAATAGAGCCCCACATACTCTTCGAGTGAGCGTTCTTTCTGGAAGAGGATGGGGTTTTCGAAAGGGCTCACCTCTTTCATCTTCCTTCTTTGGCTCATCTTCGGGTTTTTTTTTTTGTACTGGTCGATCGTTCTGTCAGGGTTTGTGCAGGTGACCGAAGACGAGGACACGGAAACTTCAATATAAAGTTTTAATAACATAAATGAAAACTTTCAAACTCAAAACAAGAACAAAACTCCAGGGCTTCATGGGTTTACACACAACCATACGTAGACGACGATCGACAAACACTCAGGGAAAACACAGGGCTTAAATATACAAGGAATAATTGGATAATTAACAGAACACAGGTGATGAAACTGAACACAAACGAGGAGCGGGAAAACTTAACAGGACTAAACCAAAAACCACAAAGACAGGGGAAACCAAGATCACAAAACAGAACTTAAACACATTGACTCGTTACAATAGTTGTAAAGCGGTGTAAATCTTTCCTCTGCTTATCATCGAGATTAAAAGACACGCTGTGAGTTGACCTTGGATTTACATCAGAAGAAGAAGAACGGGATTTTAAGATAAGAAAGATTTTTAGAGTAGGACATTTATTCTCACATATATGAGTCAGCGTGTTATTGTTACATAAACTTCACATTGTACTAGTTGACTTATTGCTAGACTAAAATGTATGAAATCGATGTTAAAATATGACATATAGACAGGTAGGCAACCTTTCAATGCTAAATGTTTTTATGCTCTGTAATATAAAATACAGCATAATATAAAAGTAGGCTAGTATGTGTGTTTACACTACCATGATGAATATTACAGTGTTTAGACCAGTATTTATTGTTAAATACTGTGTTTGTGGATATCTGCTCAAACGTAGATGTTTATAATGTGCTAACAATAATGTTTCATAGTGAGGAGCGGCTCGATTGGTTCAGTAAAGGGTTTCTGCATCCGCTGTGAGTTTGGGCCACTTGCGGTCACAAAACAGCAAGATAGTTTGGGTCACACATGTTTTTACTCCAATCTCATTTTATAACGTCATAACGTATGAAAATATTTGAAGTAACATATGATAATCCATACATTTTTTCTCTTGTGTAGTGTACTACACAAGAGACTACACCAAGTGCTCAGGGATACCAATGTGTCCCTGAGCAAGACACTTAACCCCTAATTGCTCCAGAGGCATGCGACCTCTGAAATATAGCAATTGTATGTCGCTTTGGATAAAAGCTCTAGACTCTGTGAACCTTTGCTGCCTGCCTTGACCTTTGCCTGTGTTTCATTACCAGTACTGGATTGTCCCTTTAACTGAACCGGTTTCTGTTCATGTCTGCTTCTCTCTGCTTTATTGCATGTGTGAATAAAATACTGCAAATGGATCCAGACGCCTCTGCCTCAACATTACAGAACGGAAGTGTTCTTTTTCAACAATTTAAAGTTATAGGCCACCTGCTTTTCTCCCCCACAAAAATAAAGGTTTTCTGTAAAGTGAAAATTATTATTATTGTTATTAATATTTTATAGAGCCCTACAAGTATATGCCAACAAGACACAACAAATCCTAGACTACATAGGTTCTACTATCCAAATTTCTAGGCTACATGGGACCATGGGCGTCGGGGAACTGAAGAAGACCGGCTGATTTTAGATGAGAATTTGGTATTGCAAATGGTGCATTGATGGATGAACTTGATTACATCAGACTGTAGCGAGGCCCACCAGAAGCGGTTAGTGACTAATTGAATGTTAGCAGAAATCCCAGGATGACCAGCGCAGGGTGTGCAATGAACCCATTGGAGAACACATGTGCGGAGCTCAGAGGACACGAAGAGTCGGTCAGCTGGACACTCAGGAGGAGCAGGATGATTTCCCAGAGAGGCCATGATCTCGGACATGATATCCCAATGGATAGGTGCCACGACGAGAGTGGATGGAAGAATAGACTCAGGCTTAATGTGCTCATTGGTGCTGTCAAATTGGCGAGAGAGGGCATCAGCTTTTCCATTCTTGGATCCAGGGTGATAAGTTTGCGTGAATGGAAGGCACAGGGAAACATTTTGGCTGGATTACCGTGACGTTGGGATAATATAGCGCATATACCAGTATTAGAAGCGTCCACTTCCACGATGAACTCCCGCTCGGGGTCCAGATAATGGAGGATGGGAGCTGAAGTGAACTTCTCCTTCAGATGTTCGAACGCCAAAGTGCACTCAGGAGACCACTTGAAACGTCTCCCCCCTCCTTGAAGGAGGGATGTGAGAGGAGCCACCGTGATACTGAAGTTCCAAATGAATCTTCGATAAAAGTTAAAGGGCACCTATTATGGAATTTTGAAAATTACCTTTCATGTAGTGTGTAACATAGATCTAAGTGAACGAAAACATCCTGCAAAGTTTTAAATATGAAAGTTCACCGTATACAAAGTTATTGTCTCTCAAAAGTAAGAGTCGACTCTGAGTCGCTGATATGAATCGATAGACGAATGATGCTTTTTCTCTGTCTAGATGACGTCAACTTGACAAGTTATTTGAATACGCGCGCCAGACACCAGTGAAAACATCATGTCGACGAGACGCTGTTCTGAAGTGCGAATCAAAAGCGAACTTTTTTTTCACTGCCCAGAGACGAGCATGTGAAGAATCAGTGGCTAGAGTTTATATTTACAACTGTACCCGAACCTTGTGCTGTGTTCGCGTCATTTTAATGACGATTCCTTTACAAACATAAATGCTTTCAAGTGTGGATTCGCGAGTCGGCTGATACTGAAGGAAGGTTCAGTACCAGTTTTATTTGGATCAGCTTCCTCCTCCGAATCACAACCTATAAGTACTATTAATAATTGTTGCTTTTATGGGTTTTGTAGCATGCTCAATAAGTATGTGTGTGTGTGATACGGCTGTACACCTGTATTCTGGTCTTTGCCGTGTCTGGCTGTGTTTTGCTCCTCCTACAGGTGTGCTGCGGAGCTGAGGGGGTAATCAGGTGGATTGGGTGCACCGGTGCACAGGTGTGCCTGTCAATAAAAGCTTCCTGTTTGTAAGTAAGTAAGTAAGTAAAGTTTATTTCTATAGCACATTTAAAACAGCTTGCGCTGACCAAAGTGCTGTACATAATTGTACTGGCCACAGGTTAATAAAAACACATGTAATAGAAATACACTTACACATAAATTCAGTTTAGGCTAAAACAACATTACAGAGACACAGCAGGTTTAAACACACTAAGCATAAGAAACATTTAAGATGCCTAAAAGGCCAATATAAAAAGGTGGGTTTTAAGTCTAGCTTTAAAAATATCAATATGAGGGGCATTTCTGATTTCGGATGGCAGTCGGTTCCACAGCTGAGGGCCAGCAACAGAGAAGGCTCTGTCACCCTTCCGCTTAAGCCGGGACCGTGGGACATGCAGCAGGCCCTGACTGGAAGATCTGAGGGCTCTGGGAGTTGCTTGGAGCTGAATAGTATCTGCTAAGTAGCTTGGGGCCAGTGCACGGAGAGATTTAAAAACCATTAGCAGTATTTTAAATTATATCCTAGACTGGACAGGAAGCCAGTGCAAAGAGGCTAGGACAGGTCTAATGTGTTCACGTTTTTTTGTGTTTGTGAGCAGTCTGGCAACTGCGTTTTGAACCATCTGAAGCCGTGCCACTAGCGTCTGAGGGAGACCAAAGTATAGAGAATTACAATAGTCTAAACGGGAGGTGATGAAGGCATGAATGACTTTTTCCAGATCTTTGAATAACAGAACAGGCTTGAGTTTGGAAATTATTCTCAACTGATAGAAACTGGATTTCACTACAGCTGATACTTGTTTTTCCAAATTGAGTTCTGAGTCAAAAATAACGCCTAGGTTACGTGCGTGAGTTTTAACGTATGGTGCAAGGGGACCTAGGTCAGCGGTGGTGGCAGTTTTTGATCTTGAGGGGATGATAACTTCAGTTTTGTTCTCGTTCAACTGAAGAAAGTTGTTACTCATCCAAATTTTGATTTCTTTTAAGCAGTCTAAAAGAGGTTGCATTGAGTTGCATGATTTTAGTGGGATGTATAATTGAGAATCATCTGCATAAAAATGGAAAGTGACGTTAAACTTACGAATAATTTTTCCTAGGGGGAGCATATAAAGGCAGAAGAGTACTGGACCCAGAATGGATCCCTGGGGGACACCATGAAGCACAGGTGCAGGGGATGAAGAATACTGACCTATATTAACTGAATAAGTTCTTTGATGGAGATAGGAGTGAAACCAGTTTAGAGTAGTGCCCTTGATGCCAACCCACTGTTCAAGACGCTCTAGTAATGTGCCATGGTCTACTGTGTCAAACGCAGCACTAAGATCCAACAAGACTAGGATGGCATTATTACCTGAGTCAAGGGTGAGCAAGTGGTCATTTGTCACCTTTAGCAGGGCTGTCTCTGTGTTATGGCGAGTTCTAAACCCGGACTGAAATGGCTCAAGGATCTCTGTGGAATTAAGATGTGAGAGTAGCTGCGTTAACACCACCTTCTCCAAGATTTTTGAAATAAATGGCAGTTTGGATATGGGCCGGAAATTATTATAACATTTTGCATCTAGATTATGTTTCTTTAGCATGGGCTGGACAACCGCGTGCTTAAGATATGTGGGAACAATGCCTGAGGCAAGGCTAGAATTTAGGATAGCTAAAATAGAAGGACCAACAACATCAAAGGCATCTTTGATGATCTGGGGTGGAATGGGATCATGTGGGGTTGTTGATATTTTCATGTGTTTAACAATGTCCCATAGCTCATTGTAAGACAGTCGTTGAAATTGGTCAAGTGTCACTGTAGTTATAGGGTGTAGTGGTATGGTCTCAGAAACAACATGAGCAAACTGTGCTCTGATGTGTTCGATTTTCAGAGTAAAAAACTTCACAAACTCTTCACAATTATTAATGGATGCCTCAATTTCTGGATAAACTTGTGGGTTAACTATTGAGTTGATAGTATTAAATAAAATTCTAGGGCGATGAGAATGTCTAGTGATGATAGCCGAAAAGTGCTTAGCCCTGGCTTTTTTTGCTGCACTTTGGTAATTGGTCAGGGAGTTTTTAAATATTTCTAAAGAGACTTGGAGGTGGTCTTTTTTCCATTTACGCTCCGCTCTTCGATAAATCTGCCTGAGTTGGCGTGTGGAATCATCCATCCACAGTTGGGATTTAAAATTAGGGCGTTTAAGTTTCAAAGGGGCCACAATATCAAGGATAGCTGAGCAAAGCATTGAAAGAGGATAATAGCTCATCAGGGCTCAAGAGGTGTTCATGTGCAGTGATATAGGCATTGCCCGCATCTCTCAGAAAACATTCGGAAAACTCAGTAGCAGTAGAGAAGTTGATATGACGAGAGTAGTGGCCAGAAGATCTGGCTGAATATAGTAAATTAGATAATTTAACATCGAACATAATAGGCATATGGTCGGAGAAGGATGCATCCTCAAAACTTATGTTCTCAATAGAGAACCCATGCGACATAATCAGATCTAGAGTGTGCCCCTGAACATGGGTTGCTTGATCTATGTGCTGGAAAAGGCCAAATGACTCCATTAAATGACAGAATTCATTAACCAAGGGTTTACCCGGGCAACAGACATGAATGTTAAAATCACCCAGAATCAACAAACAGTCATAAGATGTTACATAATGAGATAAGAAGTCTGAGAATTCTTTTATGAAATGTTTGTCTGATTTGGGAGGCCTGTATACAAGTGCACATATCAAAGGAGCAGTAGCGGATTCAATCTTTACACATTGTACTTCAAAGGAGGTGAAACTATCAGCAGGAAGTGTTAGTACCTTGAGTCGATTTTTAAAAATCAAAGCCACTCCTCCTCCTCTCCCCGATCTCCTTGGCGTACTTATAAATGAACAGTTTCTAGGGCAAAGTTCGCCAAAAACAGATGTTTCATCAGCACCGGGGCCAATCCATGTCTCCGTTAAAAATAACATGTCCAGATCACGTTTGATAAAAAAGTCATTTAAGATGAAGGACTTATTAGACACGGACCTGCAGTTCAGTAGCGCCGCTCTAGCTGTAAAATAATCCATAGGCTGTGAAGATTGAGAGCGTTGCAATGGGTGAATGTTTAGGGAGTTCACCCCACCGCTTCGGATGCGCAGTCTTGGTGGCGCTGCAGGGCAAAGCGTCGATGACCGAGCAGGAGAGATGGCAATGTGACAGGTGTATATCAGATCCCATGATCGGCGAGTCAAGTGAACGCTTCTGCCTCCCGCAATGTCGATTGATAATAACCGACGCTGGAAAATAGAAACAGCCGATCCCCTGATCCGAACTCGGATACCGCCGCGATTTCCTCGTTTCCTGCGCCTTTTTTTGCGATGGGAAATACAGCAGGAAAGCCGGCGAACGCAGTCCATCGGAGAATTGATGAACGTCGGATGACATCTGGAGTGTGGACCAAGACGCCCAGTAGATTGTAAGTCAAGAGAGTTTCGGATATGTAGCAGTATGGAGCGATCATAAGTCACAAGGGCATCAGCACAGTGCCACAGCAACAACAGGAGGAAAACAGACAGGTAAAACAGCAATCGGGCAGGTAGGAGATGACGGCAAGCCGACAAACACACTGGCGCCATCTTTCTCCCCCGTTCTCTGGTTTGGCGTCCTCAGTGAGCGTTCCATTCTGTCACATCGATCCCTGGCCAGGACCGAGATGTTGATCGGCGTTGCGGCATATTGCGAGAGCTTGAGAGACAGTCTTTGTCATGAAGAATGTGTAAAATAAAGAGAGTATTGTAACCGCCGTAAACGTTTCTTCCTCCTTCATTGTTGCTACCTAGTAAGGGCGTAACAATTGGGGGCCCGTCGAACTAAATTTGTGTTTGGATTCGTGCGAATGATTTAAAAAAAAAAAAAAAAAAACGTTGTCTTTGAAGGAGGGTAAAAGGTAGGATAATTTTGAATTGATATTTGAATATTTGTATATTATCCGACTATTTGTGCATTGAAAAAATTGGAACGCTCCATTAGATTGTTAGGCTCTATTACTTAATTTGTTTGGGGTGTATTAAGGAACAAACCTTCCCATGTAGGTATATTGTGTGTTTTCGGACACGTAGTTTTTTGTTTTAGTTTGTTATTTTTGGTTGGCTCGGGACTTAGTAGCATTTGTCTCGGGAGCACATCCGAGGTTTGGAGGGCGACTCGGCAATTGGTCGTCTTTCCAAACTTGCGGGATTTAGTGCGTAAGTACCCGGTCTTGGGCCAACTGAAGACTAGGGTCTACATAATTTGAGGGGATGGTTTAGTTTCCTTAAAATAAACCCTGATTTTTGTTTTTTCATTTGAAATTTTTGTGCGTAATATTTGCTGGGCGTGTGTGTTTGTAGCGTGATTATTGGTAATTATGGCTACTGATGTGATTGAAGCATTTTCTCTGACTCCGTCTGAGGAATTCTTAGAGGAAATGACCAAAGAGCAATTGTTACAACTAGCTGCGCATTATAAAATCGAGCTAACGTATAATCAAAAAAGGTTAAAAGACGGAATTAAGTTAATCATTGAGACTGCGCTGTGTGACCTTGACATCTTGAGGAAAAAATCTAAATTACCTGGTTCAGCTGCGTTGCCTGCCGTAAGTACGCCTGTTCCAACTACTCTTCCGTTGTCTGCTTTAAGCACACTTTCATTTGAGCAACAGAAAGAGTTGTTGATGATACAACGTGATACTGAGTGTGAGAAGCGCCGCTTGGAATGTGACAAGGTACTTTGGAGTTGGAGTTGGAGGAGAGCCGGCAACAGGTAGAGCAACAGCGTTTACAGATTGAAAGGTGTCGATTAGAGTTACACGAAGAAGGTAAGCCAATGGTAGGTTTTGATACTGATTCGACGAAACTGAGTGTGGCTCATAATTTACGTTTAGAACCGCCGTTTAATGAGTCTGAGGTGGAGATTTTTTTTCTCCTGTTTGAGCGAGTCGCAGCAGCATATAAATGGAGTGATGTTGAACGCGCTATGTTGCTTCAGTGCGTTTTAACAGGTAAAGCCCAATGAGTCTATTCTACGCTATCTGATGCTGACAGCCAGAATACACGCGAACGTTACAGCGAAATTTGGATCAGACAAATGTTGAGTTCGTTAGAGAGTTGACTGTGCAGTTTGATCGGTGGTGTACAGCGGCAGATAGTACAACAATGGATAAGCTGAGAGAGTTAATTTTATTTGAACAATACAGGAATACACTTCCCGAGATTATAGCTTATGTTGCGGAGCGTCAGGTTAAAACTGCTTCAGATGCTGCACTGCTGGTGGATGACTGAGAGCTTATCCATAAGCCTCGGGCTGAAAGATTTAGTGAGCGCCAAGTTCATACGTGAGTAACTTCTTCTATTGTCCCTATGAGTCCAACCAGGCGTTTTTGGGAAAAAACGTCAAGTGACTATGATAACTGTAATTATTGTTTGGGAAAGGGACATTGGAAGTCGAATTGTCCAGTGCTTAAGTCAAAGACTTCCAAATGAAAAATTTGCCAGCTTGCCAGTAAACCGAACCAGTTGTTAAAGCCAGTCCTTGTGCGTCCAATTCTGGCTGTATGTCGACCGTTTGATTATCTTATTGATTGTGCCGGTCCACTTCCTTGCTCAGAAGCTGGAACATTGTGTGTGTCATTGTGTGTGTCATTGTGTGTGTCATTGATGTTGATTTGTGTGTAATGTGTAAGTATAGGCCTATATTGAAATTAAATCTGTTAGTGTGTTTATGAATGCTTATTGTTGGCGGAAACTTATTAGTTTCCTTTTTCTAAGGGGGGGGGGGGGGGGGGGGTTACGGCTGTATACTTGTATTGTGGTCTTTGCCGTGTCTGGCTGTGTTTTGCTCCTCCTACAGGTGTGCTGCGGAGCTGAGGGGGTAATCAGGTGGATTGGGTGCACCGGTGCACAGGTGTGCCTGTCAATAAAAGCTTCCTGTTTGGCGTCCTCATGGAGCGTTCCATTCTGTCACATCGATCCCTGGCCAGGACAGAGACGTTGATCGCCGTTGCGGCATATTGCGAGAGCTTGAGAGACAGTCTTTGTCATGAAGAATGTGTAAAATAAAGAGAGTATTGTAACCGCCATAAACGTTTCTTCCTCCTTCATTGTTGCTCCTAGTAACGGCGTAACAGTGTGTTGTTTAACCCTCTGGGAACCAGGCTGTTTTTGGGGCTTTTGGGATGTTTTGACATGCACTGACATTTGTGCTTTTTTCAGTTATTCATAAACATGTTAATGGCACAGGTGTAAATTCACTCTATATAGCACAAACAGGGCTATCATAAAATGTGAGCAAAATGTATGTACATGTTTGTATTTTTGAGAGAAAACTATTTATGCATGGTTATTGAAAAAAATAAAAATAAAAGTTTCTGAAATAAGGCCCCAAAACATATATTGATTATTTCTTCACAAGACTTTTGAAAATTGTATCACATATTCTAGAATATTTGCTCCAAAACTATGTGAGAATCATCCTGACTACTCATTCAGATAAGTCAATAAAGTCTTTTAGAATGTGTATGACATGTTTTGTTTGAGAAAGCTTTATGCGAGGAGGCGTGATCTCTCATTAATATGTGAGGCATTCCACACCTGAGAAAGCTCAGCGCAGCTTCTAGGTCTAACTTAGGTCTCTAGGCGCAGCTTCTTGGTTCAGATTTCACATCTGTAATGTTTGTCGTTGTTATTGGAGTTGTCAAAGAATAGAGCGTATTGTAGTACTGCAGTGCTTTATCAATGTGTTTATGCGTTGGGCTAACAAACAATAACTGACTGGGTCATCTGACCAATCACCGCCGATTAGCCTCACGCAAAGAAGGGGTTTGGAAAAATGAAATGCATATTATAAGACAACAAAAGTGTTTTTTGTCATTGCATGCATGTAAAACTGTTGTTGGGGACTCCCAGAACAATATTAGGAACATTTGAAATGCCATAATAGGTGCCCTTTAATGAAGCCCAGGAAGCGCTGTTGAGCCCAGTCCACAACAACTTTAACTTTGCTGTCGTCCATGATGACTCCCTCAGCACTGATGACATAGCCCAGAAATGCAATACGGGTCTGGTGAAACTCACACTTCTGGATTTTGGCGTACAGCTGGTTATCAATAAGACGTTGGAGGACACCTCGCACATCCCGGATGTGCGCTTCGAGGGTGTCTGAGTAGATGAGAATATCGTCGATGTAAACTATGACTCTCTGGTTCAACATGTTTAGAAAAATCTCATTTACGAAGGCTTGGAAAACTGAGGGACTGTTGGAAAGGCCTAAAGGCATAACCCGGTACTCGTAGTGCCCGTTGGTCATGGAGAAAGTCGTCTTCCACTCATCACCCCTCCGAATCCGAATAAGATTATAAGTATTCCGCTAATCCAACTTGGTGAAATATTTTGCAATCCGAAGCATCTCCAGAGTGGCCGGGACCAACGGTAGAGGGTATCGATATTTCACTGTGATATCATTGAGACTATGATAGTCAATACATGGGCGGAGACCTCCATCCTTCTTTTTAACGAAGAAGAAAACAGCAGAAACGGGGGATGTAGAAGAAGTTATGAAGCTCTTGGCGAGTTGTTCCTCAATGTATGACCTCATAGCGTCAGTCTCAGGCTGAGATAAAGGATACACTCTTCCGCGAGACAGTACAGCTCCGGGCAGAAGTTCAATGGCACAATCTCCGGCTCGATGCGGTGGTAACTGAGAAGCCTCTCTTTCACTAAAAGCCTGAGCGAGATCATGGTAAACGGAAGGAACCCCTTGAAGATCTGGATTCACAATGCTGCTGGGCCCAGTCTCTGGACCAGGAACAATGGGTCGACAGTGTGAGAGACAGAGAGAGGACCACTGGATAATCTTCCTCTCGGACCACGAGATATGAGGGTTGTGCTTCTACAGCCATGGAAATCCTAGAATTACAGGATGTAGTGGAGAGTTGATAGTGAACAGTTGAAAGGATTCTGAATGGTGGATACCAGTTTTGAGGGTTAGTTGTTGAGTGGTGTATTGAACCTGACCAGATCCTAGGGGTCGCCCATCTAGCGCTGCCACTGCCACTCGGGATTCAGATGGAATTAGAGAAATATGATGGGCTTTAGCAAAGGCAAGATCAATAAAGTTTCCCGCTGCTCCAGAGTCAATTAAAGCTTTAATCTCTAAAATCTCCTTTGAGGTCCACAGATAAACATGGACCTCTAGTGAAAGAGAATTAGAATTGCAAATACTAAGACTCACCGCATAAGAATCTCTAAACGTGGGTCTCACGGGACAAGACGCCCTCAGGTGGCCGGTTTGGGCACAGTAAAGGCAGAGGTTGTTGCACCTTCTTTTCTCTCTCTCTTCAGTAGAAAAGTCGCGTGACGACTTGCATGGGTTCTGCTTCGGTGCTGGCAGAGGGATATTTGAAGTAATTGTCTATGGGTGATGGGAAGTGCAGTCCTAATATTCAGGGGAGAGTGATCTGGTGACGCCAGAAGGAGGTGTCGTAGAGCACTCCGTGACAGACGCGCTGCGAGGATAATAAAGATAGAAGCTTACTCCTCCTCATTGAAAATTATTTTAAAACATTTAGGTCGATTATACAATATACAATACAATTTTTATACAACATATAGGCTTGAAATTTAAATTATTAACAGTCTATAATATGTCCAAACTACAAACACTGCAATAATCAGTCATCAATGAATATTAAAAACAGCTTTATTTAAAAAAAAAAAAACAGCTTCTTCAAAATACCTCTCTTCTTATTTTTTCACTGCATGGGCCACAAGAGAAATATTAAGAACATAAATGAAGACAGTATGCTAAAGCCGCTATCAGCATATGGACAATAGTTCAAATTTCCCTTGATAATAAAATTAAGTAGCCTACATATTAAATAAATTAGTAAATAAAGTGTAAAGTGAAATTAATTATAAAGTAATTTACTAAAAGAGGCACCGGTGTAGCTACATCGCAGGTGGCTTGGAAGACATGGGTAATATGGTTTATCCAATTTGCAACACAAACTGGAGGTAAGCAACAGTAATTTGCAGCTAGTTTGATAGCTACGTAACTTAAATATATCCCTCTTCTTTTTCTTTTTTGCTGCATTAAAGATAAAATGGTTTTACTTGAAATGGAAAAAACACTGAGTTTTGGTCAATTGGTTCGTAGCTCTGCTTTAACTTTGCGATACCTCACGAGGGGCGGCCAAGATTTCTGACATGCCAGAAATTCATCAGACCAGCTGATTGTCGGAGAGGTTAGGGTTAGGGCTAACCTCTAATTTCCCTCTGTACATTGCAAGTGCACAACAAACGACGCACGACAAAGCTGAAAATCTGCACGACTCAAAAAAGAGTTCCATGAGTCAGAATTTGGCTCAAAATCGTACAAAAATCGCACAGAGTATGCCCAGCCTTAGTTGGGGACACTTTGTAACAGTTTAAATGTTACCTGAGTTTTTTATAGTGTATTTTCTGACTATTGCCTGGAAAATTACCTGGGTAAAGTGTAGTACAACTAATATCCGCTTGGGGGCACTAGTGAGTGGTGGCTACTAGATATAAGCCTGGTAAACAATGAAGAAGTCAGTTCAGTTTGGTAGAGTGAAACCGCATGGTTCATCAAAATGCTACCCGCTGATACATTTGAAGTCCTGGTTTGAGAACTCAGGGAGTTTAAGCTCAAACAAAGGACTTTTCATAATTAACCACTTGTCACCATTGTTTCAAACCACACTTATTATCCTGCATCGTTTTGGATGATCTGATATACGTCTCCTGGAAGAGAGGAGTAGGGATCTGGATATCACCACACTGTAGCGAGGCACCAAATGCCATTGACATCTTCATCTCATACTCATACTGGATTATTGGATTATATCATTGCGTCGATCTCAAATATCCACCGGGTTTGATACTCATCTCTTCACCATCATCAGTTCAACCCCTCTAAAGACTGGACACTGACGATAAGTTGTGTATATCATTGTATCATTTATACAGAGACAAAGACTGGTGGTATCCTTATATTGTTTATTATCGTGGTGGGCAATTATATGCACATGGGAAATAAAATAGGAAAAATAGTATTTGTTGATTGAAGTGGTTTGATATTTCGGTACCAGTCGAAATCTGTTGACCCACCTCAGATGTTATCATCTCAAATAGAGGAGGTGTTACAACTTAATATTCAACAATATTATTGATCTGACTGTACTGATGATGTTGTATGAGAACTGAACTGAGCCGGACAATGACATCTTTTTTTTTCAGAACTGCATTTAATTAACTAATTTGAGAATTGATGAAATTAAAATGGAACTGAATCAACACTGAACTGAATTTAGCTGAATAAAAGCTGAAATGCATAATTTTCCTGTTATCACTTTAAAGCTGCTTTGAAGCCATCTGTAATGTATAAAGCACTATATAAATAAAGGTAACTTGACTTGACTAATGCATCAGTGGGTGATGATGAAAAACTTGAAAGGAAAGAGACAATGAGGAAGTATTTCTCTCTATACAAGTCAACACAACTCAAGCCTTTATTTCTGTAGCACTTTATACAATACATATTGTTTCAAAGCAGCTTTACAGTGATAACCGGGGAAATAATGATCAATTATGCAAAGCTAATTCAACAATGCTGTAAAGCAGCTCTAAAAGACAATAGTGTTTTTGTTCAGCTGAAATCAGTTTAGTGTTGATTCAGTTCAGTTCAATAATTGTGTAAAGTTCATCAACTATGAAATGAGTTCAATCCAGCTACAAAACAGTAATGGCATCATTTTGCTCCGATTCAGTTCTCATCCGATAGCGTCAGTGCATTTAAGTCAATAATACTGCTGAATATTAAGTGTCCCCGAATAAACAAGCCAGAGGCGACAGTGGCAAGAACCCAAACTTAAATGGTGACAGAAATGGAGAAAAACAAAAACAAAAAACCCTGGGAGAACCTCAGTCGAGGGGCCAGTTCTCCTCTGGCCAATGAACGAACATGGTGTGATTATGATTTCAGGCTGCATCAAAAAGTCAGATTGTGGATTGATATTCAACACCAGACTCAGTAACCCATTTCTGAAGCTATTCTTTCTGAATAGGGGTTTTGCCATTTTGGAACAGAAAGGACTCTCCCCAAATTGCTGTAACAGCTTTGCAAAAACAACATTTTCCAGGATGTCATTTTGTGACCCTATTTATAGAGCAAAACTCAACCAAGCTTTCTGGGAATATTTGAATATTTCTTTAAAACATTTAATGTAGTAGCTTAATAATTTTGTTGTCTCTCTTTCACTATTAAACTGTGTAACACTTTAGAAAGTCTTCCTGCGTTAATGACACAGGAACATTATGACACATTAACTACACAGGAACAAATGAGTAACGCATTATTAATACTCTTGTAAATGAAGCTTAGCACAAGTTCTGCCAGGAAGACTCAATCGTTCACATCATGTATTACCTTCTCATTTATCCAATCATATCCTAATAGCCAGTATAAAAGGGCGGTACTTACACATGTCTGAGTTCTCAGATGCTGTCGCTTCAACCACCTCCATCCTCCCCATCCACCACCAGACGGGACTTTCCTTCATCTCCCTAACTATTCTATGCTGGGTCCTCCCCTCCGTCCTTCCCATCACCTCCAGACGGGCTCTCCCCTCTACCCTGAAGACGCCAGGATGTCCTCTCCTCCTTCCACCCCACCACCACCACCAGATAACACCCTTCTTTACTTCGCGGGGTGGGCTGCGCCCTGCCTTCATCTTCAGGCAGGATATGCAGATTCCATAACCTAAGAATGCGAGTTACGGACGGGGCCTACGCCAAATAATTTGATTGTTTGCTGAGCTCGTAAATAAATGTTTATTTATATACATATATATTTTAAATGTTATATATTCCTGAGTCTTTCTGGTAGAACTACTATTAACCCTCAGGGGTCTGAGCTGTTTTGGGGCTCTTGAGGTGTTTTGACATGCCCTGACATTTGTGCTTATTTCAGCTACTTAAAACATACAATTTGCCAACATATAAATTTGCTGTATTCAGCACAAACTTTGCTACAGTAATATGTGAGCAAAATGGATGTTTGCATTTTATAGAAAAAAAAACAATATGCGTGGTTAGTACGTTTTGGGAAAAAATAATGTCACCACAATAAGGCCATTTAACACATACTGAATAGTTGTCCACAATACTTTTGAGTTACTATTCTTGTAGGCTAGAATTTTTACTTCAAAATGAAGTGAAAATCATTCTGACCACTTTTTCAGAAACATCAATATAACGTATTTATATTTCTTACATCAGTTTTTGGGTCAGCAGTGCTGTATGCGTGGGAGTGTTAATGCCCATGAATATTAATGTGATTTACACCTGGGAAGACTAAAGACACTCTCCTAATGACTAATGGCTTATCAAGGTGCTGTGAGGCAACCTGAACAAAGAATGAGAGGAGATTCAAAGGTTTTTCAATCTGTTTTATTGTAATTCCTCTATGTGGAGAAACTAAATGTTCTAAATTTGCTCTAAGTAAATCAAATGTGAGTAAAATAAATAAATAAATGATCAGTCAGCTATAAACAAAGCAATTGTGAGCAATAAATAAACACAAGTAAAGGCAGGTATCTCACAGTAAATGCGTATGCCTCGTTGATGCGGGCTCTAAGCAAATCAAATGTGAGCAAAATAAACAAAAGTAAAGGCAGCTCCTTGTTGCTCGTCTGAATGTTTGTCTTGGCCCTCTTTGCCACATTCCTATAAAAATAATAATATTAATAAAGGTTAATAAAAGGTTGATCAAAGTACTATCAGTCAGGGCTATCAGGGCAATCAGCATGTTGATAAAAACATATATATAAGCTATTTTATATTAACATTACCAATCAATAATTGTAATATTGTAATATTGAACTTTTACATTATGACGATGTAAACACAATTAGGGTACATTTCATCTGTAAAATGTCTATGCACTTACTCAGTATTATTCTCGATCGCACTGAGAATTGAATGACACCTGCGTGCTCCTCTGCGAGGTGCTGGAGAAGGAGAAAGTGATGCACTTTCCTAAAAAACAAAACACAAAATAACTGTTAGCATACATTATGTAAACAACAGAGTATCTGTTGATGGCCCATATAGAATGGATGCTGATAACACAATCCAAGAAACTGTATTATTATTACCATCAATCAATCACTAATTACCATGGATTACAAAAAGACATTTGTAATTTCACACAAGAATATGAACTTTAACATTATGACGATGTAAACACAATTAGGGTACATTTCATCTGTAAAATATTACGTCTCACTTACTCAGTATTAATCTCGATCGCACTGAGAACTGAACGACACCTGCGTGCTCCTCTGCGAGGTGCTGGAGAAGGAGAACGTGATGCAGCCGCACTTTCCTAAAAAACAAAACAAAAATAACTGTTAGCATACATTATGTATACAACAGAGTATCTGTTGATGGCCCATATAGAACGCACGCATTTATGATTCGCTCAATGAACGGATCGTTCGCGAACGATACATCACTACATTTCAAACATTTACACCTGTATTCACAAACAGTGCATACGGCAGTACGCATGATAATAAGTGTCATAGGCTAACCAAAACTGAACATTTGCGAGTATGGCCCATATAGACAGCACGCATTTAGGGATAGGCTACACAATGAACGGATTGTTCGCGAACGAACGACACATCACTAACTTACATTTCAAACATTTACAACTGTATTCACAAACAAGTAGGCCTATTTACGCATGATAAAGTGTCATAGGCTAACCAAAACTGAACATTTATATACTAACATATTGTATTTAGACAGTAGCCTATCACTTATTTTACCGGAGTCTGAAATATATTTCTATCACAAAAAATGCATTACACATAGGCTAAGGCAGTAGGCTATTTTAGCATGATAAGTAGTCATGGGCTAAACAAAACTGAACATTTATATGTAAAAAAAATATATTGTATTTAGACAGTATCACATATTTTACCGGAGGCTGACATATATTTAACCAAGCAGTTCGAAAACAAAATGCATAAGCATAAGGCAGTAGGCTATTTAGCATGATAATCAGTGTCATAAACTTATCAAAACTGAGTGAAATATATGTAGGCTAATATAGCCTACAAATATGTTTAGAGAATATCACATTTAACACGAGCGTACACGAATAGGAATATTGTGAGGCAAACTCATGTGTCAAAAGCTAACCAAAACTAGGCAAAATACAGTCTGAAAATTCATTTGAGCTCTATATGATCAGAAAAGAAATTACATAACAAACAACTTACTCCGAACGTATCCTCGGCAGGGTTGGTCGTCCGAGTTGCAATCTTTCTCTGGGGAAAAGTTCTTCCCCGCTGTTCAGTGTCCAGAATCATCTGAAGGGCCTGTGCTGCCATCCTCAAAACGCGATGAACTATCAGTGAATCTGAAGAAACTTTGTGTTGTTATGGGCGGCATTGATCGCGGGGCGTGCCGCATCTGCGATGCGATCACCTATTTACCATGTGAAAAGCGCTGGGGGCGTGTCTGCGTCAGCTGATTACAGATAATGAGGGGAGAACGAAAAAACTGTAACTCTCCTTGGTTTCAAACGGATTACATAAACTGGAATTTTTTTTTAGTAACTTCATTTAAAAGAAGAGAATCTCAGCTTCATAAAGAAACATCTCTCGTATCTCTGTGACAAGTATTGACAGAGTTACAGTTATTTTTTCGGACGCGTTTCTGGACTTCACTGACAGAGAGAAGGGAAAACGCGCATCATGTTTATTTTTCTTTATTTGACGAAAAGCACAACACTTTGTTTTTATTGTGAGTACCCACAAAAAAAATAGAAACTAAACAGGATCTAATTATGTACAACACTTAAATGTAAGATAAAAATCAACAGAGTAATTTGATCCTCTTTTGCACTGATAAGGAAAAAATCGAGCTCATCACGCCCGCGTGACGGGCGACCCTTAGAGGGTTAACTAACAATAAACTCTGATTAACTGATTAGTAAGAGTGCTCAGTTCAATGAGATAGTTCCCCGGAAGGAATTACAATCCAATACCTTACAAAAAACCTAAACAACTTACAATGCTATCAGTCAATATTAAGGAGATATTATGGTTTTCACTTCAGAATACTGATCCAAATAATTAGAAGTTCCATCTAAAGGATTTGGTAATACTTGAGTCATTACTATCCAATAATTTACAAAAACCTCAAAGCTTACAATCATTTCAGTCATTACTAGTGAGTTTTCATGCTTTTCACTTTAGAATAATGACCCAAAAAAATTTAGTAATTCCTTTAGATGGATATAGTAACACTTGAGTCATTAGAAGTGGGTTACCATGATATTTACGTATTTAAGTATACATTAATTATGCATTATTCATGTTAATTTTGAACATCTATATCATAGTTCTTAGTAGTCGTCTGGGAGGTAAGAAAAATATGACTTATTGATTAGATAATAGTGAACTACCTCATTCAACTGAGATCTATTACTTACTAATTTGTTAATCCGAGTTTCTTGTTAGTTAATAGTAGTTACTGGAGTTTTATATATACCTTAATAATAATATTTAATAATAATTTGTTACATTTATATAGCGTTTTTCTGGGTACTCAAAGCACTTTACATGGGGGGGGGGGGGGGTTCTCCACAACAACCACCAATGTGCAGCTCCACCTGATGATGCGACGGCAGCCATATTGTGCCAGAACTCCCACCAAACACACACACACACACACACACACACACACACACACACACACACACACACACACACACACACCACACACACACACACACACACACACACACACACACACACACACACACACCAGCTTACTGTGACAGTGATGAAGCCAGTCAGTGTATGGGGATGATTAGGAGGCCAAGGGCAGATTGGGCCACGACACCGGGTTAACCCCTACTCTTTATCGAAGGACATCCTGGGATTTTTAATGACCACAGAGAGTCAGGACCTCGGTGTAACGTCTCATCCGAAGGACGGTTATTGTTACTCATTTGTTCCTGTGCAGTTATTCATTAATGACAGAACAGTATTCTAAAGTGTCCCCTCAAACTGTGTATGAACATAAACCTTTTAGACCATGCATAATCTTTTTATTTTTATTTATTTGTCATGAACATATGAAACACAGTGGGTCAACGCACCTGTGGGACACATCTCTGGGATGCTGGATATGTAAGGCTCATTGATAAATTCTGGAGCATTGTCATTGATGTCCTGGACTTTAATGATAAACTCAGATTCAGGTTCCACAGGCTGTTTGGATCTGCGGTTGATGGCCTGGGCTTGCAGTGTGTAGAAGGACTTCAGCTCGCGATCCAGACTCTGTAATGAGTGAAGGTCACCTGTGTACTCATCAATGATGAATATCTCACCAGCTCCTTCGCCTGATAGGATGTACTTGATAGTAAAGTCGCCTGTGTCGTAATCTGATTTCAGCTGAAGGAAAATAAACAGGATGTAAAAGAGATTTTGTAAGACATATCAACTATATCAATATCTAATTATAATTGATAAGTGCCAGGACTGTCACTCTTTGAGACTTCACATTGACTAAACCCTCTGTCACCTGTAGTGAAGCGCATGATGGGGAAGTAAACAAAATAGTATTTAATTGCAAATTTAAAACAAAGAAACACACTGGAGATCACTTGGAGACATGGAATATAGCAACCACTACAACATAAAATATAAACAATACCGGACAAGTAACAGACTGAAACTGAGGGCTTAAATACATGAGGGCAAATAAAGGAGCTGGTGAGTTAACACGACACACATGAACAGAATACTCAAATCAATCAGAAACCATGGAAACCATCAGACAGGGGACGAGGAAGACAGAACTAATTAACATAATAACAGCAAACTCTCAAACAGAAAAGGAAAGCTAAATCTAACAATTCAAAGCCTGAAAACAGACCCAGACTCTGATACCAGCTGAGCTAAATAAGTAATATATTGCTATTGGAGACTAAAATGGGAATATGCTGAAATGAGCGTTAATGCGGTTAAATGTTTTACTATTCAAAAGTGCATGTAATTGGGTATGTAAGACATTGCTTATAATTTTATTTGAATAATTAACAAACATTTTTTTAACTAAATAATAATAATATTATACTTTAATAATATTTAATAATATTTTTTCCCAATATTTTAGTATTGCAACTTAATATCGTAATGTTGGGTTTAAGGGGGTTATTATTATTATTATTATATGTGTTGGTAAATAAAATGGCTGTCACTGTAAGACTGTCACAGAATTTATCCATGAGCTCCCCATCCTTGTATTTAAGCTATGTGACCTTTTCCCACATTTCTTTAGTTTAGAGGTGTCAAAGCCCTTTGTGAACTCCAGTTATACCTGACCAATCTTCCTTGGTGTTGGATCTTCTTCTTCAACAAATATTTGGCTCCAAATCCAGCCACGTCTCACTCTCTGATGGGACCCACGAGAGGCTTTACTCGAACGGATCTCTTGCTGTTTTCTTGAGATAATAAGGTCACCCCCAAGCCAGCCAGGCATGATGGAGATCATGAGGAGTACATGAAGAACAGAACAGTTGTCCATTGTTGAGAAGTTCTTCGAATCAGTGTTTCATTGAGTGTTAGGGCTGGATATCAGGGTGATAATGCCAATGGGGGAGACGGACTCAAACAGGATATGAGGCAAAACTCCAGTAGAAGGAAATGATGACTTTTCTGTTATTGAGAAAGAGGAAAGAGATTATTAGAATGATGTATAGGGTTGAGGCTATGGTGAACAGAGTTCTTCAATAGACTGAAGTGTTGGAGTCTAGCTGGAGCACAAATAATCCATTAGAGTGAGACTACTGAGTAATCATCGGGCTAGGTGTAAACTGCAAGGGGATATAATTATTAATTATTAATTACATTTTATTTCAGCCATTTTACTAACTTAAGCTAGTCTTGGTCACTGAAGTATTTGTAGATAATATTTAGATCATGGTTCTGTGTCTTTTGTACAATTGTATTATGTGTATTATATTTTAGTTAGCCTCTTCTGTTCCTGTGTTTCTCCTCGTTCGTCTTGATTTCGTTCGTTCAGTCCTTGTGTTTCCTGTATTCATTGTTTTATGTTGTTCTTTAATGGCTGTCATGTATGTGAGCACAGTTTTGTCTCCTTGGTTGTGTGATCTATGTATTGTTGTTATTATTTTATTAAAGGTGACATATTATGCCCCTTTTCACAAGTTGTAATATAAATATATGGTGTCCCCAGAATGTGTCTGTGAAATTTCAGATCAAATTACCCCCAGATCATTTATTATAGCTTGTCAAATTTGCCCCTTTTTGGGTGTCCCTTTAAATGCAAATGAGCTGCTGCTCCGTCTCTGTTCAGAAGAGGCTAAAATAAAGCTTCATATACTCCAGCAATAACAAAACATGTGAATCTCACTCATCCAAATTCTCAGAAATAACTAGTAGTGAGTGCAGCCTTACGGAAAGACTGAGGAAGAGGTTCAACTTTTAGACACACCTGAATGTTTCTGAATGGTTAGTGGATACATTTATGTAGTTACTGTGGAGT
Organism: Chrosomus eos; assembly: GCA_036326025.1. Classification (NCBI taxonomy): domain Eukaryota; kingdom Metazoa; phylum Chordata; class Actinopteri; order Cypriniformes; family Leuciscidae; genus Chrosomus; species Chrosomus eos. The sequence continues at coordinate 34,506,599 of CM070840.1, forward strand.
TACATTGATTCATCTCATCGTCATGTACAAGACATACTGTCATGTTTAACTTTTACACAAGTTAACAAAGTTCCCTGAGGTCTTTATAAGACAGCTGTGACATTTTTTGGTCAAATAGTGTTCTGTGCTTGTCTGTGCAGCCAATGACAGGGCATGCTTTACTCTAACTTTTGCCATTGGGTGAGAACTGGTCACTGTTGTTGCTTGTGAAACCAAATGCCGGCTGGTGTGTGTAAACGTCCAGATTAATGTCTGGTAATATTATAATAAGATCCTCTTCCTACGTCAGAAGGAGAGAAATCTGATCGGCTTGTTTTTTGACATGCTTGAAGAGTAAGGCTTATCAATACAAAGTTACTGGGTTTCACTTTTCTTGTTTTCTGGGTTGGTAGAAGCACCGGGGACCAGATTATAGCACTTAAACACAGAAAAAGTCAGTTTTTCATGATATTATAAACTTTAAACAATACATTGCATTTGGATCCCAACTAGGGATGGGTAGTCCGATTCATTTCCACAAATGTCTGTTATATATGTAACCCCTGTTCCCTGAAGGAGGCAACAGAGATGTTTCTTCAGAACTAAACTGACGAACTGGTATCTCGCCTGAGAGCCTTATCACCTTTGAATGTAAACTAAACGAGCCAATCCACATTAGCCGTGTTTCCATTACCTTTCAAATTACGCAAATTTAAATTGCTAATTGAAAATACACACAATGGAAACAGGTACATTTCGCAAAAACTCCCATTTATCGCAAAAAAAAAATGTTTACACTTGCATGAGGTGGTTTTTCAGGAAAAAATTACAATTTTAGTCGCAATAGTTTTTTGTCGACATTTCGAAAAAAAGTTTTGCACAAATCTGTAATGGAAACGCGCCTATTGGTGTGTGAGACTTGCATCGCACGCCTCACCCCGTGCAAGGAGGAAGCAACACATCTAGTAGAGTGAGCTATCACCCCAAAGGAGCACGGCTCGCCTTGGGTCTGATACACCAAGACTATGTTATCCACTATCCAGGGGGCCAATCTCTGCCTAGAGACAGCCTTCCCCTTCTACTTGCCTCCATAGCAGACAAAGAGCAGGTCTGAGGTCCTGAAGCTCTGCGTTTGGCACACGTAAAGCCACACAGCGCGAACAGGACAGAGCAAAGAAAGGGCCGGGTCTTCGTCCTCCAGGGGCAGAGCTTGCAGGTTCACCACCTGATCCCTAAAAGGAGGGTCTCAGGATCACGTGAGGGTTGGCCGGTACTAATCCCAGGGACAATTCGTCAACCGAAAATGCCTGCAGGTCCCCCAACCTCTTAACAGAAGCCAATGCAGTCAGGAGTGCCATCTTAAGAGACTTTCTAGATACTGCAGTGGTTCGAAGGGTGCTCTCTGTAAGGCTGCTAAGACCAAAGAGAGGTCCCAAGAAGGTACAAGGTGAGGACGAGGAGGAACTGCATTGTGATGTGCGGTTATAGTGGCAACATACACTTGCAGGGTGGAGGGAGACAGCCTTTGCTCCAGCCCTTCTTGCTGGAAGGAAAGCAGAGCTCTGATCGGGCTTTTCTGTGAGAAGAGCACCACTCAATGAACAGGTTCCACTTCAAGGTGTAGGCAAGCATCGTAGAGGGTGCTCTCACTGAAGTGATAGGGTCTACCACCGCTGACATCTTTAAAAACTCTGCAGTGTGCAGCACTGCTCTTTTAGACCTGCAGGAAGCAGAAGGAAATGCTCTTGAAGCGACCACCACTGCTGCGCCATCAAACCAACACTTGCTGAGGAACTCTCCTTACTCGTAGCACACTCGTTGATGAATACAGAGCAGAATCAGACTGAAAAGCTTGACTCCGAAGCGAAAGCTTGAAGTGAGATCGCACATGCACTTCCATAAATACCCTCTCAGACGAGATCCCAATTCATCAGTTCAATTCTGGCGTAACGTTGAACGTGACTGACTGATAAGGCAACAGTTCTTTCAGAGAGTTCTTTTCAATAAACCGGTTAAAAAATGGATTCAGCGTTTATTTTATGTAAACGGGTAATGGCAATAGTCGGATATGTCTAACATCTTAGTGTCATGGTATGATCACACTAAAACATTCAAATAAATGTGTGAACTCTTATTGCAGATTACTTTTCATCCACTTAAGTTAATGTTATTTGTCACAGTTTCCTTTTATGATCCTGCATGTCGAATAAAGTGACATATACTGAGTAACTTAATCTTATTTGGAAGTTTTCTACATTAAAGTTTTACACCTGAAGTAAACAATGCAGAAATTGAAGAATAAGCTATAAAAGAATAAAATTGTCTTATAAGCTCAATGATTTAATTATAACTAACCCTAATTTATACAAACTTCATGCACAATTAATCTCTCAACAGAAAGGGGTAACACTTTAGAATACTGTATCTTACTTACTGCATAAATAATAAGGAATTATTGAAGAACTAGTAGGTAATTCTTCATTAACTACTTCTTCTCTACTGTTAACTACTAAGGAAGATGTGTTAGCTAATCAGTATGTAATAGAATTTTATGATTGTGTTAAGTTACAGTCAATTAATCAATAACTAATGAATTATGTCATACCTCCTGAAGAACTACCATTAATTATCTATTAAATAAGGTTCAAGAAAAATAACTAAGAAGTAACTACTAATGAACAGTCATACAATAATCCAGTAGTAGTCAATAATCCAGTTTTTTTTTAGCATTGTAGTGGTGGAAGAAGTACACAACTCAAGTGCTTGAGTAAAAGTACAGATATACCACAATAAAATATTACTCCAGTAAAATTATAATTAGGCCATTTTCAAAATTACCTTAGTAAAATGAGGTAGTTAAAGGTAATTAATTTTTAAAGTACTTAAAAAGTAAAAAGCATATTATTATACTTAGTTCTTATACATTTTAAACTTATTTTGCACCATTCAAGTTCCGGCAATATCACGGTAGCATACATTTTACAGTGATTTGGTGATGCAAGAGCGCGGGCATTTGCATCCTCTTCTGGAGAGTTCTCAGCTCCGCCGATTTGGTGCATTTCTTCTGCGAAATACAGGATTGTGTACGTTTTATTTAATCTATTAAATCAGTGGTTCTCAACCGGCGCGAGTAGGCTACAGGATGGGAGGGGGAAAAAAACTGAAAAAAAAAAAATTGCACTTTTTTTTATCACTAAACTACTGTCATAAAAAGTTAAAGTTTTGTATATACATAACTCCTAAATAAAAATTCAAATGTGTTTGAACTGATTTAAAAAAAAAAGTTTTGAACAAATTTGATTGGTTTGTCAATAGTGAGCGCAAATGCAGGTGATAAGCGGTTTTATTAAGCGAGTCATTGAGTCATTCATTCTAACGATTCGTTCAAACGGCCGATTCATCAAGAATGAGACAGATGTTTGTGAATGGGTCATTGAATCTTTGACTCAACCGATTCGTTCAAAACACTGAATCGTTCAAAACACGATTGAGTGTTGCTGTGAGATGCGCTGCTGTGATCTTTGTTTGGATTCATCGGATCTATTTTCGCTGCTAAAATATACCAAAACAGTCATTATTTATAGTCTAAAATGTAAGTGACTTAATATTATTAACTTGTTTGTTGAGCTATCATTTGAAATCTGTGTCACATTTTCAATCGTGAGGTGATAAATTAAGTGATGGTCAATTATCAGCTCTCTGGTCGTCAGGTCGTGTGATGTAGGCCTATGTTGCTGAAGTGTATTCAGTCAACTGCAAAATTTAACTGCAGTATGTCAATTTAGTTTATTTGTGTGTGCTGCGCTCGTAGACTTTAGAAAACGGCGCTCATTTGTTTGATTTCTCCTCGAGAAGCTGCGCAAGCCTCAAAAGTTTAAGGTCCTTGCACCCTGACTGAGTCCGAAACTGTCGTATTCGTTTTTTTCATATTCATCATTTGGTGGCTCTCAATTGTCAAAACCCCTCAAAATATTTGCTACGGATGCCAAAAATGCAGAAAATCGAACCATCGCATTTATTTTTTATGACGGACGCAGGGCTCGACATCAGGGGCGTCACTAGGCCCTTTTTAGGCTTTCTTCACTGACAGACAAAAATGAAAAGCCTATATCAGTCGAAGCTCAGCTTTAGGAGGGGAAGAGACAGGGCAAGATAAAAACAAAGAGAAAAAGAGTGTGATGCTGCATGATGAGGAGAGAAAAATAATCAGCTGCCCACTGACATCGTTTTAAAGCTGATGTTATCCAATTTTTGCCTTCAAAACATCTTAAAATGCACATATATAACTTAGGCTAGTTCAGAGAAATCTAAATTTTCTCGGGGAAACCCCGAACCCCCCTAACTAACCTAACTCAAATTCAGGACCACAGTGATTATAAAACCCTGCCATTGCATGGTAATGAAAGTGAGCATTAGACCCGGCCTAAACTTTATTTATTTTTTTCAAATCATACCCTCATTGGGGGCTTAGTTCCCCTAAAATGAAAATCCTATAAACGCCCCTGCTCTCTAGTCCGGGACAACGACAAGTGGATTTTTTTTGTAGGACAAGTGGAAGAGAAAATTAGTTGTCCCACTTTCAAACAAAATAAAATGCCATGTTACTTCACGTTATGCGCCACTCATTACGTCTATTTTACAGATTTAATTTTACCGATTTGAAACGAACACATTTTTCGCGCTGCCTGTGAATGTCCTGAATGTGACTCACAGAAAGACGCGCGCCAGTATCTTGCGCATGCACAGACCGCGCGCCAGAAATAATACAGTTCTCTTTCGCGCTTGAACGAACAATTATGCCAAAATGTAATTTGTCGAGTATCTTCATAACATAAGAGCAGTCTTATGAGGGACATAAAGAGTTGTGACTCGTGTGAGATCTGCGTCTCTCAGCAGCGGCTGATCTTAAAAGGGAATAGAGAAAATGACTCACTGCTCTTGAACTTGTGTAGCTTTAATAAGGATTAGTCTATATATAATTTATAATTTATGCACCGCAGACTGTTTGATAACTTTATTCAATTTCTGTATATGTCCTACCTGTTACACAGTTAATTTTTATCCAGACATCAATGTCTTATTAAACATTATAGGTGTTATCAATCATTTAGTTGTTATTGCTAATTTCAGAATTATTTGAGGCTATGCTTATCAAACATTGAGCCAAGAATTGAGGATCTTTTCAAGGCAAAGCAGGCTCAGGTCTCACATTAACATCACCTACCTGCAAGCTTCTGTAAAAAATGCAGATGATGCCTACTATTAGGCCTATAATAATAACAATAATAAAGCATAAATTAATATCAGAGGTCTGGTGCCAATTCCCAATTACAGCAATAGTCTAGTAATGATAATAGGCCTACTGATAATAATAATAATAATAACAACAACACTAAAGCATGTAACCTCATATAATTATATAGCAATAGCCTTGTAATGATGATAGGCCTACTACTACTCATAATAATAATAATAATAATAATAATAATAATAATAATAATAATAATAATAATAATAATAATAATAATAATAATGCATGCAAGCTCACATTAGAAGTCTGGTGCTACTGCCAATTATAACAATAGCCTATAATGATAATAGGCCTACCTACCGCTACTGATGATAATAATAATAATAATGTGGGCCTAAAAATAATAGCCTATGGCTATCTATCTATCTATCTATCTATCTATCTATCTATCTATCTATCTATCTATCTATCTATCTATCTATCTATCTATCTATCTATCTATCTATGCAAGGTGTGGTGGTGGGGGGGGGGGGGGGGGGGGGGGGCTCTGGGGCCCCAACTAGAAAATGAACCAGCTTTTGGGGGGCCCAGCTTGCAAAAGGTTGAGAACCCCTGTATTAAATCATTACTGTGCTGTAAATCATTTTATTTTCTGCAAGGCAACATACAAGGACACGAGGTCAGTTAGCCTACCTAGCTGAGTTGGTCTTTTTTACGTGATGGAAACGCATGATCATTGCATAAAACACATTATTTTATTCATAAAGATAAACTAGTTCATAAACTTTAAACTAGTTTAAATGTAGGCAGTATACATGTTAAAACAAAATATCATCTGAAATAAAGGAAGATATCATGTAGCTTAAACGAGTCGTAGTGTATTTTACAAAGGTTATGGATGATTACGTTAATAGTGTTTTTTTTATAGTAAGTTTTATTTGAGTAAGAAGTATGTGGTAATTCTTTATTAGTTACTAATGGGTTCCCTATATTTTCACTTTAGAATACTGTTAAGTAATTCCTGAAGAATTATCTAATAATTCTTTATTAATTACTAATAAGTTCCCTAATTTTTCACTTTAGAACACTGTTTCAGGTTATAAGTAACCTAATTCCTGGACAGTTATTTGATAATTATTTATTAATTACTAATGGGTTCCCTATTTTTTCACTTTAGAATACTGTTCCAGGTTCTAAGTAATTCCTGGAGAATTATCTAATAAGTTACCTATATTTTCAGTTCCCCTCCGTTGTTGCCTAAAATACATGAATTTACTCAATGGCATTCTATGCTGAGGAAAACAGACACACACAGTACTGTATATAAAATATCAAATTAATCTGAGGTTAGTTTTGTATGACTGTTCATAAGTTACTTCTTAGTTATTTTTCTTGAACCTTAATTAATAGATAATTAATGGTAGTTCTTCAGGAGGTATGACAGAATTCATTAGTTATTGATTAACTAACTGTCACTTAACACAATCATACAATTCTATTAAAGCTGCAAGCAGCATTGAAAGGGCCCTCGCACCCGTGCCATCGCCACCCGGTGGCTTTAGGAAGACAGACCACGGTGGGCAATGTGCATTTAAGTAGATAAATATAGTGGGAGTATGTCAAAGTCAGTTACAAAAATGTCCTTTATTATGGGTATAATAGCATGCTGTTAAACATGTCACTTCCTGTTGCCAGCAGGTGGCGCTATGACTGTAACTGAATATGAGCATGCACATGTGTTCAGGACAGAACTCTTATCAAACATGTGAAGTTTGGGGCAGATTGAACTTTGCCTTCTTAAGTAAAAACAACTTCCTGTTTCATAGCATTAGCATGCTTTAGCACTTAGCTAAGAATTGCTAGCATAATTAACATGTTTATAACATGTTTATAACTCAATGGCATATTTACTATGTTGCCAGTACTGCATCACACTGTTAAACATGTCACTTCCTGTTGCCAGTAGGTGGCGCTATTACTATAACTGAATATTGTCATGTAGATGTGTTCAGGGCAGGACTCTTATCAAATGTGTGAAGTTTGGGGCAGATTGGACATTGCCTTCTTAAGTAACAACAACTTCCTGTTTCATTTCATTAGCATGCTTTAGCACTTAGCTAAGAATTGCTAGCATGTTTTAACATGTTTATAACATGTTTATAACTCAATGGCATATTTACTATGTTGCCAGTACTGCATCACACTGTTAAACATGTCACTTCCTGTTGCCAGTAGGTGGCGCTATTACTATAACTGAATATTGTCATGTAGATGTGTTCAGGGCAGGACTCTTATCAAATGTGTGAAGTTTGGGGCAGATTGGACATTGCCTTCTTAAGTAACAACAACTTCCTGTTTCATTTCATTAGCATGCTTTAGCACTTAGCTAAGAATTGCTAGCATGTTTAACATGTTTATAACATGTTTATAACTCAATGGCATATTTACTATGTTGCCAGTACTGCATCACACTGTTAAACATGTCACTTCCTGTTGCCAGTAGGTGGCGCTATTACTATAGCTGAAAATTGTAATGTAGATGTGTTCAGGGCAGGACTCTTATCAAATGTGTGAAGTTTGGGGCAGATTGGACATTGTCTTCTTAAGTAACAACAACTTCTTGTTTCATTTCATTAGCATGCTTTAGCACTTAGCTAAGAATTGCTAGCATGTTTTAACATGTTTATAACATGTTTATAACTCAATGGCATATTTACTATGTTGCCAGTACTGCATCACACTGTTAAACATGTCACTTCCTGTTGCCAGTAGGTGGCGCTATTACTATAGCTGAAAATTGTAATGTAGATGTGTTCAGGGCAGGACTCTTATCAAATGTGTGAAGTTTGGGGCAGTTTGGACATTGTCTTCTTAAGTAACAACAACTTCCTGTTTCATTTCATTAGCATGCTTTAGCACTTAGCTAAGAATTACTTGCATGTTTTAACATGTTTATAACATGTTTATAATTCAATGGCATATTTAATATGTTGCTAGTACTGCATCACAGTGTTAAACATGTCACTTCCTGTTGCCAGTAGGTGGCGCTATTACTATAACTGAATATTCTCATGTAGATGTGTTCAGGGCAGGACTCTTATCAAATGTGTGAAGTTTCGGGGTTTCGGGGTTCGAAGTTACAGCAAATTACTATTTAATTGCAGAAATAGCATGCTTTAGCACTTAGCTAAGTGTTTGCTAGCATGTTTTAGCATGTTTCAAGTATGTTGATAGCATGTTTAGCACTTGCTGGCACTTTTTTATATGTTATTAGGAGTCCACAAAAGTTTTAAACATGTCACTTCACTTCCTGTTGCCAGCAGGTGGCGCTATGACTGTAACTGAATTTGAGCATGCACATGTGTTCAGGACAGAACTCTTATCAAACGTGTGAAGTTTAGGGCAGATTGGACATTGTTTGCCTGAGTTACAGCAACTTCCTGTTTCATGGCGAAATATCAAATTTTGTCAGGCCACTGAGGACACGCCCTTCGACGAAAACTCAAGATCTTCGCAATTTAACGTCGCAAAGGCCTTAAGATTACACTCACCAAATTTGAAGATGATCAGATTAAAACTGTAGGGGGAGTTCGTTAAAGTACGAGGCCTGAAAATGGCAAAAACTGCACAAAAATCTGAGAGGAAGTTCAAAATGGCTGACTTCCTGTTGTGTTTAGGGCTACGCTCCAAGAGACTTTTTTGTAGGTATTGGGCCATTACATGTATGTACCGAATTTCGTACACGTACGTGAAACGTAACGCGAGGCGCACTCCGTTGAACCTTTATAGGTGGCGCTATCGAGCCATTTTGCCCCGCCCAATTTTGAAACGCATATCAGATGTAAATTTTCGCCAGTTCTGACGCGTGTGCAATTTTTCGTGAGTTTTCGTGCATGTTTAGGCCCTCAAAAATGCGATTCATTGCGGAGAAGAAGAAGAATAATAATAAATATAGCTGCGAGCAGCGATTACGGTCCCAAGCCGGTGGCACCGCAACCCTGGTGCACCAGGGTGGCGGTACCGCCGGCTTTGGCCCTTCATCGCTGCTCGCAGCTATATTTATTTATATATATATATATATATATATATATATATATATATATATATATATATATATATATATATATATATATATATTATATATATATATATAAATAAAGCCGGTGGCATCACCACCCTGGTGCCTTTAGGGTTATTGTGCACGACGTGACACAAAATATTTGCTCGCTATCTGCCGAACGGCTCTGGTAGTCCCGCTTCAGCACTGATGATGTTGTAGAAATAGTGTGCTCTGGTTGATCTGGATTATTCGGGATTTTTTATTTTATACAGAAATAAGTTATTTATAATTCAGATGAGAATAAAGTTAGTGTTGATTAAAATGAAGGAAAACAAATATATTGATCTGAAATATAGCACATTCATTTTACATTTATTTAGGTTCAATTACCAAACATACAATCTTAATTTAATTTAAAGCAAACTATACATTAAAAATACATGGGTTGTATGCACATTTTTTTTTTATAAAAAATGTATATATATCCAAAAAGACAAGGCTTAAAAACTCTTGTCACTGTAACAGACACAATCTCTCTCTCAAACACACACACACACACACAAACACACACACACACACACACACACACACACACACACACACACACACACACACACACACACACACACACACACACACACACACACGTCAAGTCACTTTTTAGATGCAATATTGAATAAGCAGAAAAATCTGATTTTCTGCTCTGAAAATATAAATAAGCATACAAATTGAATAAGCACTTTGAATATTCTAAACAGAATAAGCATTAGTCGCTAATGAATAAGTACTAGTACTTAATGGAATAGATACTAATATCTAAAAAATAAGTACTAGTAGCATGAAAATAGAGACTAGTATGTTAAAATGATTAAATGTTAAAACGGCTTGCCATATTGGCTCAGAGAGAGAGAGAGAGAAAATTACATTTTAGATAATAGTACCTATTAATAGATACTAGTATTTATTCAATAAATACTAGTTCTAAGTCATTACATACTAGTACCTATTAAATAGATACCAGTACTTATTCATTAGCTACTAATACGTATTCAAAAGAATATCTAAAGAATAAGCACTACTATCTAAGGAATAGGCACTAGTACTAAAGAATAAGCACTAGTCGCTAATGAATAAGTACTATTACTTAATGGAATAGATACTAGTATCTAAAAAATAAGTACTAGTAGCATGAAAAAAGAGACTAGTAGGTTAAAATGATTAAATGTTAAAACGGCTTGCCATATTGACTCAGAGCATCAAAAGCATCAAACAAGAATATTAAAGTTTGATGCGTTGCCACTGCAACAGTTTCAAAGATATCAAGAATCCCTTCACAGGTCTTCATCTGCAGTGTATTTACATTATACAGATGAAGTTTGAAGCAAATCGGGTAAAAATAAGAGGGTGATTTCAAAGCCTTTAGGAAGTGACACACTTCCTGCTGCCAGTTGGTGGCGCTATAACTTTGACTCACAATAGTCACATCCATGTGATCGGACTCTTACAGCGAAATCACTGCTGAAGTTTCATCAAGATCAGTTAATGTATGCTGAAGTTATAACACACTTCCTGTTTCCATTATTCGCCATAAATTCGTTTCCTCGCCACGGCCAAACCGTTCGAGATATCAAAAATCCCCTGGCAATTTTTCATCCTCAATGTCTTGACTTCATGCACACCGAGTTTCGTGGCGATTGGTTGAATTCTCTAGGATTAGTATATCGAATTCCAGGGGCATACGCTTCCAAACAAACGATAATAGCCGACTTCCTGTTGGGCTGGGGTAAAAAGTAAAAGTACAAAGGATATATGAACCGATGAGATCTATATGTGTAGCGAGTTTCATATTATTACATGCAAGCGTGTTTGATTTATGGACCAAGTTTTCGGACCCCGTTCCAGGGGGCGCTCTCGAGCCCCCTGCCACGCCCGGGTACCAGCTTCAGCCCGGCCCTGATGGCCGCGGTTTCTGACCCGTGTGCAAAGTTTCAAGAGTTTTTGAGCATGTTAAGGGCCCCAAAAGTGCGCTAAGAATCTCAAAAGTATCCAAAAAGAATATTAAAGTTTGATGCGTTGTCACGGCAACAGCATCTAAGATATCAACAATCCTTTCACAGGTCTACATCTGGCGTGTGTCTACATTATACACATCAAGTTTGAAGCAAATCGGGTAAAGCCTGTTTGATTTATGGACCAAGTTTTCGGACCCCGTTCCAGGGGGCGCTGTCGAGCCCCCCTGCCACGCCCGGGTACCAGCTTCAGCCCGGCCCTGATGGCCGCGGTTTCTGACCCGTGTGCAAAGTTTCAAGAGTTTTTGAGCATGTTAAGGGCCCCAAAAGTGCGCTAAGAATCTCAAAAGTATCCAAAAAGAATATTAAAGTTTGATGCGTTGTCACGGCAACAGCATCTAAGATATCAACAATCCTTTCACAGGTCTACATCTGGCTTGTGTCTACATTATACACATCAAGTTTGAAGCAAATAGGGTCAAGCGTGTTGGATATATGGACCAAATTGTCGGACCCGTTCAAGGGGGCGCTGTCGAGCCCCCCTGCCACGCCCGGGTACCAGCTTCAGCCTGGCCCTGATGGCCGCGGGTTTTGTCCTGTGTGCAAAGTTTCAAGAGTTTTCGAGTACGTTAAGAACCCCAAAAGTGCCCGAAAGCATAAAAAAGCATGAAAAAGCTTAAAAAAAGGAATATTAATGTTTGATGCATTGCCATGGCAACAGTGTCTAAGATATCAATAATCCTTTCACAGGTCTACATCTGGCATGTGTCTACATTATGCACATGAAGTTTGAAGCAAATCGGGTAAAAATAAGAGGGTGATTTAAAAGCATTTTGGAAGTGACACACTTCCTGCTGCCAGTTGGTGGCGCTATAACTTTGACTCACAATAGTCACATCCATGTGATCGGGCTCTTACAACGAACACACTGCTGAAGTTTCATCAAGATTAGTTAATGTATGCAGTAGTTATAACACACTTCCTGTTTCACGTTTCTCGCCATAATTTCGTTTCCTCGCCACGGCCAAACCGTTCGAGATATCAAAAATCCCCTGGCAATTTTTCATCCTCAGTGTCTTGACTTCACGCTGACCGAGTTTCGTGCCGTGTGTTTGAATTCTCTAGGAGGAGTGTTTCACATTCCTTTGCATGCGTTTTCCAAACAAGCCTAAATAGCCGACTTCCTGTTGGGCTGGGGTAAAAAGTTAGAGTGCGAAGTATATATGAAACGATGAGATCTACATGTGTACCGAGTTTCATATTATTACATGCAAGCGTGTTTGATTTATGGACCATGTTTTCGGACCCCGTTCCAGGGGGCGCTGTCGAGCCCCCCTGCCACGCCCGGGTACCATCTTCAGCCCGGCCCTGATGGCCGCGGGTTCTGGCATGTGTGCAAAGTTTCAGGAGTTTTTGAGCATGTTAAGGCCTCCAAAAGTGTCCAAAAGGTAGAAGAAAAATAATAATAATAATAATAATAATAATAATAATAATAATAATAATAATAATAATAATAAATAATCCTTAGGAAAACAATAGGGCCTTCGCCCTTTGGGCTTGGGCCCTAATTAAAGCTGCAAGCAGCATTGAAAGGGCCCTCGCACCCGTGCCATCGCCACCCGGTGGCTTTAGGAAGACAGACCACGGTGGGCAATGTGCATTTAAGTAGATAAATATAGTGGGAGTAGGCAAGGCAAGGCAAGGCAAGGCAAGTTTATTTATATAGCACATTTCATACACAATGGTAATTCAAAGTGCTTTACATAGGAGAAAAATAAAATAATCAAAACAAATAAGAATAATTAAAACAGTTTAGAATAAAAAATAAAATAAAGTACAGTAAAAACAGTCGGACGAACAGTGGCACAGTGCTCATTCAGTAAATGCACAGCTAAACAGAAGTGTTTTGAGTCTGGATTTGAATGTGACTACTGTAGGAGCACATCTGATCTCTTCTGGAAGCTGGTTCCAGCTGCGGCTGGCATAGTAGCTAAAAGCAGACTCTCCTTGCTTAGAGTGAACCCTTGGTATTTCTAACTGATGTGATCCTAATGATCTGAGTGATCTGTTGGGTTTATATTCAGTGAGCATATCTGCAATATATTGAGGTCCTAGCCCATTGAATGATTTATATACCAGTAATAATACTTTAAAATCAATCCTAAATGTAACTGGGAGCCAGTGTAAAGACCTGAGGACTGGTGTGATATGTTCATATTTTCTGGTTCTGCTCAGAATCCTGGCGGCAGCGTTCTGTATGAGCTGCAACTGTCTTATGGTCTTTTTAGGAAGGCCAGTGAGGAGTCCATTACAATAATCCACCCTGTTGGTGATGAAAGCATGCACAAGTTTCTCTAAGTCTTGACTGGAAACAAAGCATCTAATTCTTGCAATATTTTTCAAATGATAGTATGCTGATTTAGTTATTGCTTTGACATGACTACTGAAACTAAGGTCTGACTCTAGAGACACACCAAGATTCCTGACTTGATTTTTAGTTGTTAGACCTCTAGAGTGAAGGTATGCATTCACCTTGAGAACTTCATCTTTGTTTCCAAACGCAATGACTTCAGTTTTGTCTTTGTTTAACTGAAGAAAGTTTTGGCACATCCAGTTGTTTACTTCATCAATGCATTGGCACAGGGAGTCAATGGGGCTGTAATCGTTAGGCGATAGGGCTAAGTAGAACTGTGTGTCGTCTGCATAGCTGTGGTAAGAGATTCGGTTCTTTCTCATTATTTGGCTCATCGGGAGCATATACAGGTTGAATAGGAGTGGCGCAAGAATTGAGCCCTGGGGGACTCCGCATATCATGGATGTCCACTCAGACTTATGGTCTCCTATACTCACATAATAACCTCTCCCTTCTAAGTAAGACCTGAACCATTTTAGGACTATCCCAGAAAGCCCCACCCAGTTTTCCAGCCTGTCAATAAGTATGTTGTGATCGACAGTGTCAAATGCAGCACTGAGGTCGAGTAGTACCAGCACTGATAATTTGCCTGTATCAGTATTTAAGCGAATATCGTTTATTATCTTTATGAGCGCTGTCTCTGTGCTGTGATGCGATCGGAAACCAGATTGAAAATTGTCAAAGTAACCATTCAAGCTTAAGAATTTGTTCAGCTGATTGAAGACAACTTTTTCAATGATCTTGCCTATGAAGGGAAGATTTGAGATCGGTCTATAATTGCTTAATATGGTCTTATCTAGATTGCTCTTTTTCAGGAGGGGCTTGACAACTGCAGTTTTCAGGGAGTTTGGAAAACTCCCAGAGAGAAGTGAGGCATTTACCACTTCTAGGAGATCTGCTTCTAAGCTGTTTAACACACTTTTGAAAAAAGATGTGGGAAGTGTGTCGAGGGCACAGGTTGATGTTTTAAGGTGCTGTACGGTTTCTTCCAAAATTTTGCCATCAATTTCTTCGAAAACAGACATAGTAACTACTTTCTCAGGTAGTGGTCGGATCTGTTTGACCCCAGCGCAACTCAAGGATGAGCTGATCACCTTTCTGATATTATTGATTTTCTCAGAGAAGAAAGAAGCAAACTCACTGCACTTGCTGTCTGAGAGCATTTCACTGGGAATCTGGCTTGGGGGGTTTGTCAGTCTCTCTACAGTAGCAAAAAGAGTGCGTGTGTTGTTTAAGTTGCTGTTTATAATATTTGAGAAGAAAGTCTGTCTAGCTTTGCCTAGTTCCATATTAAAAGCATGGATGCTGTCTTTGTAGATGTTATAATGGACTACAAGTTTTGTCTTCCGCCACATGCGCTCTGCTCTTCTGCATTGTCTTTTCATGTTTTGCACAGCTGTTGAGTTTCTCCAAGGTGCTTTTTGTCTACCACTATTCTTCCTGACTTTCACAGGAGCAATATGATCAATTACACTTTTAATTTTTGAGTTAAAAGATTCAAGGAGAAAATCAACAGAGTCAGCAGATATGCTTGGTTTTAAAGATATAGCCTTCATAAATAGCACACTAGTGTTCTCATTTAGGCATCTCTTCTTGACAGACACAGATCTAGCTTCAATGGCAGGAGAGATCAAAATATCAAAGAAAATACAGAAATGATCAGACAGTGCTACATCCTTAATAACAATCGATGAGATGTTTAGACCCTTACTGATAAGTAGATCTAGAGTGTGTCCACGATTATGTGTGGGTCCATTTACATGCTGTGTCAGATCAAACGTTTTTTAAAACAGTTTTGATTTCTTTTGCCATATTGGTTTCTGCATTATCTATGTGAATGTTAAAATCTCCAGCAATGGCAAAACAGTCAAACTCTGAGGAAATTGTTGATAACAGTTCTGTAAAGTCCTCAGCAAAGGCTGGAGAGTATTTTGGAGGCCTGTAAACAATGATAAGTAAAATACGTGGAGCACCTTTTAACACAATACCCAGATATTCAAAAGACGGGTAATTCCCAAATGATATTTGCTTACATTGATAGACATCTTTAAAAAGAGCAGCTAAGCCCCCGCCTCTCTTTCCCGCTCTGCAAACACTCATAAAAGTAAAATTAGGAGGGGATGTTTCATTGAGGACTGTTGCACTGCAGCTGTCTTCTAGCCAAGTTTCATTTAGAAGCATAAAGTCCAGGTTGTATGTGGTTATTAAGTCGTTGACTAGAAGTGATTTATTTTTAAGTGAGCGGATGTTTAAAAGTGCTAACTTAACAGTCTTACTTTTTGTCCCCACAGCGATCTTAGTTTGGCGTGTAATAGGCACCAGATTAGATGGGTTTGCTGTACGGCTTTTGAAGGCCTTAGATTTTCTATCATGTAATTGAACAGCAATAGAGAGAGATTCAGGCACACTGGGTTCCCGCTTGTTTTGTAAACATTTAAGAAAGTTACTGTTATCATAGCGGGGACCCGACACATATCACTGAGAGCTGGTATCAGTTGTTTTTGGTACACCGCGAGCCGCTGGAGGGGTTTGCGGGCCCTGGCGCTGTGGCAGAGGCCGAAGAGCTCTCACAGGAGGAGGAGGAGGGGGAGGGCGAGCTGAGCCCGCAGGCTTTGGTGGTTGTGGGGCCTGCCGTTTTTTTGGTTGACATCTGGGGGCTTGCAAAAGAGTGAGATAGTCTGGTTCCAGCATACACCAGTTGTTCCATTTTCTCTGAGAAGCACAGAAGTGGAGATGCTGGAGAGAGGGATAACGTGTCTGGTGTTTGCTGTTGCTCTGGTGTAATCGGAGGCTGTAATATACTGTCCTGGATTCCCTGACTGTTTTCCCCCAAGTCGTCCTTGGGTGCTGAATCTTCTAGCAGTTCTAGGATGTCACAGTCTGTCTGTGGTGAGCTCTGTGGGCAGGACTCAGCTGAGATTGTGTCCGTGAGCAGAGGTTGTTGTGGCTGAGTGGTGTTATCATTGTCCTTGTGTGATGTGTCAAACACATGTCCATTCAGGTGCTGAAGTGAAGTCCTGTGGTCATTCATACTGTGTCCAGGTGTGTGTGTGCCATTCAGGTTGAGTGGATTGGCACACACTGCAGAAGGATGATGGATTGAAAAGAAGATATTGTCCTTTAGCACTCTTGAGCCAAGTTTGTTTGGGTGGAGCCCATCCTGTTGAAACAGTTGCCTCTGATTCCAGAAAAGATTGAAGTTGTCAATGAAGTTCAGTCCTTTTATATTGCAGGTTTTTTGCAGCCATGTGTTAAGCCCAAGCAACCGTGAAAACCTGTTTGTTCCTCTTGCTGGGAGTGGTCCACTGATGAATGTCTGAACTTTCAGTCTTTTAAGTGTTTCAAAAAGTTCATTGAAATCCTTCTTAAGGAGTTCTGACTGCCCTTTATGAATATCATTCTTCCCCACATGAACAATGAGTCGATTTGCAGTCTTATGTTTCATCAGAATGTTCTGAAGTTCCCTGTTTACATCAGAAGTTGTTGCTTGTGGAAGGCAGCATGTAGTTGTGTCCCTGCTACTAATGTTTCTGATTATGGAGTCACCCACTATCAGAGTCCTGGGCTCGGCTGCGCTCTGAGCTGAGTGCCGCTGTCTGCTCGACCTTGAGCGCCCGTTAGCAGTGTTAGCTACTGGCTGATTCAGTCTGTGTTCGATCACATTCATCACATTCAGGGATTCCTCATTCATTAATACTGCAAATCTGTTCTCAAGATGTATAGGCGGTGGTAGGAGACCAGTGTTTGCAATCCTTGTCAGAGCCGTATCTGGGGTAGAGGATGCTACTGCGGCAATGTGTGATGCTCGTGACAATCTGATGTCTCGAGTGCCTTTAGGTCTCGCTCCCTGTTTGTGCCATCGATTTGTAAGTCGATCGGCTTGTTTCTCTACACTCAGTATGGCCTGTATTGGAGCACTAGATTCATGGGACTCACCGGCTGTATGCTGAGGGCGTCCATGATGAAGCTCTGTTGTGTGTTCCGTCTGGTTTGGTGGTCCCATAAGTAACTTTGTTTCAAGAACTGCAATCCTTTGTAAAAGTCTCTGGCAGTTTGTGCAGCAAGTAGATTCCAGAAGAGGCATTTTCTCTTATCCTTATGAATGTAGGCAGTTGTGTTTTCTCTTCCCCGGAATGTAAGCTTTCAGTGGGAGGCTGGTCGGAGAAAAGTATTTCGCTTTTTTCTAGTAATCAAGCGTTTGAGCACTGTGCTGATTTGCTGAAGTTAAAATTAGGTGATAAAAGGAAATAAAATATGAAAATATAAACACGATAGAGCAATAAAAAATAAAAGCGATAGAGCAAAGCGCGGAGCAGTAAGCAAGAGCGTTCCGAACAGTAGCTGAGCAGGAAGTCTAATTATATGTTGCCTATGTTGCCAGTATGTCAAAGTCAGTTACAAAAATGTCCTTTATTATGGGTATAATAGCATGCTGTTAAACATGTCACTTCCTGTTGTCCTGAAGTTTGGGGCAGATTGAACTTTGCCTTCTTAAGTAAAAACAACTTCCTGTTTCATAGCATTAGCATGCTTTAGCACTTAGCTAAGAATTGCTAGCATGTTTAACATGTTTATAACATGTTTATAACTCAATGGCATATTTACTATGTTGCCAGTACTGCATCACACTGTTAAACATGTCACTTCCTGTTGCCAGTAGGTGGCGCTATTACTATAACTGAATATTGTCATGTAGATGTGTTCAGGGCAGGACTCTTATCAAATGTGTGAAGTTTGGGGCAGATTGGACATTGCCTTCTTAAGTAACAACAACTTCCTGTTTCATTTCATTAGCATGCTTTAGCACTTAGCTAAGAATTGCTAGCATGTTTTAACATGTTTATAACATGTTTTTTACTCAATGGCATATTTACTATGTTGCCAGTACTGCATCACACTGTTAAACATGTCACTTCCTGTTGCCAGTAGGTGGCGCTATTACTATAACTAAATATTGTCATGTAGATGTGTTCAGGGCAGGATTCTTATCAAATGTGTGAAGTTTGGGGCAGATTGGACATTGCCTTCTTAAGTAACAACAACTTCCTGTTTCATTTCATTAGCATGCTTTAGCACTTAGCTAAGAATTGCTAGCATGTTTAACATGTTTATAACATGTTTATAACTCAATGGCATATTTACTATGTTGCCAGTACTGCATCACACTGTTAAACATGTCACTTCCTGTTGCCAGTAGGTGGCGCTATTACTATAGCTGAAAATTGTAATGTAGATGTGTTCAGGGCAGGACTCTTATCAAATGTGTGAAGTTTGGGGCAGATTGGACATTGCCTTCTTAAGTAACAACAACTTCCTGTTTCATTTCATTAGCATGCTTTAGCACTTAGCTAAGAATTGCTAGCATGTTTTAACATGTTTATAACATGTTTATAACTCAATGGCATATTTACTATGTTGCCAGTACTGCATCACACTGTTAAACATGTCACTTCCTGTTGCCAGTAGGTGGCGCTATTACTATAGCTGAAAATTGTAATGTAGATGTGCTCAGGGCAGGACTCTTATCAAATGTGTGAAGTTTGGGGCAGATTGGACATTGTCTTCTTAAGTAACAACAACTTCCTGTTTCATTTCATTAGCATGCTTTAGCACTTAGCTAAGAATTGCTAGCATGTTTTAACATGTTTATAACATGTTTATAACTCAATGGCATATTTACTATGTTGCCAGTACTGCATCACACTGTTAAACATGTCACGTCCTGTTGCCAGCAGGTGGCGCTATGACTGTAACTGAATATGAGCATGGACATGTGTTCAGGACAGAACTCTTATCAAACGTGTGAAGTTTGGGGCAGATTGGACATTCCATACCTGAGTTACAGCAAATTCCTATTGAATTGCAGTAATAGCATGCTTTAGCACTTAGCTAAGTGCTTGCTAGCATGTTTTAGCATGTTTCAAGTATGTTGTTAGCATGTTTAACACTTGCTGGCACTTTTTTATATGTTATCAGGAGTCCACAACAGTGTTAAACATGTCACTTCCTGTTGCCAGCAGGTGGCGCTATGACTGTAACTGAATATCAGCATGCACATGTGTTCAGGACAAAACTCTTATCAAACATGTGAAGTTTAGGGGCAGATTGGACATTGTTTGCCTGAGTTACAGCAACTTCCTGTTTCATGGCGAAACATCAAAATTTGTCAGGCCGCCGAGGACACGCCCTTCGACGAAAACTCAAGATCTTCGCAATTTAATGTCGCAAAGGCCTTAAGATTACACTCACCAAATTTGAAGATGATCAGATTAAAACTGTAGGAGGAGTTCGTTAAAGTACGAGGCCTGAAAATGGCAAAAACTGCACAAAAATCTGAGAGGAAGTTCAAAATGGCTGACTTCCTTTTGTGTTTAGGGCTACGGTCCAAGAGACTTTTTTGTAGGTAATGGGCCATTACATGTATGTACCGAATTTCGTACACGTACGTGAAACGTAACGCGAGGCGCACTCCGTTGAACCTTTATAGGTGGCGCTATCGAGCCATTTTGGCCCGCCCAATTTTGAAACGCATATCAGATGTAAATTTTCGCCAGTTCTGACGCGTGTGCAAATTTTCGTGAGTTTTCGTGCATGTTTAGGCCCTCAAAAATGCGATTCATTGCGGAGAAGAAGAAGAAGAATAATAAATATAGCTGCGAGCAGCGATTACGGGCCCAAGCCGGTGGCACCGCAACCCTGGTGCACCAGGGTTGCGGTACCACCGGCTTTGGCCCTTCATCGCTGCTCGCAGCTATATTTATATATATATATATATATATATATATATATATATTATATATATATATTATATATATATATATATATATATATATATATATATATATATATATATATATATAAGCCGGTGGCATCGCCACCCTGGTGCCTTTAGGGTTATTGTGCACGACGTGACACAAAATATCTGCTCGCTATCTGCCGAACGGCTCTGGTAGTCCGCTTCAGCACTGATGATGTTGTAGAAATAGTGTGCTCTGGTTGGTCTGGATTATTCGGGATTTTTTATTTTATACAGAAATATGTTATTTATAATTCAGATGAGAATAAAGTTAGTGTTGATTAAAATGAAGGAAAACAAATATATTGATCTGAAATATAGCACATTCATTTTACATTTATTTAGGTTCAATTACCAAACATAGAATCTTAATTTAATTTAAAGCAAACTATACATTAAAAATACATGGGTTGTATGCACATTTTTTTTTTATAAAAAAATATATATATATCCAAAAAGACAAGGCTTAAAAACTCTTGTCACTGTAACAGACACAATCTCTCTCTCACAAAACACACACACAACACACACAACACACACACACACACACACACACACACACACACACACACACACACACACACACACACACACACACACACACACACACACACACACACACACACACACACACACACACACACACACGTCAAGTCACATTTTAGATGCAATATTGAATAAGCAGAAAAATCGGATTTTCTGCTCTGAAAATATAAATAAGCATACAAATTGAATAAGCACTTTGAATATTCTAAACAGAATAAGCATTAGTCGCTAATGAATAAGTACTAGTACTTAATGGAATAGATACTAATATCTAAAAAATAAGTACTAGTAGCATGAAAATAGAGACTAGTATGTTAAAATGATTAAATGTTAATACGGCTTGCCATATTGGCTCAGAGAGAGAGAGAGAGAAAATGACATTTTAGATAATAGTACCTATTAATAGATACTAGTATTTATTCAATAAATACTAGTTCTAAGTCATTACATACTAGTACCTATTAAATAGATACCAGTACTTATTCATTAGCTACTAATACGTATTCAAAAGAATATCTAAAGAATAAGCACTACTATCTAAAGAATAGGCACTAGTACTAAAGAATAAGCACTAGTCGCTAATGAATAAGTACTATTACTTAATGGAATAGATACTAGTATCTAAAAAATAAGTACTAGTAGCATGAAAAAAGAGACTAGTAGGTTAAAATGATTAAGGCGAGACACGGCAGGCAAAAACATCGTTTTTTTTTCACTGGTCAATTTTGAGATTTTGGGGTATTTGTCTTCAATAACATGTCTTCTTTCAGACTTGAGGTGAAAAAAATTCCAAAATACACATTTAGGTGTTTATTTTACTACACTTTGTCCATTTGCGTCTGTAGATTTCTCCTAAATTCAACAAAAAGTTGTCGTTATATATCAACATGCTGCTCTGCGATCGCTATCTGCACCCTGTCATCACACACACACCGTTGGAAAGCTCTCTTTCTCCTGTTCAACGCTGTCGGATCCAAATATGGTCATTTCCTTTTTATCAGCAACCAATCGTGAAAGTAAAATGGGCATTTAACTCTAAAACCGAAATCTCATTGGCTGGTGTCAATTTCTGACAACGTGATTGGTTCAGATGCATCACATGACGCGCTCTGACATTTAGATGTGTGTTTATGACTCTTTTTCTGTTCATTTGAAGGCCATAAATGCTGTGTTATAAGTTGTAATGTGATTTAGTTGGTTTGTATTGTTGGTGCTGATGATTTGATAAGATATTGTGTCTGTAAATAGTTGTTTCCACTAAAAAAGTATTCATTTTTACATTACAAATCTTTAAATGCTGTTTTCTCAAAATGAGTATTTTGTCATTCTCCAGTAGAAACTTCTCAGCCTGTGTAGCACCTATGTACACCAAACTTTCCAGTTATACACTTAGCAGTATTCTGAAGATATTTTCAGAGGGATTTGTTTATAAATCATTTCTGGCCTGATTTATGTGACTTTTTAATAAAAAAAATATGGCGAGAATTGATTTTTTAAGGCTATGGACAGTATATTTTGATTTCCTAGGTAATGAAAGCATATATCCTGAAATCCCTCTGAAATTCTTTTTTCATCTTGTGTGTGAACAAAATGAAAAAATAATTTTGCACCTGGTTTTATCATATGGTCAGATCTATCTACCGAAAATATATGCAAAATTGTGCATATTTAACGAGTTAAGGCCTAATTTGCATAATTAAACATACAAATTTCAAAAACTTGTAATACATTTTTTTAATATACTTGCATAAGTAATCAACTGAGAAAGTTTCATGATGATATCTATTATTTAAAAAAAATACCCTATTCACCTGTAGTGTCTCGCCTTAAATGTTAAAACGGCTTGCCATATTGACTCAGAGCATCAAAAGCATCAAACAAGAATATTAAAGTTTGATGCGTTGCCACAGCAACAGTTTCAAAGATATCAAGAATCCCTTCACAGGTCTTCATCTGCAGTGTATTTACATTATACAGATGAAGTTTGAAGCAAATCGGGTAAAAATAAGAGGGTGATTTCAAAGCCTTTAGGAAGTGACACACTTCCTGCTGCCAGTTGGTGGCGCTATAACTTTGACTCACAATAGTCACATCCATGTGATCGGACTCTTACAGCGAACACACTGCTGAAGTTTCATCAAGATCAGTTAATGTATGCAGAAGTTATAACACACTTCCTGTTTCCATTATTCCCCATAAATTCGTTTCCTCGCCACGGCCAAACCGTTCGAGATATCAAAAATCCCCTGGCAATTTTTCATCCTCAATGTCTTGACTTCATGCTGACTGAGTTTCGTGGCGATTGGTTGAATTCTCTAGGAGTAGTATATCGAATTCCAGGGGCATACGCTTTCAAACAAACCATAATAGCCGACTTCCTGTTGGGCTGGGGTAAAAAGTAAAAGTACAAAGGATATATGAATCGATGAGATCTATATGTGTACCAAGTTTCATATTATTACATGCAAGCGTGTTTGATTTATGGACCAAGTTTTCGGACCCCGTTCCAGGGGGCGCTGTCGAGCCCCCTGCCACGCCCGGGTACCAGCTTCAGCCCGGCCCTGATGGCCGCGGTTTCTGACCCGTGTGCAAAGTTTCAAGAGTTTTTGAGCATGTTAAGGGCCCCAAAAGTGTGCTAAGAATCTCAAAAGTATCCAAAAAGAATATTAAAGTTTGATGCGTTGTCACGGCAACAGCATCTAAGATATCAACAATCCTTTCACAGGTCTACATCTGGCATGTGTCTAAATTATACACATCAAGTTTGAAGCAAATCGGGTAAAGCCTGTTTGATTTATGGACCAAGTTTTCGGACCCCGTTCCAGGGGGCGCTGTCGAGCCCCCCTGCCACGCCCGGGTACCAGCTTCAGCCCGGCCCTGATGGCCGCGGTTTCTGACCGTGTGCAAAGTTTCAAGAGTTTTTGAGCATGTTAAGGGCCCCAAAAGTGCGCTAAGAATCTCAAAAGTATCCAAAAAGAATATTAAAGTTTGATGCGTTGTCACGGCAACAGCATCTAAGATATCAACAATCCTTTCACAGGTCTACATCTGGCTTGTGTCTACATTATACACATCAAGTTTGAAGCAAATAGGGTAAAGCGTGTTGGATATATGGACCAAATTGTCGGACCCGTTCAAGGGGGCGCTGTCGAGCCCCCCTGCCACGCCCGGGTACCAGCTTCAGCCTGGCCCTGATGGCCGTGGGTTTTGTCCTGTGTGCAAAGTTTCAAGAGTTTTCGAGCACGTTAAGAACCCCAAAAGTGCCCGAAAGCATAAAAAAGCATGAAAAAGCTTAAAAAAAGGAATATTAATGTTTGATGCATTGCCATGGCAACAGTGTCTAAGATATCAATAATCCTTTCACAGGTCAACATCTGGCATGTGTCTACATTATGCACATGAAGTTTGAAGCAAATCGGGTAAAAATAAGAGGGTGATTTAAAAGCATTTTGAAAGTGACACACTTCCTGCTGCCAGTTGGTGGCGCTATAACTTTGACTCACAATAGTCACATCCATGTGATCGGGCTCTTACAATGAACACACTGCTGAAGTTTCATCAAGATTAGTTAATGTATGGAGTAGTTATGACACACTTCCTGTTTCACGTTTCTCGCCATAATTTCGTTTCCTCGCCACGGCCAAACCGTTCGAGATATCAAAAATCCCCTCGCAAACTTTCATCCTCAATGTCTTGACTTCACGCTGACCGAGTTTCGTGCCGTGTGTTTGAATTCTCTAGGAGGAGTGTTTCACATTCCTTTGCATGCGTTTTCCAAACAACCCTTAATAGCCGACTTCCTGTTGGGCTGGGGTAAAAAGTTAGAGTGCGAAGTATATATGAAACGATGAGATCTACATGTGTACCGAGTTTCATATTATTACATGCAAGCGTGTTTGATTTATGGACCATGTTTTCGGACCCCGTTCCAGGGGGCGCTGTCGAGCCCCCCTGGCACGCCCGGGTACCATCTTCAGCCCGGCCCTGATGGCCGCGGGTTCTGACATGTGTGCAAAGTTTCAGGAGTTTTTGAGCATGTTAAGGCCTCCAAAAGTGTCCAAAAGGTAGTAAAAAAATAATTAGAAGAATAATAATAATAATAAATATAGCTGCGAGCAGCGATTACGGGCCCAAGCCGGTGGCACCGCAACCCTGGTGCACCAGGGTGGCGGTACCGCCGGCTTTGGCCCTTCATCGCTGCTCGCAGCTATATATATATATATATATATATATATATATATATATATATATATATATATAATATATATTATATATATATATATATATATATATATATAAGCCGGTGGCACCGCCACCCTGGTCCCTTTAGGGTTATTGTGCACGACGTGACAAAATATCTGCTCGCTATCTGCCGAACGGCTCTGGTAGTCCCGCTTCAGCACTGATGATGTTGTAGAAATAGTGTGCTCTGGTTGGTCTGGATTATTCAGGATTTATTATTTTATACAGAAATAAGTTATTTATAATTCAGATGAGAATAAAGTTAGTGTTGCTTAAAATGAAGGAAAACAAATATATTGATCTGAAATATAGCACATTCATTTTACATTTATTTAGGTTCAATTACCAAATATACAATCTTAATTTAATTTAAAGCAAACAATACATTTAAAATACATGGGTTGTATGCACATTTTTTTTAATAAAAAATATATATATATCCAAAAAGACAAGGCTTAAAAACTCTTGTCACTGTAACAGACACAATCTCTCTCTCTCAAACAACACACACACACACCACACACACACACACACACACACACACACACACACACACACACACACACACACACACACACACACACACACACACACACACACACACACACACACACACACGTCAAGTCACTTACATTTTAGATGCAATATTGAATAAGCAGAAAAATCGGATTTTCTGCTCTGAAAATATAAATAAGCATACAAATTGAATAAGCACTTTGAATATTCTAAACAGAATAAGCACTAGTCGCTAATGAATAAGTACTAGTACTTAATGGAATAGATACTAATATCTAAAAAATAAGTACTAGTAGCATGAAAATAGAGACTAGTAGGTTAAAATGATTAAATGTTAAAACGGCTTGCCATATTGGCTCAGAGCATCAAAAGCATCAAACAAGAATATTAAAGTTTGATGCGTTGCCACGGCAACAGTATCTAAGATATCAATAATCCTTTCTCAGGTCTACATCTGCCGTGTGTTTACATTATACATATAAAGTTTGAAGCAAATTGGGTAAAAATAAGAGGGTGATTTCAAAGCATTTAGGAAGTGACACACTTCCTGCTGCCAGTTGGTGGCGCTATAACTTTGACTCACAATAGTCACATCCATGTGATCGGACACTTACACCGAACACACTGCTGAAGTTTCATCAAGATCAGTTAATGTATGCAGAAGTTATAACACACTTCCTGTTTCCATTATTCGCCATAAATTCGTTTCCTCGCCACGGCCAAACCGTTCGAGATATCAAAAATCCCCTGGCAATTTTTCATCCTCAATGTCTTGACTTCATGCTGACTGAGTTTCGTGGCGATTGGTTGAATTCTCTAGGAGTAGTATATCGAATTCCAGGGGCATACGCTTTCAAACAAACCATAATAGCCGACTTCCTGTTGGGCTGGGTAAAAAGTAAAAGTACAAAGGATATATGAATCGATGAGATCTATATGTGTACCAAGTTTCATATTATTACATGCAAGCGTGTTTGATTTATGGACCAAGTTTTCGGACCCCGTTCCAGGGGGCGCTGTCGAGCCCCCCTGCCACGCCCGGGTACCAGCTTCAGCCCGGCCCTGATGGCCGTGGGTTCTGACCCGTGTGCAAAGATTCAAGAGTTTTTGAGCACGTTAAGGGTCCCAAAGGTGCGCTGAGAGTCTCAAAAGTATCCAAAAAGAATATTAAAGTTTGATGCATTGTCACGGCAACAGCATCTAAGATATCAACAATCCTTTCACAGGTCTACATCTGGCGTGTGTCTACATTATACACATCAAGTTTGAAGCAAATCGGGTAAAGCCTGTTTGATTTATGGACCAAGTTTTCGGACCCCGTTCCAGGGGGCGCTGTCGAGCCCCCCTGCCACGCCCGGGTACCAGCTTCAGCCCGGCCCTGATGGCCGCGGTTTCTGACCCGTGTGCAAAGTTTCAAGAGTTTTTGAGCATGTTAAGGGCCCCAAAAGTGCGCTAAGAATCTCAAAAGTATCCAAAAAGAATATTAAAGTTTGATGCGTTGTCACGGCAACAGCATCTATGGCCCCGTTTACACTGTCAGTGAAATGTGACCCAATTCCGATTTTTTGCTCATATGCGACACAGATCGGATGTGTTCTATGGCAGTGTAAACAGGAAAAAAACGCATGCATTCGGATATTTCGAGATCGGTTTCAGGCCTCGTTCATATGTGGAAATAAATCAGATATAAATCCGATATGTGCCAATGCGACTGTCATGTAAACAGGCAGATCGGATTTTCTGAGGCATTAGGCTACGTCTCCGCGGTTTAATGATGAGAGAAACACAGACGCGCGTCTGCGAGGGGACGGATGGCCCGACAAAACATTGTGTCGTCGTATAGGAGAGGAATGTGAACACATGTTGACACAACATATGAAAGGTTGGCTTGCTCATCCTAAAATTTCGGACCCTCTTCTCCTCGTTAAAGCCTGCCACGATCACATGAAAGTGCGTTTATTGCACAATTTTCTTTCACGTGCCATTTACGTCAAAAATAGTTTTTGCGTGTATGATTTAAAACGCATGTTTACAGTGCGTATCATATGCAAGCAAAAACTATTTTTGGCGTATAAATGGCACGAGAAATAAAATTCGCGCTAGACACTCACTTTCATGAGATCGTGTTTTAGGCTATGTTCCCACCGGACTCCAGTCCTGCATAATGTGCATATTGCAATATATTGAACATGAATATATAATGTGTTTATATAGCCTATGATAAAATATATGCAATTTTATTATTTATAAATAACCACCACAATGTATTGCGATTTATATGGGAAAAAATGTATTGATAATATATATAAAATATAGTGTCACATGTATGTTTAATATATTGTAGAATATATTTTAAGTATATGTAAATATACATGAGATCTCACTGCGCGTTCGTCCATCTGTGCAAGAAGACCCCTTTAAACATGCGCGATGTTTCAGATCTATGTCAAGTGTAAACACATGAATCGGATATGGGTCACAATTTAAAGAACATGTAAACGGACGGTCAAAAAAATCGGATATAGGCAACAAATCAGAATTGGGCATCAAGACCTGCAGTGTAAACGAGGCCTAAGATATCAACAATCCTTTCACAGGTCTACATCTGGCTTGTGTCTACATTATACACATCAAGTTTGAAGCAAATAGGGTAAAGCGTGTTGGATATATGGACCAAATTGTCGGACCCGTTCAAGGGGGCGCTGTCGAGCCCCCCTGCCACGCCCGGGTAGCAGCTTCAGCCTGGCCCTGATGGCCGCGGGTTTTGTCCTGTGTGCAAAGTTTCAAGAGTTTTCGAGCACGTTAAGAACCCCAAAAGTGCCCGAAAGCATAAAAAAGCATGAAAAAGCTTAAAAAAAGGAATATTAATGTTTGATGCATTGCCATGGCAACAGTGTCTAAGATATCAATAATCCTTTCACAGGTCTACATCTGGCATGTGTCTACATTATGCACATGAAGTTTGAAGCAAATCGGGTAAAAATAAGAGGGTGATTTAAAAGCATTTTGGAAGTGACACACTTCCTGCTGCCAGTTGGTGGCGCTATAACTTTGACTCACAATAGTCACATCCATGTGATCGGGCTCTTACAACGAACACACTGCTGAAGTTTCATCAAGATTAGTTAATGTATGCAGTAGTTATAACACACTTCCTGTTTCACGTTTCTCGCCATAATTTCGTTTCCTCGCCACGGCCAAACCGTTCGAGATATCAAAAATCCCCTGGCAATTTTTCATCCTCAGTGTCTTGACTTCATGCACACCGAGTTTCGTGCCGTGTGTTTGAATTCTCTAGGAGGAGTGTTTCACATTCCATTGCATGCGTTTTCCAAACAACCCTTAATAGCCGACTTCCTGTTGGGCTGGGGTAAAAAGTTAGAGTGCGAAGTATATATGAAACGATGAGATCTACATGTGAACCGAGTTTCATATTATTACATGCAAGCGTGTTTGATTTATGGACCATGTTTTCGGACCCCGTTCCAGGGGGCGCTGTCGAGCCCCCCTGCCACGCCCGGGTACCATCTTCAGCCCGGCCCTGATGGCCGCGGGTTCTGACATGTGTGCAAAGTTTCAGGAGTTTTTGAGCATGTTAAGGCCTCCAAAAGTGTCCAAAAGGTAGAAGAAAAATAATAATAATAATAATAATAATAAATATAGCTGCGAGCAGCGATTACGGGCCCAAGCCGGTGGCACCGCAACCCTGGTGCACCAGGGTGGCGGTACCGCCGGCTTTGGCCCTTCATCGCTGCTCGCAGCTATATATATATATATATATATATATATATATATATATAAATATATATATATATATATATATATATATATATATATATATATATATATATATATATATATATATACATATATATATATAAAGCCGGTGGCATCGCCACCCTGGTGCCTTTAGGGTTATTGTGCACGACGTGACACAAAATATCTGCTCGCTATCTGCCGAACGGCTCTGGTAGTCCCGCTTCAGCACTGATGATGTTGTAGAAATTGTGTGCTCTGGTTGGTCTGGATTATTCGGGATTTTTTATTTTATACAGAAATAAGTTATTTATAATTCAGATGAGAATAAAGTTAGTGTTGATTAAAATGAAGGAAAACAAATATATTGATCTGAAATATAGCACATTCATTTTACATTTATTTAGGTTCAATTACCAAACATACAATCTTAATTTAATTTAAAGCAAACAATACATTTGAAATACATGGGTTGTATGCACATTTTTTTTTTATAAAAAATATATATATATCCAAAAAGACAAGGCTTAAAAACTCTTGTCACTGTAACAGACACAATCTCTCTCTCACACACACACACACACACACACACACACACACACACACACACACACAACACACACACAAACACACACACACGCACACACACACACACACACACACACACACACACACACACACACACACACACACACACACACACACACACACACACACGTCAAGTCACATTTTAGATGCAATATTGAATAAGCAGAAAAATCGGATTTTCTGCTCTGAAAATATAAATAAGCATACAAATTGAATAAGCACTTTGAATATTCTAAACAGAATAAGCATTAGTCGCTAATGAATAAGTACTAGTACTTAATGGAATAGATACTAATATCTAAAAAATAAGTACTAGTAGCATGAAAATAGAGACTAGTATGTTAAAATGATTAAATGTTAAAACGGCTTGCCATATTGGCTCAGAGAGAGAGAGAGAGAAAATGACATTTTAGATAATAGCACCTATTAATAGATACTAGTATTTATTCAATAAATACTAGTTCTAAGTCATTACATACTAGTACCTATTAAATAGATACCAGTACTTATTCATTAGCTACTAATACGTATTCAAAAGAATATCTAAAGAATAAGCACTACTATCTAAAGAATAGGCACTATTACTAAAGAATAAGCACTAGTCGCTAATGAATAAGTACTATTACTTAATGGAATAGATACTAGTATCTAAAAAATAAGTACTAGTAGCATGAAAAAAGAGACTACTAGGTTAAAATGATTAAATGTTAAAACGGCTTGCCATATTGACTCAGAGCATCAAAAGCATCAAACAAGAATATTAAAGTTTGATGCGTTGCCACAGCAACAGTTTCAAAGATATCAAGAATCCCTTCACAGGTCTTCATCTGCAGTGTATTTACATTATACAGATGAAGTTTGAAGCAAATCGGGTAAAAATAAGAGGGTGATTTCAAAGCCTTTAGGAAGTGACACACTTCCTGCTGCCAGTTGGTGGCGCTATAACTTTGACTCACAATAGTCACATCCATGTGATCGGACTCTTACAGCGAACACACTGCTGAAGTTTCATCAAGATCAGTTAATGTATGCAGAAGTTATAACACACTTCCTGTTTCCATTATTCGCCATAAATTCGTTTCCTCGCCACGGCCAAACCGTTCGAGATATCAAAAATCCCCTGGCAATTTTTCATCCTCAATGTCTTGACTTCATGCTGACTGAGTTTCGTGGCGATTGGTTGAATTCTCTAGGAGTAGTATATCGAATTCCAGGGGCATACGCTTTCAAACAAACCATAATAGCCGACTTCCTGTTGGGCTGGGGTAAAAAGTAAAAGTACAAAGGATATATGAATCGATGAGATCTATATGTGTACCAAGTTTCATATTATTACATGCAAGCGTGTTTGATTTATGGACCAAGTTTTCGGACCCCGTTCCAGGGGGCGCTGTCGAGCCCCCCTGCCACGCCCGGGTACCAGCTTCAGCCCGGCCCTGATGGCCGCGGTTTCTGACCCGTGTGCAAAGTTTCAAGAGTTTTTGAGCATGTTAAGGGCCCCAAAAGTGCGCTAAGAATCTCAAAAGTATCCAAAAAGAATATTAAAGTTTGATGCGTTGTCACGGCAACAGCATCTAAGATATCAACAATCCTTTCACAGGTCTACATCTGGCTTGTGTCTACATTATACACATCAAGTTTGAAGCAAATAGGGTAAAGCGTGTTGGATATATGGACCAAATTGTCGGACCCGTTCAAGGGGGCGCTGTCGAGCCCCCCTGCCATGCCCGGGTACCAGCTTCAGCCTGGCCCTGATGGCCGCGGGTTTTGTCCTGTGTGCAAAGTTTCAAGAGTTTTCGAGCACGTTAAGAACCCCAAAAGTGCCCGAAAGCATAAAAAAGCATGAAAAAGCTTAAAAAAAGGAATATTAATGTTTGATGCATTGCCATGGCAACAGTGTCTAAGATATCAATAATCCTTTCACAGGTCTACATCTGGCATGTGTCTACATTATGCACATGAAGTTTGAAGCAAATCGGGTAAAAATAAGAGGGTGATTTAAAAGCATTTTGAAAGTGACACACTTCCTGCTGCCAGTTGGTGGCGCTATAACTTTGACTCACAATAGTCACATCCATGTGATCGGGCTCTTACAACGAACACACTGCTGAAGTTTCATCAAGATTAGTTAATGTATGCAGTAGTTATGACACACTTCCTGTTTCACGTTTCTCGCCATAATTTCGTTTCCTCGCCACGGCCAAACCGTTCGAGATATCAAAAATCCCCTCGCAAACTTTCATCCTCAATGTCTTGACTTCACGCTGACCGAGTTTCGTGCCGTGTGTTTGAATTCTCTAGGAGGAGTGTTTCACATTCCATTGCATGCGTTTTCTAAACAAGCCTAAATAGCCGACTTCCTGTTGGGCTGGGGTAAAAAGTTAGAGTGCGAAGTATATATGAAACGATGAGATCTACATGTGTACCGAGTTTCATATTATTACATGCAAGCGTGTTTGATTTATGGACCATGTTTTCGGACCCCGTTCCAGGGGGCGCTGTCGAGCCCCCCTGCCACGCCCGGGTACCATCTTCAGCCCGGCCCTGATGGCCGCGGGTTCTGACATGTGTGCAAAGTTTCAGGAGTTTTTGAGCATGTTAAGGCCTCCAAAAGTGTCCAAAAGGTAGTAAAAAAATAATTAGAGGAATAATAATAAAATATAGCTGCGAGCAGCGATTACGGGCCCAAGCCGGTGGCACCGCAACCCTGGTGCACCAGGGTGGCGGTACCGCCGGCTTTGGCCCTTCATCGCTGCTCGCAGCTATATTTATATATATATATATATATATATATATATATATATATATATATATATATATATATATATATATATATATATATATATATATATATATATATAAGCCGGTGGCCACCCTGGTGCCTTAGGGTTATTGTGCACGACGTGACACAAAATATCTGCTCGCTATCTGCCGAACGGCTGTGGTAGTCCCGCTTCAGCACTGATGATGTTGTAGAAATAGTGTGCTCTGGTTGGTCTGGATTATTCAGGATTTATTATTTTATACAGAAATAAGTTATTTATAATTCAGATGAGAATAAAGTTAGTGTTGATTAAAATGAAGGAAAACAAATATATTGATCTGAAATATAGCACATTCATTTTACATTTATTTAGGTTCAATTACCAAACATACAATCTTAATTTAATTTAAAGCAAACAATACATTTAAAATACATGGGTTGTATGCACATTAAAATATATATATATATATATATAATATATATATATATATATATATATATATATATATATATATATATATATATATATATATATATATATATATATATATATATATATATATATATATCCAAAAAGACAAGGCTTAAAAACTCTTGTCACTGTAACAGACACAATCTCTCTCTCTCCTCTCTCTCTCACACACACACACACACACACACACACACACACACACACGTCAAGTCACTTACATTTTAGATGCAATATTGAATAAGCAGAAAAATCGAATTTTCTGCTCTGAAAATATAAATAAGCATACAAATTGAATAAGCACTTTGAATATTCTAAACAGAATAAGCACTAGTCGTTAATGAATAAGTACTAGTACTTAATGGAATAGATACTAATATCTAAAAAATAAGTACTAGTAGCATGAAAATAGAGACTTCGTATTTCCAGAGCCCGTCTAACTTGTCCGCTTGTCCGGGACAAATGGATTTTTGAAGGACAAGTAAAAGAGAATTTTACTTGCCCGAACGGACAAGTCAAGTAGCCTGATTAGAACATCAATAACAAACAAAATACATAACTAGGGAATCACTAAACCGAGAGAATGACTCTGATTTTATTATATTTATTGTATGTTGTTGCGATCGATTGTGGATAATAAATAGGTTGCGCTGTTGACGCTCGCGCAGCCTCTCGAGGAGAAATCTATATGAGCGCAGCACACACACACACACACTCAGTTAACAACATACTGTAACTGCCTCTAAAAATCTAAATGTGGAGTTTCTATATTTTAACATATGTGTTAAGCAGCCTCAATTGTTTTTCCTGAATACCATATCAAATTGTGACATTGATTTCCTACAACAGTTCAATAAACAGTTAAAATGTAGTCACTTACATTTTAGATGTAATATTGGCTGTTTTTCTTCTGTTCCAGCAGCGAAAATAGTTCCAAACAAAAATCACAGCAGAACCACAGCGCATCTCACAGGAACACTCATTGTTTTCATTACTGAATGATTCAGCATTTTGACCCGAATCGGTTCGGTTGAGTCAAAGATTCAATGAGCAATTCCTAAACATCTGTCTCATTCTTGAATGAATCAACCGTTTAAACGAATCGTTTGAATGAATGAATAAATGACTCACTCATTAATACGGCCGCCTGCCGCCACCTATTGGCAATTTAGTGTTATGTTTATAAGTAGCCTAGTATACTTCTTTCCACTGTTTCTTATTTGTACATTTAAATCAATTTCATAACATTATTTTATGCAATTGTAATTTTTCAGTGTAAATGATTTAATTTGATCAGCCCTACCTAGGGTAACAGTAGCCTATGCTTCATCTTTCATTTTAAATTCCTAAATTTGATCAATAAATTCAATTATTTAGAATAATAAGACACTAGTAGGACATTTAATAATATTGGGGGAGGGGATGCCCTTCATGGGACACTATTATGCGACAGTATCGCACTTTAAGATATATAACTAACACCGTATTGCATTTAGGGTGATTGATAACATACATAATATTCAATATTCTTAGTCAATATCCACAACATTCAATGCAGATATTACAATATGCCGATTTAAATATCAAAGCTGATTGAACACTGATGAGAATATTGCTTCAGAATAAATAAATAAATAAATAAATAAATAAATAAATCCGGACAAGCAACTTTTTTCTCAGACAAGTGAATGACAGATTTACTTGTCCGGAGGACAAGCACATGAAAAAAAAAAAAAAAAAAAAAAAAAATTATGCTCTCTCTCTCTCTCTCTCACACACACACACACACACACACACACACACACACACACACACACACACACACACACATCAAGTCTTTTAAATATACTATTGCCACCCACCGTCAATTTGATGTGTGTGTGGGTTGGTTTATGTGATTTATGAGGACACAAATTTGTATAATGGCATGTGTATTACACTGGTATTACAACTTATGGGTGGTTTCATAAATCAAATGGCTTGAAAAACATAAAAAACAATGTTTTATTAAAAAAATTTAAATGCAGCATGTCTGTTATATGCCTTTATTAAAAAAACGTATTTAAAAAATACAAGGCTTAAGACATTTATTTTCTTTTTAATGAAGGCCAAACCACACAGCAGTGAAATGGTTAATATAGCCCCACTCCCCCTCCCCCTTCCCACACTCACAGACACACACACAGAGAGCAGGCACATAGCCCCACTCCCCCTCCCCCTTCCCACACTCACAGACACACACACACACAGAGAGCAGTCACAGAGACGTAGGCTCAGAGAGAAATGACCATATTCAAACCAAAATATCTGACTTCCTCTTGGTTATTGCTAATGACTGTAAATTAGAAAGTTGTCTGGCTGGAGGAGAACTATATAAATACAGATTTTTGTAACTCTAGATGAAACTAACCCCCCCACTTTTGTCAAAAGGTGGCGCTACTGAGTCCCTGCACCACGCCCGTTTCTGAAACTATGCACATGTCACCTGGCTAATAAATGTGATCTGTCTGTCGAGTTTCATGCAATTTTAAGCAATTTCAGGCATGCTAAGAGTCTCAAAAGCATCCAAAAAGAATATTAAAGTTTGATGGATTGCCACAGCAACAGTTTCAAAGATATCAAGAATCCATTCACAGGTCTTCATCTGCCGTGTATTTACATTATACAGATGAAGTTTGAAGCAAATCGGGTAAAAATAAGAGGGTGATTTCAAAGCATTTTGAAAGTGACACACTTCCTGCTGCCAGTTGGTGGCGCTATAACTTTGACTCACAATAGTCACATCCATGTGATCGGCCTCTTACAACGAACACACTGCTGAAGTTTCATCAAGATCAGTTAATGTATGCTGAAGTTATGACACACTTCCCGTTTCACGTTTCTCGCCATAATTTCGTTTCCTCGCCACGGCCAAACCGTTCGAGATATCAAAAATCCCCTCGCAAACTTTCATCCTCAATGTCTTGACTTCACGCTGACCGAGTTTCGTACCGTGTGTTTGAATTCTCTAGGAGGAGTACTTCACATTCCTTTGCATGCGTTTTCCAAACAAGCCTAAATAGCCGACTTCCTGTTGGGCTGGGGTAAAAAGTTAGAGTGCGAAGTATATATGAAACGATGAGATCTACATGTGTACCGAGTTTCATATTATTTCATGCAAGCGTTTTTTATTTATGGACCATGTTTACGGACCCTGTTCCAGGGGGCGCTGTCGAGCCCCCCTGCCACGCCCGGGTACCATCTTCAGCCCGGCCCTGATGGCCGCGGGTTCTGACATGTGTGCAAAGTTTCAGGAGTTTTTGAGCATGTTAAGGCCTCCAAAAGTGTCCAAAAGGTAGTAAAAAAATAATAATAATAATAATAATAATAATAAATAATCCTTAGGAAAACAATAGGGCCTTCGCCCTTTGGGCTTGGGCCCTAATAATCCTTAGGAAAACAATAGGGCCTTCGCCCTTAGGGCTTGGGCCCTAATAAATAATCCTTAGGAAAACAATAGGGCCTTCGCCCTTTGGGCTTGGGCCCTAATTAAAGCTGCAAGCAGCATTGAAAGGGCCCTCGCACCCATGCCATCGCCACCCGGTGGCTTTAGGAAGACAGACCACGGTGGGCAATGTGCATTTAAGTAGATAAATATAGTGGGAGTATGTCAAAGTCGGTTACAAAAATGTCCTTTATTATGGGTATAATAGCATGCTGTTAAACATGTCACTTCCTGTTGCCAGCAGGTGACGCTATGACTGTAACTGAATATGAGCATGCACATGTGTTCAGGACAGAACTCTTATCAAACATGTGAAGTTTGGGGCAGATTGAACTTTGCCGCCTTAAGTAAAAACAACTTCGTGTTTCATAGCATTAGCATGCTTTAGCACTTAGCTAAGAAATGCTAGCATGTTTACCATGTTTATAACATGTTTATAACTCAATGGCATATTTACTATGTTGCCAGTACTGCACCACACTGTTAAACATGTCACTTCCTGTTGCCAGTAGGTGGCGCTATTACTATAACTGAATATTGTCATGTAGATGTGTTCAGGGCAGGACTCTTATCAAATGTGTGAAGTTTGGGGCAGATTGGACATTGCCTTCTTAAGTAACAACAACTTCCTGTTTCATTTCATTAGCATGCTTTAGCACTTAGCTAAGAATTGCTAGCATGTTTAACATGTTTATAACATGTTTATAACTCAATGGCATATTTACTATGTTGCCAGTACTGCATCACAGTGTTAAACTTGTCACTTCCTGTTGCCAGTAGGTGGCGCTATTACTATAGCTGAAAATTGTAATGTAGATGTGTTCAGGGCAGGACTCTTATCAAATGTGTGAAGTTTGGGGCAGTTTGGACATTGTCTTCTTAAGTAACAACAACTTCCTGTTTCATTTCATTAGCATGCTTTAGCACTTAGCTAAGAATTACTAGCATGTTTTAACATGTTTATAATTCAATGGCATATTTAATATGTTGCTAGTACTGCATCACAATGTTAAACATGTCACTTCCTGTTGCCAGTAGGTGGCGCTATTACTATAACTGAATATTCTCATGTAGATGTGTTCAGGGCAGGACTCTTATCAAATGTGTAAAGTTTCGGGGTTTCGGGGTTCGAAGTTACAGCAAATTACTATTTAATTGCAGTAATAGCATGCTTTAGCACTTAGCTAAGTGTTTGCTAGCATGTTTTAGCATGTTTCAAGTATGTTGATAGCATGTTTAGCACTTGCTGGCACTTTTTTATATGTTATTAGGAGTCCACAAAAGTGTTAAACATGTCACTTCCTGTTGCCAGCAGGTGGCGCTATGACTGTAACTGAATATGAGCATGCACATGTGTTCAGGACAGAACTCTTATCAAACATGTGAAGTTTGGGGCAGATTGGACATTGTTTGCCTGAGTTATAGCAACTTCCTGTTTCATGGCGAAACATCAAAATTTGTCAGGCCGCCGAGGACACGCCCTTCGACGAAAACTCAAGATCTTCGCAATTTAACGTCGCAAAGGCCTTAAGATTACACTCACCAAATTTGAAGATGATCAGATTAAAACTGTAGGAAGAGTTCGTTAACCCTCTGAGGTCGGCCGTCACGGGGGCGTGATGAGCTCACTTTTTTCCTTATCAGTGCAAAAGAGACTCAAATTACTCTGTTGATTTTTATCTTACATTTAAGTGTTGTACATCATTAGATCCTGTTTAGTTTCTATTTTTTTTAGGGTACTCACAATAAAAACAAAGTGTTGTGCTTTTCGTCAAATAAAGAATAATAAACATGATGCGCGTTTTACCTTCTCTCCGTCAGTGAAGTCCATTCTGAAACGCGTCCGAAAAAATAACTGTAACTCTGTTAATACTTGTCACAGAGATACGAGAGATGTCTCTTTATGAAGCTGAGATTCTCTTCTTTTAAATGAAGTAAGCTACTAAAAAAAATTATATTTCCAGTTTATGTAATCCGTTTGAAACCAAGGAGAGTTACAGTTGTTTCGTTCTCCCCTCATTATCATTAATCAGCTCAGATCGCCACGCCCCCAGCGCTTTTCACATGGTAAAATAGGTGATCTATGCATCGCACACGCGGCACGCCCCGCGATCAAGCCACAAAAACATGAAGCTTCTTCAGATCATTCACTGTTAGTTCATCGCGTTTGGAGGATGGCAGCAGCACGCTACTCCGACAGAGAGGCCCTTCAGATGATTCTGGACAGTGATGACGAATTCACATTTTCTTCAGAGGAAGATTGCAATTCGGACGACGAAAAGGCTGCATTTTCAAGAACGAATTGATCCAACCGAGGATAGAGGTTCGGAGTAAGTTTTTTAGTGTTATAATTCGTTTTCTTATCATATAGAGCTCAAATGAATTTTATATTTTGCCTAGTTTTGGCTAGCTTTTGACATAGGAAATACCTCACAATATCCCTAACATTGTATGCTCGTGTAAACTTTTTAAATGTGATATTCTCTGAACATATTTGTATATAGCATACATATTTTTCACTCAGTTTTGATTAGTTTATGACACTGATTATCATGCTAAATAGCCTACTGCCTTATGTGTAGTGCATTTTGTTCGAGAATAACTTCTAGGTTATGTGATTGAGATAAATATATTTCAGACTCCGGTAAAATACGTGATACTGTCTAAATACAATATATTTTATATATAAATGTTCAGTTTTGGTTAGCCCATGACTTATCATGCTAAAATAGCCTACTGCCTTAGCCTATGTGTAATGCATTTTTTGGGGAATAACTGCTAGGTTATATGTGATATTTCAGACTCTGGTAAAAACGTGATAGATTCTGTCTAAATACAATATGTTATATATAAATGTTCAGTTTTGTTTAGCCTATGACACTTCATCATGCGTAAATACTTGTTTGTGAATACAGGTGTAATGTTTGAAATGTAAGTTAGTGATGTGTCGTTCGTTCGCGAACAATCCGTTCATTGTGTAGCCTATCCCTAAATGGGTGCTGTCTATATGGGCCATAGATACTCGCAAATGTTCAGTTTTAGTTAGCCTATGACACTAATTA
Organism: Chrosomus eos; assembly: GCA_036326025.1. Classification (NCBI taxonomy): domain Eukaryota; kingdom Metazoa; phylum Chordata; class Actinopteri; order Cypriniformes; family Leuciscidae; genus Chrosomus; species Chrosomus eos. Next base: position 34,546,534 of record CM070840.1, read on the forward strand.
TCATGCTTACTGCCTTATGCACTGTGAATACAGGTGTAAATGTTTGAAATGTAGCGATGTGTCGATCGCGAACGATCCGTTCATTGAGTGTACATAATAAATGCGTGCGTTCTATATGGGCCATCAACAGATACTCTGTTGTATACATAATGTATGCTAACAGTTATTTTGTTTTGTTTTTAGGAATGTGGCATCATGCTCTCCTTCTCCAGCACCTCGCAGAGGGACACGCAGGTCTCGTTCAGTTCTCAGTGCGATCGAGAATAATACTGAGTAAGTGCATAGACGTAATATCGTTTACATCGTCATAATGTAAAAGTTCCTATTATTGTGTGAAATTAATCCATGGTAATTAGTGATTGATAAGCGTAATAATAATACAGTTTCTTTGATTGTGTTATCAGCATGCATTCTATATGGGCCATCAACAGATGTTGTTGTTGTTGTTGATACTTTATTGATCCTTTGCAGGAAATTATATTGTCACGGCAGCTTTAACACTCAATAACAAAACATAATACAAAAAAAACAATAATACCTATATAGAATATTCAGTAACAGATGCATATTCAGTACAGAATATTCAATAACTCTGTTGTATACATAATGTATGCTAACAGTTATTTTGTTTTGTTTTTTAGGAAATTGGCTGCATCACGTTCTCCTTCTCCAGCACCTCGCAGAGGGACACGCAGGTGTCGTTCAGTTCTCAGTGCGATCGAGAATAATACTGAGTAAGTGCATAGACGTAATATTTTACAGATGAAATGTAGCCTAATTGTGTTTACATCGTCATAATGTAAAAGTTCCCATTCTTGTGTGAAATTACAAATATGTCTTTTTTAAATCCATGGTAATTAGTGATTGATAATGATAATAATACAGTTTCTTTGATTGTCTTATCAGCATGCTCACACTTTTTCTTTCTTCTTTTTTTATAACAGATGTGACAATGTCCAAGCACCAGTTCCGAAGAGAGCCAAGGCAAACAAGCAGACGAGCAACATGCAGTCCACGCTGTCATGGAAAACAGAGACCGATGTTGACATGGTTCCACAGACACTGCGATTTCTTCCTGCACGGGAAACTGGACCGCAACTGAGCTCTGTAGACTCGCATTCGCCCATGAGTCTATTCAAACAGTTTTTTAAACCTGCGTTAGTTTTTTTTTAGTATTCTTTGAATAAAAATATTTTTTTTATAAAAAAAACAAGTTTGGTATTTTTATGTTTGTTTTTTTGAAAGGATGTGTTAAGTGATAGTAATGACTTTAAGTCTTTACATTCTTAGGAAAGAACGTAAATTCTATTTTGAATAAATGCTGTTCTTTTTAACTTTTTGTTCACCAGTGAATCATTCTTTGTTCAGGCTGCCTCAAAGCACCTTGATGGCCCATTAGCCATTGGGGGAGTCTTTAGTCTTCCCAGGTGTAAATCACATTAATATTCATGGGCATTAACACTCCCACGCATACAGCACTGCTGACCCAAAAACTGATGTAAGAAATTCAAATCGTTATATTGATGTTTCTGAAAGAGTGGTCAGAATGATTTTCACTTCATTTTGAAGTAAAAATTCTAGCCTACAAGAATAGTAACTCAAAAGTATTGTGGACAACTATTCATTATGTGTTAAATGGCCTTATTGCAGTGACATTTTTTTTTCCAAAACGTACTAACCACGCATATTATTTTTTTTCTATAAAATGCAAACAAGTACATCAATTTTGCTCACATATTATTGTAGCAGAGTTTGTGCTGAATACAGCAAATTTATATGTTGGCAAATGGTATGTTTTAAGTAGCTGAAATAAGCACAAATGTCAGGGCATACCAAAACACCGAAAGAGCCCCAAAACAGCTCAGACCTCAGAGGGTTAAAGTACGAGGCCTGAAAATGGCAAAAACTGCACAAAAATCTGAGAGGAAGTTCAAAATGGCTGACTTCCTGTTGTGTTTAGGGCTATGCTCCAAGAGACTTTTTTGTAGGTATTGGGCCATTACATGTATGTACCGAATTTCGTACACGTACGTGAAACGTAACGCGAGGCGCACTCCGTTGAACCTTTATATTTGAACCTTATAACCTTTATATTGAACCAAAGTTTGACTCTTTGGGGCGCGGCACGGCTGCTGACCCTGTGCTTCTCCGTTCGTTTGGTTGTTGTTTGTGAATTTTCGGCGTTAATCGTGTTGTAAACTTCTGTTTTGTTCACGTCCTTGAGTTAAGCAACATGGAAATGGATTACTTGCGCGCAGTGGTGATTGTTTTCATTCTATATGCTGTCATAAGAGAGAACTTTGCCCTAGCCGGGAACAATGAAGGAAGTGAACGAACTTCGCCACTGATTACATACTCGAGGGATTTTCTTCTTGCTCTACGGAATAAAGCTGCGTCTGTGGACTTAAATCACGTATCATCAACCCCTCACGGAAAAGCCCAAGGTAGGAAAAGGAAAAAAAGAGGCTCGAGGGGGGGCGTTCGTAATAGGTTGAGAAGGAGAGGAAACAGACACCCGCTTCCCATCATAACTCTGTCAAACGTCAGATAAATAAATAATAAACTGGATGAGATCACAACACGCCTCCGGTTTGATGAGGATTTTCGGAGGAGTAATTTGCTCTGCTTCACAGAGACATGGCTTCACGAGGACAGCACTTGCATTGATATGGAAGGATTTACAGTTATAAGAGCAGATCGTGATAAGGTGTCATCTCAAAAATCCATCGGGGGAGGACTCTGCATGTTTATTGACAACGCTTGGGCTTCACAATTCAAAGTACTCAAGAGAGTGTGCACTAGAGACTATGAGGTGCTGTCTGTATCTATCAGGCCGTTTTACCTTCCGCGGGAGTTTGGGCAAATCACCATTATACTTGTCTATGTCCCAGGGCCTAACAACAAAGAAGCCGCGGAAATAATAACCGACAGCTTCAATGCTGCTCTCTCCCGATCAGCAGATCAGCCGGTGTTTATTTTGGGGGATTTCAACACGTGTCAGCTGTCACCTCATCTACCCACTCTGCAGCAGTATGTCACCACGCCCACTCGCTCCACTCGCATACTGGACCAGTGCTTCGGTAACATCCCAGACGCATATAAGGCAGTGAGTCGCCCTCCTCTTGGTAAGTCCGATCACAATGTCATTCATCTCCTTCCAACATACAGACAGAAAGTCAGGCGTGAAAAACCACTCCTGAAAACTGTACGTCAATGGACTGAGGATGGGGAGGAGGAGCTTAGAGATTGTTTTGACTCTACAGATTGGCGTATGTTTTTTGACGCATGCCCTGATCATCACGAATTGACAGACACAATTACATGCTATATCAAGTTCTGTGAAGAAACTGTTATCACTTCTAAGATAGTTCAAGTGTTTAGTAATAACAAGCCATGGCTCTCAAAGGATCTTAAAATGTGTCTGAATGAGAAAAGGGCTGCATTTTTGAGAGGAGAAGCTGACTTAGTAAAGGAGAAAGAGAAGGATTTCAAACGTAAAGCTTTTACAGCAAAAATTGATTTTAAGAATAAGGTTGAGCAAAGATTTTGTACAGGCAATGCAAAACAAGCATGGGAGGGATTAAATACAATAATGGGTAGGGAAAGAAAAAAACAAAGTGTAAACGTGGCAGATTGTGGCAAATTTGTTAATGATTTAAATATTTTCTATGGAAGATATGATGTGAGAGACCCAAAAATAGGCTGCAATATTACATGTGATCAGATTGGTAGTTATGAACATATACAGCTTTCTGAAGAAGAAGTAGCCATGTGTCTCTCTAAAATCAGACCAAACAAAGCCCCTGGGCCTGATGGCCTCCAAGGGAGGGTGCTAAAGGTGTGCTCTCAACAGCTTAAAGGGGTTCTTACTCAGCTGTTCCAAATTTTGCTGAATTGTGGTGTTTTCCCAAATGTATGGAAGAAGTCCACAATAATACCTGTGCCTAAGGTCTCTAGGGCTACAGACCTTGGAGACTTTAGACCGGTGGCACTCACTCCACTCTTAGCCAAGTGTATGGAGAGAGTGGTCAGCACCCATCTTATGGCTTCTGTTGGGAATCAACTTGACCCCCTTCAATTTGCCTATAGGTCACACAGGGGCACAGAGGACGCAACTCTTACTCTTGTAAATCAAATAGCTAAACATCTGCAACAACCAAAATCACTTGCTCGGGTTCTTTTTATTGATTTTACATCTGCTTTTAATACTATGCAAATTGATATTATTTTAGAACAACTTCATAGGATGAATGTGAATGGTGGGCTCATTCACTGGATTAGAAGTTTCTTAACTGACCGCCCTCAGAGAGTCTTAATGAATGGGGTCTACTCAGATGAGCTTGTCATAAACACAGGAGCACCACAAGGCTGTGTGTTGTCACCACTGTTGTTTTCGATTTATATAAATGACATGACTGTGCACAGCACCAATGTTAGTTTACTTAAGTATGCTGATGACATGGCCTTGGTAGGACTTCTCACAGAAAATAATGTAGCACATGAGGAAGCTTATTTTAGCCAAGTCACTTTATTGCAGGACTGGTGTCAGACTGTTAAACTGGAAATTAACGTGACTAAAACAAAAGAACTTATAATACAAACAAAACCAAGAGGGGCCAGTAACATCACCCCTGTTGTACTTAACAGCCGGCCTGTGGAAGTAGTGGAAAATTTTAAGTACTTGGGTACAACCATTGATTGCACTTTAAGTTTTAATGTTAACTCAGAGAGTATTTTTAAGAGAGCTAACCAGCGATTATTTTTAATCAGAAAGCTGAGGAGTTTCAGGGTCAGTCAACACATTCTTGAGATGGCATATAGGGGTCTGGTAGAAAGCATTTTACAGTTCAATATAACAGCTTGGTATGGCAACCTGAATGTGAAAGACAAAAACAAGCTTTCTAAAATTGTTAATATTGCTGGGAAGGTGATTGGCAAGTCACAAAGGCCGCTTGGGGATGTGTATGATAGGGCGGTACTCAGGAAGGCCAGACAGATTTCAGCAGACACCCTACACCCACTCAACTCAGAGTTTGAGTTGCTCCCATCTGGCCGTAGATTCAGGGTCCCAAGGGCGAACCGGAACATCTATAAGAGATCCTTTATTCCCCATGCCATACAGGAACTTAATTTAAACTGAAAGCATCTGTGTGTTTATAACTTCAGCTGCGCTGCTTTCCATTTTCTGTTGTTGTATGTTGACGGTAGTAGTGCTATACTCTTAACTGTGTGTATTTTGTAATTTTAACTGTGGTGTCACTGATGCATATATGTTTGGAGAAGTCGAAGACGAATTTCCACTAAGGTGGACAATAAAGTCTAATAAATAAATAAAAAATAGGTGGCGCTATCGAGCCATTTTGGCCCGCCCAATTTTGAAACGCATATCAGATGTAAATTTTCGCCAGTTCTGACGCGTGTGCAAATTTTCGTGAGTTTTCGTGCATGTTTAGGCCCTCAAAAATGCGATTCATTGCGGAGAAGAATAATAATAATAATAATAATAATAATAATAATAATAATAATAATAAACAGAGCAATTCCAAGAGGGTCCTCACACCATCGGTGCTCGGGCCCTAATAATAAACAGAGCAATTCCAAGAGGGTCCTCACACCATCGGTGCTCGGGCCCTAAATATAGCTGCGAGCAGCGATTACGGGCCCAAGCCGGTGGCACCGCAACCCCGGTTCCTTTAGTTACCTAAAGGCACCGGGGTGGCGGTGCCGCCGGCTTTGGCCCTTCATCGCTGCTCGCAGCTATATATATATATATAATATATATATATATATATATATATATATATATATAAAGCCGGTGGCATCGCCACCCTGGTGCCTTTAGGGTTATTGTGACACAAAATATCAAAATATCTGCTCGCTATCTGCCGAACGGCTCTGGTAGTTCCGCTTCAGCACTGATGATGTTGTAGAAATAGTACGCTCTGGTTGGTCTGGATTATTCAGGATTTTTTATTTTATACAGAAATAGGATAGGATAGGATAAACTTTATTTGTCCCCGAAGGGAAATTTGTCTTGGGCAAAGTGCTACCGTATTACTCAACACACAACACATACACAACACAACAATATATAAAAATAAATAAAATACAAGATATGTAAAGTACTTAACACAGTAAAATGCTACTGCTAATGTGCTATAGGTGCGTTGTTCCGGGTCGTATTCAACAGTTTTATTGAGACTGGAACAAATGAAAGCTTCAGTCTATTATTTTTACAAATTGGGATTCTCAGTCTCTTTCCCGATGGCAGCAGCTGGTATTCGCTAAAAAGAGGATGTTCAGAGTCAGTACTAATACTCGTCGCTCTTCTCATCATTGCCTCTTCGTATAGAGACTGTATAGGTTTATATTGTTTTATTCCTATGATTTTCATAGCTGTTTTGTGGATATAAGTCAATTTGTTTTTCAATTGAACAGACAAATTTCCAAACCAGACTACGATTCCATAGCGAATCAGACTTTCAAGCGTGGCTTGATAAAAGACAAATAAAATGTTGCTGCCCACTCCATACAGTCTCAATCTTCTTAAAAAATAAAGCCTCTGTTGTAGTCGTGTGCACAGATTGTCAATGTGTGTCTTCCAACAAAGAACATTGTCCATATAAAAACTCAGGTATCTGTAAGATGTAACTTGCTGTATCACTGTGTCTTTAATGATCACAGGCTTATGTTCAGATACATGTCTTGGGTCAAGGACAATTTCTTGTGTTTTTTTTACATTTAACACAAGACAGTTCTTGTCACACCACTGAATGAAGGTATCTATTTCACTATGGTAAGATGATAGGTCCATATCTTTGTGTAGGAGACTCAGAATAACAGTATCATCAGCATATTTTATAATACTATTATTATTATGTGTGCTCCTGCAATCATTTGTATACAAAGCAAAAAGCACAGGTGATGACACACACCCTTGTGGAACTCCTGTGTTACTGTATCTCACTTCAGAAAGTATTTGATTAACTCTGACCTGCTGAGTTCTGTTACTTAAAAAAGAATAAAACCATTTAATTAAAAAAGCACTAACACCCATTCCATGCAGCTTCTCCAAAAGCAGATGTGTCTGCACAGTATTAAATGCTGAACTAAAATCAACGAATAAAAGGCGAGCATAGGCTTTAGTATTTTCAAGATGTTTAGACACAAGATGAACAATGCTAAGAGCAGCATCCTCAGTACTTCTGTTCTGCTTATAGGCAAACTGACAGGTATCTAATTTTGACTCTACTTCTTTTTCCAGCAATGAAGTTACGATTTTTTCAAAACACTTCATGACATTTGAAGTTAAAGCAACAGGGCGAAGATCATTATTTGCTTTAGCACCAGGTTTTTTCGGAATTGGTATTATGTAAGACTTCTTCCACAATGCTGGTACAGTATGTGTATCCAGAGATCGCTGAAATAATGGACACCATGCTATTGCAAGTTCCTCCGCACAGTTCTTTAACAAAAAGGCTGGTAAACCGTCTGGCCCTGTAGCCTTGTTAGTGCGCAAGCCCCTAAAAAGATGCTGCACATCACGTGGGTCTACTTCCACCCAGGGGGCCTCTTTATTAACAGAAACTGATTGCAATATACTGTTACTCTCATCTAACTCGGTTTGTACCTCAAATCTCAGATAAAAATCGTTTAGCTCATTTGCTCTCTGTAAATTATCTAATGTTATAATATGTTTCTTTGCAGGATTCATATTAGTGACTAATTTCATTGTTTCCCAGAGTTTTCTTGTGTTAGAGGTATAAAAACTGTATTCCATAGCTTGCCTGTGCTGTTCCTTTGCTTTTTTCAAGTGATATTTTAATTCTTTCTGTGCCACTAATAATCCTAACTTATCCCTATTCCTAAATGCCAACTTTTTTTTATTGATGCACTTTTTGATATCCTTTGTAATATAGGGCTTATTGTTAGGATAAACAACTACATCCTTTTTTTCTACCACATTACCTACACAAAAGTTAATATAATCAGTTATTGTGTCAGTGGCCTCATCAAGCTCTAATTTGTGAAATATGGACCAATCTGTGCACAAAAAACAACCCTTAAGTGTTTCCATGGAATCCTCTGCCCATATATTAACCGTTTTATACTCTGGTTTATGGGACTTAAAAACTGACCTATAAGAAGGAATCAAATGTACAACATTATGATCCGAATTACACAGAGGGGGTTTTGACTTAGCTGCGTATGCATTTTTAACATTGCCATAGCATTTGTCCAAGATTTTCATTTTCCTAGTATCGCAGCGCACAAATTGTTCGAAACCCGCTAACACAGATTCTACTTTACAATGATTGAAATCGCCCAGAAAGAAAATAGGGGCTCCAGGTGAGCGCTGAAGCTGCTCATGTGCACACTCAGCGATGCATGCGGCTGCTTTGCCTGCGTTGCCCCTAGGTGGAATGTACACTGCACATATGATGACACAACCGAATTCTCTCGGCAAATAGTGAGGTCTAAATGACAAACAGAGCAATTCGATATCAGGGGTGCACATCTTGTATCTTAGTGTGTGTTGTTTACACCATCTGTCACATATGTACATACAAACCCCTCCTCCTTTCTTTTTGCCGGAATCAATACAACGATCTGCACGCACCAATGTATATCCATCAAGTTCAAGTAGTGAGTCCGGAATTCCCTCATGAAGCCAGGTTTCTGTAAACACCATAAGATTAGACTCACGATATTCAAAGCAGGTCTTTGTGATGGCACGGAGTTCATCCATCTTAGGCGCCAGCGACCTCACGTTGCTCATGATCACTGAGGGCAGCGGTGGTTTATTGGTACGCCGGCGGAGACGCTCCCGAACGCCTCCCCGTTTTCCTCGCTTGCGCCGCAGCCGAGCATGTGTCACACGTAAAGCCGCTGGCAGGTAATCCATTGCTGCATAATGATGTTTTTTTAAAGACAGCAGTGCACTCCTGGAATATACCAGTCTTTGATTTTGATCTCGATCTATGTCCAATGCAAAGCATGAAATGAACATTCCCCCGATGATCAGAACCAAAAGTAGAAGGAATAGATAAGCGGCCATTGTTTAAGTCCACAAACAGCAATTTCGTATAAATCGCAGAACACCTTGCGTCGCATTTAAGTGTGTTAAACTTTACAACCCAAACTCTAAAATACTAAAACTAAAACAATCTTTAAAAGGCACTTTAACAAACAAACAAACAAACAATCGTAGCACGAGCCCGTGTCGCTGCAGAGCTGCGCCGCCGGAAGTCAAAATATTTTATTTATATATAAATAAAATTAAAATTAAAAAATAATTTATTTATAATTCAGATGAGAATAAAGTTAGTGTTGATTAAAATGAAGGAAAACAAATATATTGATATTAAATATAGCACATTCATTTTAAATTTATTTAGGTTTAATTACCAAACATACAATCTTAATTTAATTAAAAGCAAACAATGCATTTAAAATATATGGGTTGTAATATGCACATTTTCTTTTTAATAAAAAAAAGATATATATCCAAAAAGACAAGGCCTTAAAGGGTTAAACTCTTGTAACAGACACAATCTCTCTCTCTCTCTCACACACACACACACACACACACACACACAACACACACACACACACACACACACACACACACACACACACACACACACACACACACACACACACACACACACACACTGTTTAAAAGCAAGAAATATTTATCTAACCTGTTGAAAACAGTCTGCCGGTGCCATCTTTTAAACATTCATCATATTGCATTGGTTTTAATTTCTTGACCTCAAACAGAGCACTAATCTGTTTATTTTTAAGTTATTGATTAAAAAAGAAAAGATCACAAATGCGTTTTTAGTCATATAGTATTATTTTATACAGAAATAAATTATTTGTAATTCAGATGAGAATAATTTTAAGGAAAACAAATATATTGATCTGAATTATAGCACATGTTTTTATAAAATAAATTCAAGCAATACCCCCCCCCCCCCCCTCCCCCCCCCCCCCCCCCCACCTCCCCCAACCGAAATGGCACTAATTTTAAAATTAAACTGAAAAGCTCACGGCTGCACAGGCCTTCATAACAGTGCGCCTCCAACGCGAGGAGTGAGCAGAACAGAGCGAACGTTTTTTAGTTAATTTCTACTTTCATACAGGGTTTCTGCAGGGTTTAGTCAGTCAAATTTAACACCTTAAGACCTTAATTTAAGACAAGTCAAGTAGCACATCAATAACATTAGAACATCAATAACAAACAAAATACATAACTAGGGAATCACTAAACCGAGAGAATGATTCTGATTTTATTACATTTATTGTAGCTATGTTGTTGCGATCGATTGTGGATAATAAATAGGTTGTGCTGTTGACGCTCGCGCAGCCTCTCGAGGAGAAATCTATATGAGCGCAGCACACACACACACACTCAGTTAACAACATACTGTAACTGCCTCTAAAAATCTAAATGTGGAGTTTCTATATTTTAACATATGTGTTAAGCAGCCTCAATTATTTTTCCTGAATACAATATCAAAATGTGACATTGATTTCCTACAACAGTTCAATAAACAGTTAAAATTTAGTCACTTACATTTTAGATGTAATATTGGCTGTTTGTCTTCTGTTCCAGCAGCGAAAATAGTTCCAAAGAAAAATCACAGCAGAACCACAGCGCATCTCACAGGAACACTCATTGTTTTCATTACTGAATGATTCAGCATTTTGACCCGAATCGGTTCAGTTGAGTCAAAGATTCAATGACCCATTCTTAGACATCTGTCTCATTCTTGAATGAATCAACCGTTTAAACGAATCGTTTGAATGAATGAATAAATGACTCACTCATTAATACGGCGCCGCCTGCGCCACCTATTGGCAGTTTAGTGTTATGTTTATAAGTAGCCTAGTATACTTCTTTCCACTGTTTCTTATTTGTACATTTAAATCAATTTCATAATATATATATATATATATATATGAAGAGTTCAGATGCAAAAGCCTCTAAATGTCATCTGAAATTTTCTTCTAAGATGATAATTTTTATCAAGCTTGTATATTTAAATTCATTAATTTCACTTAAATGACAATTAATGGGTAATTTTTCTTGCCATTTAAGTGAGATTATTGAACTTAAATATATGAGCTTGATAAAAATGATCATTTTAGAATAAAATTTCAGATGGCATTTAGAGGCTTTTGCATCTGAACTCTTCATATATATATATATATATATATATATATATATATATATATATATATATATATATATATATATATATATATATATATATATATATATATATATATATATATATATATATATATATATAACAGTCTGTTTCATTTTGAGCCTTGAATTGGACTCTCAAGGGTTGGCTTTCTAAATATGTATGTGTTATTATGTGTCTATTCAGAATGACTTATGAGCAGAAACCTTTTTATTTTGGATATGTCAGGAATGCATCACTAGCCAAAATTGGGGATGTCTAGAAAGGGTAAATAAGCTTTAAAATCAAGAGAACAATAGGACACAATTTGACACAAGAGGGCAGTATAGCCCTATTTATGATTTTGAGTTAAAACTATCACCCGAAGAGATTCTAAAAGAATGGTAAAGTTTGATGCGTTGCCACGGCAACAGTTTCAAAGATATCAAGAATCCATTCACAGGTCTTCATCTGCCGTGTATTTACATTATACAGATGAAGTTTGAAGCAAATCGGGTAAAAATAAGAGGGTGATTTCAAAGCATTTTGAAAGTGACACACTTCCTGCTGCCAGTTGGTGGCGCTATAATTTGACTCACAATAGTCACATCCATGTGATTGGACTCTTACAGTGAACACACTGCTGAAGTTTCATCAAGATCAGTTAATGTATGCAGAAGTTATAACACACTTCCTGTTTCCATTATTCGCCATAAATTCGTTTCCTCGCCACGGCCAAACCGTTCGAGATATCAAAAATCCCCTGGCAATTTTTCATCCTCAATGTCTTGACTTCATGCTGACTGAGTTTCGTGGCGATTGGTTGAATTCTCTAGGAGTAGTATATCGAATTCCAGGGGCATACGCTTTCAAACAAACCATAATAGCCGACTTCCTGTTGGGCTGGGGTAAAAAGTAAAAGTACAAAGGATATATGAATCGATGAGATCTACATGTGTACCGAGTTTCATATTATTACATGCAAGCGTGTTTGATTTATGGACCAAGTTTTCGGACCCCGTTCCAGGGGCGCTGTCGAGCCCCCCTGCCACGCCCGGGTACCAGCTTCAGCCCGGCCCTGATGGCCGCGGGTTCTGACCCGTGTGCAAAGATTCAAGAGTTTTTGAGCACGTTAAGGGCCCCAAAGGTGCGCTGAGAGTCTCAAAAGTATCCAAAAAGAATATTAAAGTTTGATGCATTGTCACGGCAACAGCATCTAAGATATCAACAATCCTTTCACAGGTCTACATCTGGCGTGTATCTACATTATACACATCAAGTTTGAAGCAAATCGGGTAAAGCCTGTTTGATTTATGGACCAAGTTTTCGGACCCCGTTCCAGGGGGCGCTGTCGAGCCCCCCTGCCACGCCGGGTACCAGCTTCAGCCCGGCCCTGATGGCCGCGGTTTCTGACCCGTGTGCAAAGTTTCAAGAGTTTTTGAGCATGTTAAGGGCCCCAAAAGTGCGCTAAGAATCTCAAAAGTATCCAAAAAGAATATTAAAGTTTGATGCGTTGTCACTGCAACAGCATCTAAGATATCAACAATCCTTTCACAGGTCTACATCTGGCTTGTGTCTACATTATACACATCAAGTTTGAAGCAAATAGGGTAAAGCGTGTTGGATATATGGACCAAATTGTCGGACCCGTTCAAGGGGGCGCTGTCGAGCCCCCCTGCCACGCCCGGGTACCAGCTTCAGCCTGGCCCTGATGGCCGCGGGTTTTGTCCTGTGTGCAAAGTTTCAAGAGTTTTCGAGCACGTTAAGAACCCCAAAAGTGCCCGAAAGCATAAAAAAGCATGAAAAAGCTTAAAAAAAGGAATATTAATGTTTGATGCATTGCCATGGCAACAGTGTCTAAGATATCAATAATCCTTTCACAGGTCTACATCTGGCATGTGTCTACATTATGCACATGAAGTTTGAAGCAAATCGGGTAAAAATAAGAGGGTGATTTAAAAGCATTTTGAAAGTGACACACTTCCTGCTGCCAGTTGGTGGCGCTATAACTTTGACTCACAATAGTCACATCCATGTGATCGGGCTCTTACAACGAACACACTGCTGAAGTTTCATCAAGATTAGTTAATGTATGCAGTAGTTATAACACACTTCCTGTTTCACGTTTCTCGCCATAATTTCGTTTCCTCGCCACGGCCAAACCGTTCGAGATATCAAAAATCCCCTGGCAATTTTTCATCCTCAGTGTCTTGACTTCATGCACACCGAGTTTCGTGCCGTGTGTTTGAATTCTCTAGGAGGAGTGTTTCACATTCCATTGCATGCGTTTTCCAAACAACCCTTAATAGCCGACTTCCTGTTGGGCTGGGGTAAAAAGTTAGAGTGCGAAGTATATATGAAACGATGAGATCTACATGTGTACCGAGTTTCATATTATTACATGCAAGCGTGTTTGATTTATGGACCATGTTTTCGGACCCCGTTCCAGGGGGCGCTGTCGAGCCCCCTGCCACGCCCGGGTACCATCTTCAGCCCGGCCCTGATGGCCGCGGGTTCTGACATGTGTGCAAAGTTTCAGGAGTTTTTGAGCATGTTAAGGCCTCCAAAAGTGTCCAAAAGGTAGTAAAAAAAAAAAAAAAAAAAAAAATAATAATAATAATAAATATAGCTGCGAGCAGCGATTACGGGCCCAAGCCGGTGGCACCGCAACCCTGGTGCACCAGGGTGGCGGTACCGCCGGCTTTGGCCCTTCATCGCTGCTCGCAGCTATATTTATTTATATATATATATATATATATATATATATATATATATATATATATATATATATAAAGCCGGTGGCATCGCCACCCTGGTGCCTTTAGGGTTATTGTGCACGACGTGACACAAAATATCTGCTCGCTATCTGCCGAACGGCTCTGGTAGTCCCGCTTCAGCACTGATGATGTTGTAGAAATAGTGTGCTCTGGTTGGTCTGGATTATTCGGGATTTTTTATTTTATACAGAAATAAGTTATTTATAATTCAGATGAGAATAAAGTTAGTGTTGATTAAAATGAAGGAAAACAAATATATTGATCTGAAATATAGCACATTCATTTTACATTTATTTAGGTTCAATTACCAAACATACAATCTTAATTTAATTTAAAGCAAACTATACATTAAATATACATGGGTTGTATGCACATTTTTTTTTTATAAAAATATATATATATATCCAAAAAGACAAGGCTTAAAAACTCTTGTCACTGTAACAGACACAATCTCTCTCTCTCTCACACACACACACACACACACACACACACACACACACACACACACACACACACACACACACACACACACACACACACACACACACACACACACACACACACACACACACACACACACACACACACACACACATCAAGTCACATTTTAGATGCAATATTGAATAAGCAGAAAAATCGGATTTTCTGCTCTGAAAATATAAATAAGCATACAAATTGAATAAGCACTTTGAATATTCTAAACAGAATAAGCATTAGTCGCTAATGAATAAGTACTAGTACTTAATGGAATAGATACTAATATCTAAAAAATAAGTACTAGTAGCATGAAAATAGAGACTAGTATGTTAAAATGATTAAATGTTAAAACGGCTTGCCATATTGGCTCAGAGAGAGAGAGAGAGAAAATGACATTTTAGATAATAGTACCTATTAATAGATACTAGTATTTATTCAATAAATACTAGTTCTAAGTCATTACATACTAGTACCTATTAAATAGATACCAGTACTTATTCATTAGCTACTAATACGTATTCAAAAGAATATCTAAAGAATAAGCACTACTATCTAAAGAATAGGCACTAGTACTAAAGAATAAGCACTAGTCGCTAATGAATAAGTACTATTACTTAATGGAATAGATACTAGTATCTAAAAAATAAGTACTAGTAGCATGAAAAAAGAGACTAGTAGGTTAAAATGATTAAATGTTAAAACGGCTTGCCATATTGACTCAGAGCATCAAAAGCATCAAACAAGAATATTAAAGTTTGATGCGTTGCCACAGCAACAGTTTCAAAGATATCAAGAATCCCTTCACAGGTCTTCATCTGCAGTGTATTTACATTATACAGATGAAGTTTGAAGCAAATCGGGTAAAAATAAGAGGGTGATTTCAAAGCCTTTAGGAAGTGACACACTTCCTGCTGCCAGTTGGTGGCGCTATAACTTTGACTCACAATAGTCACATCCATGTGATCGGACTCTTACAGCGAACACACTGCTGAAGTTTCATCAAGATCAGTTAATGTATGCAGAAGTTATAACACACTTCCTGTTTCCATTATTCGCCATAAATTCGTTTCCTCGCCACGGCCAAACCGTTCGAGATATCAAAAATCCCCTGGCAATTTTTCATCCTCAATGTCTTGACTTCATGCTGACTGAGTTTCGTGGCGATTGGTTGAATTCTCTAGGAGTAGTATATCGAATTCCAGGGGCATACGCTTTCAAACAAACCATAATAGCCGACTTCCTGTTGGGCTGGGGTAAAAAGTAAAAGTACAAAGGATATATGAATCGATGAGATCTATATGTGTACCAAGTTTCATATTATTACATGCAAGCGTGTTTGATTTATGGACCAAGTTTTCAGACCCCGTTCCAGGGGGCGCTGTCGAGCCCCCCTGCCACGCCCGGGTACCAGCTTCAGCCCGACCCTGATGGCCGCGGGTTCTGACCCGTGTGCAAAGATTCAAGAGTTTTTGAGCACGTTAAGGGCCCCAAAAGTGCGCTGAGAGTCTCAAAAGTATCCAAAAAGAATATTAAAGTTTGATGCGTTGTCACGGCAACAGCATCTAAGATATCAACAATCCTTTCACAGGTCTACATCTGGCGTGTGTCTACATTATACACATCAAGTTTGAAGCAAATCGGGTAAAGCCTGTTTGATTTATGGACCAAGTTTTCGGACCCCGTTCCAGGGGGCGCTGTCGAGCCCCCCTGCCACGCCCGGGTACCAGCTTCAGCCCGGCCCTGATGGCCGCGGTTTCTGACCCGTGTGCAAAGTTTCAAGAGTTTTTGAGCATGTTAAGGGCCCCAAAAGTGCGCTAAGAATCTCAAAAGTATCCAAAAAGAATATTAAAGTTTGATGCGTTGTCACGGCAACAGCATCTAAGATATCAACAATCCTTTCACAGGTCTACATCTGGCTTGTGTCTACATTATACACATCAAGTTTGAAGCAAATAGGGTAAAGCGTGTTGGATATATGGACCAAATTGTCGGAACCGTTCAAGGGGGCGCTGTCGAGCCCCCCTGCCACGCCCGGGTACCAGCTTCAGCCTGGCCCTGATGGCCGCGGGTTTTGTCCTGTGTGCAAAGTTTCAAGAGTTTTCGAGCACGTTAAGAACCCCAAAAGTGCCCGAAAGCATAAAAAAGCATGAAAAAGCTTAAAAAAAGGAATATTAATGTTTGATGCATTGCCATGGCAACAGTGTCTAAGATATCAATAATCCTTTCACAGGTCTACATCTGGCATGTGTCTACATTATGCACATGAAGTTTGAAGCAAATCGGGTAAAAATAAGAGGGTGATTTAAAAGCATTTTGAAAGTGACACACTTCCTGCTGCCAGTTGGTGGCGCTATAACTTTGACTCACAATAGTCACATCCATGTGATCGGGCTCTTACAACGAACACACTGCTGAAGTTTCATCAAGATTAGTTAATGTATGCAGTAGTTATGACACACTTCCTGTTTCACGTTTCTCGCCATAATTTCGTTTCCTCGCCACGGCCAAACCGTTCGAGATATCAAAAATCCCCTGGCAATTTTTCATCCTCAGTGTCTTGACTTCATGCACACCGAGTTTCGTGCCGTGTGTTTGAATTCTCTAGGAGGAGTGTTTCACATTCCATTGCATGCGTTTTCCAAACAACCCTTAATAGCCGACTTCCTGTTGGGCTGGGGTAAAAAGTTAGAGTGCGAAGTATATATGAAACGATGAGATCTACATGTGTACCGAGTTTCATATTATTACATGCAAGCGTGTTTGATTTATGGACCATGTTTTCGGACCCTGTTCCAGGGGGCGCTGTCGAGCCCCCCTGCCACGCCCGGGTACCATCTTCAGCCCGGCCCTGATGGCCGCGGGTTCTGACATGTGTGCAAAGTTTCAGGAGTTTTTGAGCATGTTAAGGCCTCCAAAAGTGTCCAAAAGGTAGTAAAAAAAAATAAAATAAAATAATAATAATAATAATAAATATAGCTGCGAGCAGCGATTACGGGCCCAAGCCGGTGGCACCGCAACCCTGGTGCACCAGGGTGGCGGTACCGCCGGCTTTGGCCCTTCATCGCTGCTCGCAGCTATATTTATTTATATATATATATATATATATATATATATATATATATATATATATATATATATATATATAAAGCCGGTGGCATCGCCACCCTGGTGCCTTTAGGGTTATTGTGCACGACGTGACACAAAATATCTGCTCGCTATCTGCCGAACGGCTCTGGTAGTCCCGCTTCAGCACTGATGATGTTGTAGAAATAGTGTGCTCTGGTTGGTCTGGATTATTCGGGATTTTTTATTTTATACAGAAATAAGTTATTTATAATTCAGATGAGAATAAAGTTAGTGTTGATTAAAATGAAGGAAAACAAATATATTGATCTGAAATATAGCACATTCATTTTACATTTATTTAGGTTCAATTACCAAACATACAATCTTAATTTAATTTAAAGCAAACTATACATTAAATATACATGGGTTGTATGCACATTTTTTTTTTTATAAAAATATATATATACATCCAAAAAGACAAGGCTTAAAAACTCTTGTCACTGTAACAGACACAATCTCTCTCTCTCTCACACACACACACACACACACACACACACACACACACACACACACACACACACACACACACACACACACACACACACACACACACACACACACACACACACACACACACATCAAGTCACATTTTAGATGCAATATTGAATAAGCAGAAAAATCGGATTTTCTGCTCTGAAAATATAAATAAGCATACAAATTGAATAAGCACTTTGAATATTCTAAACAGAATAAGCATTAGTCGCTAATGAATAAGTACTAGTACTTAATGGAATAGATACTAATATCTAAAAAATAAGTACTAGTAGCATGAAAATAGAGACTAGTATGTTAAAATGATTAAATGTTAAAACGGCTTGCCATATTGGCTCAGAGAGAGAGAGAGAGAGAAAATGACATTTTAGATAATAGTACCTATTAATAGATACTAGTATTTATTCAATAAATACTAGTTCTAAGTCATTACATACTAGTACCTATTAAATAGATACCAGTACTTATTCATTAGCTACTAATACGTATTCAAAAGAATATCTAAAGAATAAGCACTACTATCTAAAGAATAGGCACTAGTACTAAAGAATAAGCACTAGTCGCTAATGAATAAGTACTATTACTTAATGGAATAGATACTAGTATCTAAAAAATAAGTACTAGTAGCATGAAAAAAGAGACTAGTAGGTTAAAATGATTAAATGTTAAAACGGCTTGCCATATTGACTCAGAGCATCAAAAGCATCAAACAAGAATATTAAAGTTTGATGCGTTGCCACAGCAACAGTTTCAAAGATATCAAGAATCCCTTCACAGGTCTTCATCTGCAGTGTATTTACATTATACAGATGAAGTTTGAAGCAAATCGGGTAAAAATAAGAGGGTGATTTCAAAGCCTTTAGGAAGTGACACACTTCCTGCTGCCAGTTGGTGGTGCTATAACTTTGACTCACAATAGTCACATCCATGTGATCGGACTCTTACAGCGAACACACTGCTGAAGTTTCATCAAGATCAGTTAATGTATGCAGAAGTTATAACACACTTCCTGTTTCCATTATTCGCCATAAATTCGTTTCCTCGCCACGGCCAAACCGTTCGAGATATCAAAAATCCCCTGGCAATTTTTCATCCTCAATGTCTTGACTTCATGCTGACTGAGTTTCGTGGCGATTGGTTGAATTCTCTAGGAGTAGTATATCGAATTCCAGGGGCATACGCTTTCAAACAAACCATAATAGCCGACTTCCTGTTGGGCTGGGGTAAAAAGTAAAAGTACAAAGGATATATGAATCGATGAGATCTATATGTGTACCAAGTTTCATATTATTACATGCAAGCGTGTTTGATTTATGGACCAAGTTTTCAGACCCCGTTCCAGG
Organism: Chrosomus eos; assembly: GCA_036326025.1. Classification (NCBI taxonomy): domain Eukaryota; kingdom Metazoa; phylum Chordata; class Actinopteri; order Cypriniformes; family Leuciscidae; genus Chrosomus; species Chrosomus eos. Next base: position 34,565,947 of record CM070840.1, read on the forward strand.
GGGCGCTGTCGAGCCCCCCTGCCACGCCCGGGTACCAGCTTCAGCCCGGCCCTGATGGCCGCGGGTTCTGACCCGTGTGCAAAGATTCAAGAGTTTTTGAGCACGTTAAGGGCCCCAAAAGTGCGCTGAGAGTCTCAAAAGTATCCAAAAAGAATATTAAAGTTTGATGCGTTGTCACGGCAACAGCATCTAAGATATCAACAATCCTTTCACAGGTCTACATCTGGCGTGTGTCTACATTATACACATCAAGTTTGAAGCAAATCGGGTAAAGCCTGTTTGATTTATGGACCAAGTTTTCGGACCCCGTTCCAGGGGGCGCTGTCGAGCCCCCCTGCCACGCCCGGGTACCAGCTTCAGCCCGGCCCTGATGGCCGCGGTTTCTGACCCGTGTGCAAAGTTTCAAGAGTTTTTGAGCATGTTAAGGGCCCCAAAAGTGCGCTAAGAATCTCAAAAGTATCCAAAAAGAATATTAAAGTTTGATGCGTTGTCACGGCAACAGCATCTAAGATATCAACAATCCTTTCACAGGTCTACATCTGGCTTGTGTCTACATTATACACATCAAGTTTGAAGCAAATAGGGTAAAGCGTGTTGGATATATGGACCAAATTGTCGGAACCGTTCAAGGGGGCGCTGTCGAGCCCCCCTGCCACGCCCGGGTACCAGCTTCAGCCTGGCCCTGATGGCCGCGGGTTTTGTCCTGTGTGCAAAGTTTCAAGAGTTTTCGAGCACGTTAAGAACCCCAAAAGTGCCCGAAAGCATAAAAAAGCATGAAAAAGCTTAAAAAAAGGAATATTAATGTTTGATGCATTGCCATGGCAACAGTGTCTAAGATATCAATAATCCTTTCACAGGTCTACATCTGGCATGTGTCTACATTATGCACATGAAGTTTGAAGCAAATCGGGTAAAAATAAGAGGGTGATTTAAAAGCATTTTGAAAGTGACACACTTCCTGCTGCCAGTTGGTGGCGCTATAACTTTGACTCACAATAGTCACATCCATGTGATCGGGCTCTTACAACGAACACACTGCTGAAGTTTCATCAAGATTAGTTAATGTATGCAGTAGTTATGACACACTTCCTGTTTCACGTTTCTCGCCATAATTTCGTTTCCTCGCCACGGCCAAACCGTTCGAGATATCAAAAATCCCCTGGCAATTTTTCATCCTCAGTGTCTTGACTTCATGCACACCGAGTTTCGTGCCGTGTGTTTGAATTCTCTAGGAGGAGTGTTTCACATTCCATTGCATGCGTTTTCCAAACAACCCTTAATAGCCGACTTCCTGTTGGGCTGGGGTAAAAAGTTAGAGTGCGAAGTATATATGAAACGATGAGATCTACATGTGTACCGAGTTTCATATTATTACATGCAAGCGTGTTTGATTTATTTTTGTTTGCAAGTTTTGTTTGCAAGTTTCAGGAGTTTTTGAGCATGTTAAGGCCTCCAAAAGTGTCCAAAAGGTAGTAAAATAATAATAATAATAATAATAATAATAATAATAAATAATCCTTAGGAAAACAATAGGGCCTTCGCCCTTTGGGCTTGGGCCCTAATAATAAATATAGCTGCGAGCAGCGATTACGGGCCCAAGCCGGTGGCACCGCAACCCTGGTGCACCAGGGTGGCGGTACCGCCGGCTTTGGCCCTTCATCGCTGCTCGCAGCTATATTTATATATATATATATATAAAGCCGGTGGCACCGCCACCCTGGTCCCTTTAGGGTTATTGTGCACGACGTGACAAACTATCTGCTCGCTATCTGCCGAACGGCTCTGGTAGTCCCGCTTCAGCACTGATGATGTTGTAGAAATAGTGTGCTCTGGTTGGTCTGGATTATTCAGGATTTATTATTTTATACAGAAATAAGTTATTTATAATTCAGATGAGAATAAAGTTAGTGTTGATTAAAATGAAGGAAAACAAATATATTGATCTGAAATATAGCACATTCATTTTACATTTATTTAGGTTCAATTACCAAATATACAATCTTAATTTAATTTAAAGCAAACAATACATTTAAAATACATGGGTTGTATGCACATTATTTTTAATAAAAAATATATATATATCCAAAAAGACAAAGCTTAAAAACTCTTGTCACTGTAACAGACACAATCTCTCTCTCTCTCTCTCACACACACACACACACACACACACACACACACACACACACACACACACACACACACACACACACACACACACACACACACACCGTCAAGTCACTTACATTTTAGATGCAATATTGAATAAGCAGAAAAATCGGATTTTCTGCTCTGAAAATATAAATAAGCATACAAATTGAATAAGCACTTTGAATATTCTAAACAGAATAAGCACTAGTCGCTAATGAATAAGTACTAGTACTTAATGGAATAGATACTAATATCTAAAAAATAAGTACTAGTAGCATGAAAATAGAGACTAGTATGTTAAAATGTATTATGTATTACTATACCACAGTATTTACATTATACAGATGAAGTTTGAAGCAAATCGGGTAAAAATAAGAGGGTGATTTCAAAGCCTTTAGGAAGTGACACACTTCCTGCTGCCAGTTGGTGGCGCTATAACTTTGACTCACAATAGTCACATCCATGTGATCGGACTCTTACAGCGAACACACTGCTGAAGTTTCATCAAGATCAGTTAATGTATGCAGAAGTTATAACACACTTCCTGTTTCCATTATTCGCCATAAATTCGTTTCCTCGCCACGGCCAAACCGTTCGAGATATCAAAAATCCCCTGGCAATTTTTCATCCTCAATGTCTTGACTTCATGCTGACTGAGTTTCGTGGCGATTGGTTGAATTCTCTAGGAGTAGTATATCGAATTCCAGGGGCATACGCTTTCAAACAAACCATAATAGCCGACTTCCTGTTGGGCTGGGGTAAAAAGTAAAAGTACAAAGGATATATGAATCGATGAGATCTATATGTGTACCAAGTTTCATATTATTACATGCAAGCGTGTTTGATTTATGGACCAAGTTTTCAGACCCCGTTCCAGGGGGCGCTGTCGAGCCCCCCTGCCACGCCCGGGTACCAGCTTCAGCCCGGCCCTGATGGCCGCGGTTTCTGACCCGTGTGCAAAGTTTCAAGAGTTTTTGAGCATGTTAAGGGCCCCAAAAGTGCGCTAAGAATCTCAAAAGTATCCAAAAAGAATATTAAAGTTTGATGCGTTGTCACGGCAACAGCATCTAAGATATCAACAATCCTTTCACAGGTCTACATCTGGCTTGTGTCTACATTATACACATCAAGTTTGAAGCAAATAGGGTAAAGCGTGTTGGATATATGGACCAAATTGTCGGAACCGTTCAAGGGGGCGCTGTCGAGCCCCCCTGCCACGCCCGGGTACCAGCTTCAGCCTGGCCCTGATGGCCGCGGGTTTTGTCCTGTGTGCAAAGTTTCAAGAGTTTTCGAGCACGTTAAGAACCCCAAAAGTGCCCGAAAGCATAAAAAAGCATGAAAAAGCTTAAAAAAAGGAATATTAATGTTTGATGCATTGCCATGGCAACAGTGTCTAAGATATCAATAATCCTTTCACAGGTCTACATCTGGCATGTGTCTACATTATGCACATGAAGTTTGAAGCAAATCGGGTAAAAATAAGAGGGTGATTTAAAAGCATTTTGAAAGTGACACACTTCCTGCTGCCAGTTGGTGGCGCTATAACTTTGACTCACAATAGTCACATCCATGTGATCGGGCTCTTACAACGAACACACTGCTGAAGTTTCATCAAGATTAGTTAATGTATGCAGTAGTTATGACACACTTCCTGTTTCACGTTTCTCGCCATAATTTCGTTTCCTCGCCACGGCCAAACCGTTCGAGATATCAAAAATCCCCTGGCAATTTTTCATCCTCAGTGTCTTGACTTCATGCACACCGAGTTTCGTGCCGTGTGTTTGAATTCTCTAGGAGGAGTGTTTCACATTCCATTGCATGCGTTTTCCAAACAACCCTTAATAGCCGACTTCCTGTTGGGCTGGGGTAAAAAGTTAGAGTGCGAAGTATATATGAAACGATGAGATCTACATGTGTACCGAGTTTCATATTATTACATGCAAGCGTGTTTGATTTATGGACCATGTTTTTGGACCCCGTTCCAGGGGGCGCTGTCGAGCCCCCCTGCCACGCCCGGGTACCATCTGCAGCCCGGCCCTGATGGCCGCGGGTTCTGACATGTTTGCAAAGTTTCAGGAGTTTTTGAGTATGTTAAGGCCTCCAAAAGTGTCCAAAAGGTAGTAAAATAATAATAATAATAATAATAATAATAATAATAATAATAATAATAATAATAATAATAATAATAATAATAAATAATCCTTAGGAAAACAATAGGGCCTTCGCCCTTTGGGCTTGGGCCCTAATAATAAATATAGCTGCGAGCAGCGATTACGGGCCCAAGCCGGTGGCACCGCAACCCTGGTGCACCAGGGTGGCGGTACCGCCGGCTTTTGGCCCTTCATCGCTGCTCGCAGCTATATTTATATATATATATATATATAAAGCCGGTGGCACCGCCACCCTGGTCCCTTTAGGGTTATTGTGCACGACGTGACAAACTATCTGCTCGCTATCTGCTTGAACGGCTCTGGTAGTCCCGCTTCAGCACTGATGATGTTGTAGAAATAGTGTGCTCTGGTTGGTCTGGATTATTCAGGATTTATTATTTTATACAGAAATAAGTTATTTATAATTCAGATGAGAATAAAGTTAGTGTTGATTAAAATGAAGGAAAACAAATATATTGATCTGAAATATAGCACATTCATTTTACATTTATTTAGGTTCAATTACCAAATATACAATCTTAATTTAATTTAAAGCAAACAATACATTTAAAATACATGGGTTGTATGCACATTATTTTTAATAAAAAATATATATATATATATCCAAAAAGACAAAGCTTAAAAACTCTTGTCACTGTAACAGACACAATCTCTCTCTCTCTCTCTCACACACACACACACACACACACACACACACACACACACACACACACCACACACGTCAAGTCACTTACATTTTAGATGCAATATTGAATAAGCAGAAAAATTGGATTTTCTGCTCTGAAAATATAAATAAGCATACAAATTGAATAAGCACTTTGAATATTCTAAACAGAATAAGCACTAGTCGCTAATGAATAAGTACTAGTACTTAATGGAATAGATACTAATATCTAAAAAATAAGTACTAGTAGCATGAAAATAGAGACTAGTATGTTAAAATGATTAAATGTTAAAACGGCTTGCCATATTGGCTCAGAGAGAGAGAGAGAGAGAGAGAGAGAGAGAGAGAGAGAGAAAATGACATTTTAGATAATAGTAACTATTAAAAGATACTAGTACTTATTCATTAGCTACTAATACGTATTCAAAAGAATATCTAAAGAATAAGCACTAGTATCTAAAGAATAAGCGCTAGTCGCTAATGAATAAGTACTAGTACTTAATGGAATAGATACTAGTATCTAAAAAATCAGTACTAGTAGCATGAAAATAGAGACTAGTAGGTTAAAATGATTAAATGTTAAAACGGCTTGCCATATTGGCTCAGAGCATCAAAAGCATCAAACAAGAATATTAAAGTTTGATGCGTTGCCACGGCAACAGTATCTAAGATATCAATAATCCTTTCTCAGGTCTACATCTGCTGTGTGTTTACATTATACACATAAAGTTTGAAGCAAATTGGGTGAAAATAAGAGGGTGATTTCAAAGCATTTAGGAAGTGACAGACTTCCTGCTGCCAGTTGGTGGCGCTATGACTTTGACTCACAATAGTCACATCCATGTGATCGGACACTTACACCGAACACACTGCTGAAGTTCCATCAAGATCAGTTAATGTATGCAGAAGTTATAACACACTTCCTGTTTCCATTATTCGCCATAAATTCGTTTCCTCGCCACGGCCAAACCGTTCGAGATATCAAAAATCCCCTGGCAATTTTTCATCCTCAATGTCTTGACTTCATGCTGACTGAGTTTCGTGGCGATTGGTTGAATTCTCTAGGAGTAGTATATCGAATTCCAGGGGCATACGCTTTCAAACAAACCATAATAGCCGACTTCCTGTTGGGCTGGGGTAAAAAGTAAAAGTACAAAGGATATATGAATCAATGAGATCTATATGTGTACCAAGTTTCATATTATTACATGCAAGCGTGTTTGATTTATGGACCAAGTTTTCGGACCCCGTTCCAGGGGCCGCTGTCGAGCCCCCCTGCCACGCCCGGGTACCAGCTTCAGCCCGGCCCTGATGGCCGCGGGTTCTGACCCGTGTGCAAAGATTTAAGAGTTTTTGAGCACGTTAAGGGCCCCAAAGGTGCGCTGAGAGTCTCAAAAGTATCCAAAAAGAATATTAAAGTTTGATGCATTGTCACGGCAACAGCATCTAAGATATCAACAATCCTTTCACAGGTCTACATCTGGCGTGTGTCTACATTATACACATCAAGTTTGAAGCAAATCGGGTAAAGCCTGTTTGATTTATGGACCAAGTTTTCGGACCCCGTTCCAGGGGGCGCTGTCGAGCCCCCCTGCCACGCCCGGGTACCAGCTTCAGCCCGGCCCTGATGGCCGCGGTTTCTGACCCGTGTGCAAAGTTTCAAGAGTTTTTGAGCATGTTAAGGGCCCCAAAAGTGCGCTAAGAATCTCAAAAGTATCCAAAAAGAATATTAAAGTTTGATGCGTTGTCACGGCAACAGCATCTAAGATATCAACAATCCTTTCACAGGTCTACATCTGGCTTGTGTCTACATTATACACATCAAGTTTGAAGCAAATAGGGTAAAGCGTGTTGGATATATGGACCAAATTGTCGGACCCGTTCAAGGGGGCGCTGTCGAGCCCCCCTGCCACGCCCAGGTACCATCTTCAGCCCGGCCCTGATGGCCGCGGGTTCTGACATATGTGCAAAGTTTCAAGAGTTTTCGAGCATATTAAGGCCTCCAAAAGTGTCCAAAAGGTAGTAAAATAATAATAATAATAATAATAATAATAATAAATAATCCTTAGGAAAACAATAGGGCCTTCGCCCTTAGGGCTTGGGCCCTAATAATAATAATAATAATAAATAATCCTTAGGAAAACAATAGGGCCTTCGCCCTTAGGGCTTGGGCCCTAATAAATAATCCTTAGTAAAACAATAGGGCCTTCGCCCTTAGGGCTTGGGCCCTAATAATCCTTAGGAAAACAATAGGGCCTTCGCCCTTAGGGCTTGGGCCCTAATAAACAGACCAATTCCAAGAGGGTCCTCACACCATCGGTGCTCAGGCCCTAATTACATATCTTCCTTAGTAGTTAACAGTAGTGAAGAAGTAGTTAATGAAGAATTACCTACTAGTTCTTCAAGAATTCCTTATTAGTTATGCAGTAAGTAAGATACAGTATTCTAAAGTGTTACCCAGAAAGGTTTTTGCATACTTATCCATAATAAGTATATTTCCAGAGAATCAAACCGACAGGCAGATGTGCCTATATCACCTATATCATGCGCACAAGAGCTTAATGCATGTAAGTGAATCATGCTCATAGTATCGGACATCTGCCTGTCGGTTTGATTCTTTGGTTCAATAACCGGTCTTGTGGCTCCTAGTGTAGCCTTTAAAGCCTTCATTTTCAAACTGGGTTTTCGTCTTGTGTCAAGGCACACACACTGGCTCGTTGATCTGTACGTTTATAAATGTTTTATTCGGCTAATGCTAGTAACGTGACACATATGGCAATTCCTGAGTAATCTTCTGCAAACTTCAATACTTAGTTAACCGGCTCATTTGGTTCTTGTGTGCTACTTCGTCTCTTCGTCTTGCATTATCAACCCAGAACTAACGTTGGATTCAGTTTGATTTTGTGAATCGCTTTGACCGGTTCCTTCCTATGAACCAGCTTAAAAGAACGATTCATTCAAGAATTGGACATCAATATCCTTGCTCTCCCTCATTTCTGAGTTTGGCTAACTTTACAGTTTACATGTAGAAATATGTATATTTTTGTAAGTTTGTATATATGCTTGAATGTACAATTTGGATGTATTGACATTATCTGACTGATAGATAAAATATTTACCTACACACAGCTTTTGAAACTTAATAGGTTTCCCTTCTTTTTTGACTACATAAAAAAAGGTATTTTAAATCGGACAAAAAGACAAATATACAAGACTGTTTCCTGTAGGGAAACAACTACAATTCAATGAAGTATTTTGGCAGCTCTTTGATTGGTGAAATTTTCTTTATTGATTAATGTTGTTTTTCAACAGAAATTCAGGTGTTAAACAATATTATTTTATAAATAACATGAAATAATGCGAACGGTTGGCTTCAACAACATATAAGAGGTATTGTATGAAAGTATTCACCCTTTCAACGGAGGTCTATGGGAATTTGGGCCTTTTCGGAAGCCCAATATTGGAATTCTGTAAGTCAGATCAATTAGACAAGATAAAGCATACTTAGTGTTAATAATAAATACACTTTGTTAGTGTGATTTTATTTTTTTAACCAAACCAATTGCAGTGAGATGTTATTTTATATTGCCTTTATAAATTATTGTGACTAACAAGTTAATTTTTAAGAAATGGATTATGTTTAGGGGTGTTGGACTGTAAACCGGGCTGAAAAAATAGATTAAACATCTTTCACTTAAATAGTTGAAATTAACAAAATGACAAATAAAAATGTGTTCATTTTGCTGAATGAGATTAATAAATGAGAGTCAGTAAAATGACGTTCCCATCACTGTTACCCAGCATTTTAGGGACAACAAATAGTTCATTGTACATGAATGAAGATGGAAGTATTTTGAACACAGTTCATTCAGTATGACTCAGAGTTTTCCATCTTGTGAAAGTCTTTTAATTTAGTTATGATATCACAGAGCAGGAATGCTAGTGTGTTGCTATAATACATTTCTCATTATAGTTTATAATTCACTATAAACCAAACCTAAAATGAAATATTATATTGCAAAGCCGTGAAACAATTATACCACAATATCAAAAAAATTAGGTAAATAAGTGCCTAATCAGCCAAGTATGTCTTGGGTCAAAATCCAAAGCTAGTATATTTAGGGCCCGAGCACCCGTGTGAGGACCCTCTTGAAACTGTTAGGATTATTTTTTTATTAATTTTTTTTTATATATTTTTCTTTTTTTTATTTATTTATTTGTATTTTTTCTGCAAAGTAAGCCCCATTTTCGAGGCCGCAACATGCTCGAAAAGTCACCAAATTTTGCACACATGTCAGGACTGGTGAAAAATTTTGTATTTTGTGGATTTCGCGGATGGGCTTGGCAAAATGGCTCGCTAGCGCCACCTAGAAAATTAGAAAAAATTAGCCCCTCGTCCATGTTCGACCTACATGCACGAAATTTGGTGGGGACGTGTATCCTATGAAGACGCACAAAAAAGCCTCAAGAACCCATACCCATCGCCATGACACAGGAAGTGGTTGTAACTTCAGTATACATGCTCACAGCTGCACCAAACTTTACATGTAGGATAAGAGTCCCGCCCTGAACTCATGTACATGCCCACATTCACCCACAGTCATAGCGCCACCTGCTGGCAACAGGAAGTGACGTATTACACCTTCATGCAGTGTCTGAAAAGCGTAGCAAATTCACAGCCGCACTGGCAGAGCTCCATAATATGCAACAGAATATGCGGCCGCATCACTCCCCGATGCGCTACATGTGCGAGGGCCCACCCATCGCTGCTTGCAGCTTTAATTTTTTTTTTTTCTGCAAAGTAAGCCCCATTTTCGAGGCTGCAACATGCTCGAAAAGTCACCAAATTTTGCACACATGTCAGGACTGGTGAAAAATTTTGTATATTGTGGGTTTTGCGGATGGGCGTGGCAAAATGGCTCGCTAGCGCCACCTAGAATATTAGAAAAAATTAGCCCCTCGTCCATGTTCGACCTACATGCACGAAATTCGGTGGGGACGTGTATCATATCAAGACGCACAAAAAAGCCTCAAGAACCCATACCCTAAACTCGACAGGAATTCCGCCATTTTGAATTTGGCGGCCATTTTGGGACGATTTACACATTCCGTACTTTGACGAACTCCTCCTAGGGATTTAGTCGGATCGACTTCAAATTTCTGCTGTGCCTTCTAAAGGCATTGACGATGAAAAGTTGTGCTATCTGCACGTTTTCGTCAATGGGCGTGTCCGTGGCATCGATGATTCGCCATGAAACAGGAAGTTGGAGTAACTTTGCTGTACATGCTCAGATCTGCACCAAATTTTGCACGCTTGACAAGAGTCCCGCCCTGAACACATGTACATGCCGACATTAACCCCCAGTCATAGCGCCACCTGCTGGCAACAGGAAGTGACATTTAACGAAGCAGCCCCCGCCGCACGTTTGACCTACATGTACGAAATTTCTGTGGCATATCAACCATGTCCAGACACACAAAAAAGCCTCTTGGAGCGATGCCCTAAACCCAACAGGAAGTTGGCCATTTTAAATTTTACGTCAAATTTTGGCTGATTTACACACTCCGTACTTTAACGAACTCCTCCTAGGGATTTAGTCCGATCGACTTGAAATTTCTGCGGTGCCTTCTAAAGGCATTGACGATGAAAAGTTGTGCTATCTGCGAGTTTTCGTCAATCGGTGTGTCCGTGGCATGGCATCAAAGATCAACTCATCGCCATGACACAGGAAGTGGTTGTAATTTCAGTGTACATGCTCACATCTGCACCAAACTTTACATGTAGGATAAGAGTCCCGCCATGAACTCATGTACATGCCCACATTCACCCACAGTCATAGCGCCACCTGCTGGCAACAGGAAGTGACGTATAACACCTTCATGCAGTGTCTGAAAAGCGTAGCAAATTCACAGCCGCACTGGCAGAGCTCCAGAATATGCAACAGAATATGCGGCCACATCACTCCCCGACGCGCTACATGTGCGAGGGCCTGCCCATCGCTGCTTGCAGCTTTAATTTATTTTCTTTTTTTTATTTTTTTTTTTAAAAATCTTTTCTGCAAAGTAAGCCCCATTTTCGAGGCCGCAACATGCTCGAAAAGTCACAAAATTTTGCACACATGTCAGGACTGGTGAAAAATTTTGTATTTTGAGGGTTTCGCGGATGGGCGAGGCAAAATGGCTCGCTAGCGCCACCTAGAAAATTGAAAAAAATTAGCCCCTCGTCCATGTTCGACCTACATGCACGAAATTTGGTGGTGACGTGTATCATATCAACACGCACAAAGAAGCCTCAAGAACCCATACCCTAAACTCGACAGGAAGTCCGCCGTTTTGAATTTGGCGGCCATTTTGGGACGATTTACACACTCCGTACTTTAACGAACTCCTCCTAGGGATTTAGTCGGATCGACTTCAAATTTCTGCTGTGCCTTCTAAAGGCATTGACGATGAAAAGTTGTGCTCTCTGCGCATTTTCGTCAATGGGCGTGTCCGTGGCATCGATGATTCGCCATGAAACAGGAAGTTGGAGTAACTTTGCTGTACATGCTCAGATCTGCACTAAATTTTGCACGCTTGACAAGAGTCCCACCCTGAACACATATACATGCCGACATTCACCCCCAGTCATAGCGCCACCTGCTGGCAACAGGAAGTGACCTTTAATGAAGCAGCCCCCGCTGCCCGTTTGACCTACATGTACGAAATGTCTGTGGCACATCAACCATGTCCAGACGCACAAAAAAGCCTCTTAGAGCGATGCCCTAAACCCAACAGGAAGTCGGCCATTTTTAATTTTACATCAAATTTTGGCTGATTTACACACTCCGTACTTTAACGTACTCCTCCTAGGGATTTAGTCCGATCGACTTGAAATTTCTGCTGTGCCTTCTAAAGGCATTGACGATGAAAAGTTGTGCTATCTGCGAGTTTTCATCAATCGGTGTGTCCGTGGCGTTGCGTCAAACATCAAGTCTTCGCCATGACACAGGAAGTGGTTGTAACTTCAATGTGTATACTCACATTTATATAAAATTTTACACATTTAATAAGAGTCCCGCCCTGAACACATGCACTTGCCGACATTCACCCACAGTCATAGCGCCACCTGCTGGCAAAGGAAGTGACGTATAACACCTTCATGCAGTGTCCGAAAAGCATAGCAAATTCACAGCCGCACCGGCAGAGCTCCAGAATATGCAACGCGGCTGCATCACGCCCCGACGTGCTACATGTGCGAGGGCCCGCCCATCGCTGCTTGCAGCTTTAATTTACTTTGATTTTGTTTGTCTACAGTAGTCACTTGATGCTGGATCTAGGTGCAGTAGTCACTGGAAGCTGAATCTAGGTGCAGTAGTCACTGGAAGCTGTATCTAGGTGCAGTAGTCACTGGAAGCTGGATCTAGGCGCAGTAGTCACTGGAAGCTGTATCTAGGTGCAGTAGTCACTGGAAGCTGGATCTAGATGCAGTAGTCACTGGAAGCTGGATCTAGGTGCAGTAGTCACTGGAAGCTGGATCTAGGTGCAGTAGTCACTGGAAGCTGGATCTAGACGCAGTAGTCACTGGAAGCTGGATCTAGATGCAGTAGTCACTGGAAGCTGGATCTAGGTGCAGTAGTCACTGGAAGCTGGATCTAGGTGCAGTAGTCACTGGAAGCTGGATCTAGGTGCAGTAGTCATTGGAAGCTGGATCTAGGTGCAGTAGTAACTGGAAGCTGGATCTAGGTGCAGTAGTCATTGGAAGCTGGATCTACTGTAGGTGCAGTAGTCACTGGAAGCTGGATCTCGGTGCAGTAGTCAATGGAAGCTGGATCTACTGTAGGTACAGTAGTGTTCGGATTCATCAATCGGATTGATTTCATTCCGATTGAACCATGTAAACGCAGCTAGTGTAACTGTCACCTACTGGAGTGCCCTTGAGAGCCACCAGAGGGCACTCCACATCAGACTATTGTCATTCCCTCACAAACTACATTTCCCATAACTCCCTACCCGGACTCATCATCACTAATTGCATCCACCTGTGTCTCATTACCTTGAGCGTGTTTGTATCCTGTTTCTCCCGTGTCCTGGTTCTCTTGATTCACTGCTTGTCCTCTCAGGTTTCTCTCTTTGCCTCAGCCCTGATCTGTTATTGTTTGGATTGTTTGTGTATAACCCTTGCTTGTTATCTGGATTACGTCTTTGGATTAACCTGTTTAATAAATACTGCATTTGGATCCTCAACCTTTGAGCAGTACGTGACAGGATGTATAACTTTAAGCAATTGGAGTTATTTTTGTTGTCTTTTAAGTGGCATTGTAGGTTGATCCTAATCATGAACCTAATCAACCTAATGTAGCAGAGAATTTAAAATATAATGTTTCCATGTAATGTAAGCAAGATATTTTGAAGAACGATTGGAACCAAACAGTTGTTTGGCATTATTGACTTCCATAGTAGAACAAAAATACTATGGAAGTCAATGGTGCCAAAGTTCCAATCCTTCTTCAAAATATCTTGCTTTGCGTTCAGCAGAAGAAAGAAACTCATACAGGTTTGCACAAACTTGAGGGTGAGAAAATGATGACAGAATTTTCATTTTTGGGTGGAGTATCCCTTTAAGCATAAATGCACTAGTACTTAGTGTTTAACTTGTTCATATATATATATATATATATATATATATATATATATATATATATATATATATATATATATATATATATATATATATATATATATATATATATATTAATATTTTATTATTATTATTATTATTATTATTATTATTATTATTATATATATATATTTTTTAATTAAAGTGTCTTGCACTTACATGCCCAGCCCTTAGGGTTAAAAGACACTAATGACATAAAACAAACATAATACACAAAGATGGCCATCATACAAAGCACATAATCTATCCTCTTCTGGGACACCTTTATAGCGCCCCACCTCAATCTGCAAGGGCAACACCCCAGCTCTAAGCTGGGCACACAAAGACCTCTGTAATCTAGTTAACCAACATTTGACATAAGGCTCTGTGGAGTATTCATTTTTAAAGTGAACATAACTTCTCAATTTGGGCTTATTTAACACCTGCCATTGCCATTGCTCTTTGTAAGAATTAAACAAAAACTGCCTGACCTGAGATATATCACATTGTAAAGTATTTGTAAATATATACTGAGCTTTTACTGATGAGAGTATTCCAAGGACCTCCATTGACCAAAGATAATTGTGAGCTTTATCCCAATCAAAAACTTTCCGAGTAAGTCTATCTTCAGGTAATCTTATAAAACGATTCCATAATCTTATTATTTCCACCTTTTGTATCACCATACAAGGCTCCCAGCCCATATCTCCCTCTAGCGCAGCTCTAGTAGTGAACCTGTGCACTCCAAGGAAACACCTCATGGCCCTGCTCTGCAATCTATTACATTCAGGAGCATCTTCGAAGCCCCAGACCCCTGCTGCATAAAACAAAATAGATACCACCATACTGTCAAACAGCTGGGTAAATGTTGCATAACCTATTTCTGGGCAAAGCTTCATCCTATTAATAACGGCTCCCAGGGCCCTCCCTACAGACTCAGACAAAACCCTTCTCCCTTCTGAGAATGTCATATTTTCATGAAAAAGGAAACCAAGATATTTATAAGTTATGGAATACATAAGCTGTGTTTGTCCAAAAAAAGAACTCAAATTCACTGCGTAACACAGATAGTTTCCTAAAATGGACAACTTGTGTTTTATCCCCATTTATAGAAAGTCTCCATTTATTACACCAATCCTTCATAATGCCCAACATTCTTTGTAGTTTAGTTTCTTCATCTGCGCAAACAACAATATCATTTGCATGTAATAAAATGCTGAGGTTAAAACCATCAATGTCTATACCCAAATTTGCTAGCTTTATCTCTTGAGCCAGATCATTCACAAAAAGCGCAAAAGAGTGGGTGAAAGAACATCTCCCTGTTTAACCTCAAATGAAGTGGGGAACCATCCTGTCCTCATGTCATTAATCTGTACACAGGCCACTGGAGCCTTGTACAGAGCTCTGATGGAATTATACAGGTGACCTGTAATACCAACAGTGTTGGGGGTAACGAGTTACAAAGTAACGAATTACAGTAACGATATTACTTTTTTGGGTAATGAAGTAAAGTAACGCATTACACTAAAAATATCGGTAACTACACTACTTTACTATTCTATAGGAACGCGCTTTCCTGCGTTACCCAAGCCGTGTTTGCCTGTGTGTAAAGTTCTGTCTTGTGGTGCGCGCACCGTTGCCATAGAGATCGATTTGAGTGAAATAGCTGCCGGTGCGAAGGAAAGAGGGAAATAGAGACGGAGACAGGTGTCTCTGCAGCGCGAGTCTCCGCAGACTTTGCCCGCACCTCCCCAAACGGACGAGGCGTTTATACTCGACGTGCTCGCCGTTGTACTATTTCTGTGAAACGACGTGGCGACTCGAGTAATTGTCCTCTTAACCATCAGGAATCAAAGGTGAGAAGAAGAAAGATCCACACGTGCTACGTTTATTTTAGTACATCACCACCAATAACACTACAAAAAGAATCGTGTACGTAAAATCCAGTAAACCCTGAGATTATTATTTGTGACATTAGAACAAAATATGTGGATATAAAAACATGTATACATGTAAAGAACTAAATCAACGATCTCTTAAATATTTTCTAATTTCACTAAACATTTCAAGAAGTTTCGTGGACATTTTATAAAACATGGATATTTTTATTAAAAAGGCTTATTATGCTATTGTAGGCTCATTTTGTAAACATAAGCAACTGATTTAGACGCGCAAACGGTGTGCCGGTGCGGTGAGATGTACGTGCTTGTGCAGATTCGGCTTCTTGAAGTCGTTCATCATCGGATGCGGCGCCGCGCTCGCTGTTACCAAAAGTGGTAACACTTTATAATAACTGCACGCTATTAATCATTAGTTAAGCATGAGTAAACAGTTAATTCATAATGTATAAAGTATTAATAGACATTAATAAGCAGTTTATAAATACAGTTATAAATGTTTTTTTCCTGATTTACAAGCCTATCTATAATGTGTTTAATAATTGTATTTTCATACTTTGTTAATGATCAATTAATAATTTCTAAATGAAGTATTGCATTATTTACAAACCAGTTATTTAAGAGTTGTCAGTGATTCGTAAGCTCACTTAGAAAGTGTAAGTAAATGGAGTAAATTCAGGTAGTTATAAAGCATTTTGTAGTGGTCAGTTAACTATATTTGTGAGCTCATCTAAAGTGAGGACTATTCATGCCTTGTAAAACATTTATAAATGAGATTTAAAGGCTCATTTATCTTCAAAACAGAAAAATGAAACAAACACAACACAGTGAAACAACACAAATCTCCGTTGTAAATGCTTTACAAGGCATGAATAGTCCTCACTTTAGATGAGCTCACAGAAATAGTTAACTGACCACTACTAAATGCTTTATAACTACCCGAATTAACCCTGAAATACAGTATAAATACATGTTAATAAAGCATGTATTAACACATTAAGTAACTATTACTATATGTCTGAATAATAAGATGTATAAATGTACATTTAAACAGTTTATTAATCATTTACTTACACTTTTTAAGTAATATTATGAACCACTGACAACTCTTAAATAAATGTTTTATAAATAATGCGATGCATCATTTAGAAATGATAAATTGATCATGAATAAAGTATGAAAATACAATTATTAAACACATTATATATATGATTTTAAATCAAGAATAAAGCAATTATAGCTGTATTCACAAACTGCTTATTAATGTCTATTAATGCTTTATAAATGATGAATTAACTGTTTACTAATGCTTAACTAATGATTAACAGTGTGCAGTTATTATAAAGTGTTACCCAAAAAGTTTTTCTCAAGTCTTGGAGAGCAGCAGGTAACACAAAACGAAATGAACAGGCTTGTTGCAGGGTTCATTGTAGACATGCTTCCCCTGCCGACCATTGAATCGCCCGCCAAGAAAAATGCATTTTAAATTTAGATTAAAAATTTAAAAGTGACCTTTATTTTATTATTTTTCATTGACCACTAAATTTTTTGTTTTTATTGCCATGAGTCGAATAAAAAGCTGGTTTTGTTCTCAGGAGAAGAGTTTAATTCTCATGTTTCCCAAAGCCTGTGTTTTGAAACTTGTGTGTTGACCCCATTTTAAAATGACCGCACCATAGCCTCCTTTACCCTGTTGTTTGTGGATTTTACAGTGAGATATATTTATTTGTGCAGACAGGGATATTGTTCTTTCATATGGTTTTACATGTCATTTTGTATAGATTTATACAATAAACACTATGCAGACAGGCTATGTGATGATAGGGCTATGATGTTTGTCCATGTATCTACACGGTAAATTAAGAAACGGGAAAGTAAAGTAATAAGTAGTGAAGTTACTTTTCAAACGCAGTAACTAGTAAAGTAATCTCATTACAATTTACAGAAGTAACTAGTAACTAATTACTTTTTTTGAGTAACTACCCCAACACTGAATACCAATAGAAAGTAACTTATATTTCAACAAATCTCTATTAACCCAATCAAAAGCTTTTTAAAGTCAACAAAACAAACAAAAGTACTTTTATTTTCCTGCAACCTTGCTCTAATGACAGATGATAAAACATAAATATGGTCAATACATGCTCTGTGTTTTCTAAACCCATTCTGTTCATCCACCAAAATTCCATTAGTTTCAATATATTCACTCAGTCGGTTGTTAATAATACCAGAAAACACTTTACATGCTGTACTTAGCAAACTTATTCCAATATAATTCAAAGGCAATCTTGGGTCAGCCTGTGTGGTCTTTGGAATAGGCTTAATGATCGAACTATACCACACCGAGGGAACAGTCCCACTCTTAAAACAGTATTGGAATAACATGTGGAGAGTATTTAACAGCTTGGGGCATTTAAGAACCTCATTAGAAAGTTCATCCACACCAACGTCTTTATAAGGTTTGCTTCTATCAATTACCTTCTGAACTTCTTCTAAGGAAATATCATTGTTTCGCACACTACTAAGATAGGGTGTTTCCAACATAACAGATCCAACTTCAATTAAAGCTGCAAGCAGCTATGGGCGGGCCCTCGCACATGTAGCGCGTCGGGGAGTGATGCGGCCGCATATTCGGTTGCATATTCTGGAGCTCTGCCAGTGCGGCTGTGAATTTGCTACGCTTTTCAGACACTGCTTGAAGGCGTTATACGTCACTTCCTGTTGCCAGCAGGTGGCGCTATGACTGTGGATGAATGTGGGCATGTACATGAGTTCAGGGCGGGACTCTTATCCTACATGTAAAGTTTGGTGCAGCTGTGAGCATGTACACTGAAGTTACAACCACTTCCTGTGTCATGGCGATGAGTTGATCTTTGATGCCATGCCACGGACACACCGATTGACGAAAACTCGCAGATAGCACAACTTTTCATCGTCGATGCCTTTAGAAGGCACAGCAGAAATTTCGTCAAGAGAGTTCGTTAAAGTACGGAGTGTGTAAATCAGCAAAAATTTTACGTAAAATTCAAAATGGTCGACTTCCTGTTGGGTTTAGGGCATCGCTCCAAGAGGCTTTTTTGTGCATCTGGACATGGTTGATGTGCCACAGAAATTTCGTACATGTAGGTCAAACGTGCGGCGGGGGCTGCTTCGTTAAAGGTCACTTCCTGTTGCCAGCAGGTGGCGCTATGACTGGGGGTGAATGTCGGCATGTACATGTGTTCAGGGCGGGACTCTTGTCAAGCGTGCAAAATTTGGCGGATTTCTGAGCATGTACAGCAAAGTTACCCCAACTTCCTGTTTCATGGCGAATCATCGATGCCACGG
Source organism: Chrosomus eos (assembly GCA_036326025.1). Classification (NCBI taxonomy): domain Eukaryota; kingdom Metazoa; phylum Chordata; class Actinopteri; order Cypriniformes; family Leuciscidae; genus Chrosomus; species Chrosomus eos. The sequence continues at coordinate 34,584,793 of CM070840.1, forward strand.
ACATGCCCATTGACGAAAACACGCAGAGAGCACAAATTTTCATCGTCAATGCCTTTAGAAGGCACAGCAGAAATTTGAAGTCAATCCGACTAAATACCTAGGAGGAGTTCGTTAAAGTACGGAGTGTGTAAATCGTCCCAAAATGGCCGCCAAATTCAAAATGGCGGACTTCCTGTCGAGTTTAGGGTATGGGTTCTTGAGGCTTTTTTGTGCGTCTTGTTATGATACACGTCCCCACTAAATTTCGTGCATGTAGGTCGAACATGGACGAGGGGCTGAAACCCACAAAATACAACATTTTTCACCAGTCCTGACATGTGTGCAAAATTTGGTGACTTTTCGAGCATGTTGCGGCCTCGAAAATGGGGCTTACTTTGCAGAATAAATAAATAAATAAATAAATAATCCTAACAGTTTCAAGAGGGTCCTCGCACGGGTGCTCGGGCCCTAATTAGATTTTTCAATTTACATATCTCAGCTAGAAATGCATCATTGAACTGGTTAGAGCTAGAACAAGTGTACAAATCTCTATAATCTTTCTCCCATCTGTCCAATATTTTATCTATCTCGAATACTGACCCCCCACTTTCCGTGACTATTTCAAATGGAATTAATTTATTTCTCTTTGGGCCAAGCTTGTTTATTTATTTCCAAAAATGCTGTGGATTAGTATTTTGAGAAATATTTATTTCAATAGCTTTACCTTTCCTATAACTCATTTTATACATTCTAAGTTTTTTATTAAAATCATACTGACAGGTTTTAAATATACAGTGCAAATTCTTCCTTAAAACAGGCTCCTTGCATTTTAAATATCTTTTCTCTGCCACACGAAGATTTGACCAAATATTCTGTAATTGATTATTCCAAAACGGTTGTTTAATTTGATACCATTTCTTGTGGGCCCGTTTTCCATGCAGTTTTGACTCATATTGACTCATTTCCCCATACAAAACCCCACAGAAAAGTTCATAACAACAATCAACATTATCCTGTGCTTCCCTGCCCTTGTCTAATTGTACTATAACATTTTTTAGAGCTTCATCAAAAATTGTCCTTGATGTTTCTTATTGGTAGTTTACGAAGTGATGTAATATCAGCACTATTTATAAACATCTCTGCTGTTTGAAAATGTAAATAAAGCATAGAATGATCAGGGGGTCTACTCCTCTCATCTATTAGCCCTCGGGACCCAGTTCTTTCCAATAATTCAAATGGAGTGAATACTTTAAATTCACTACATGTTCTTAAATCTTCATGTCTCGTCACAATATAATCAACTGCCGCCTTACCCCTAACAAAAATAGATGTGAAATTATCATACTCCGGGTTTATTCTTCCATTAACCACACAGCATTTCGACTCTTTAAGCAAATCAATCAAACTTTCCCCATGCTTGTTCAAGCCCAAGTCCAATACCACTCTAGGACTAATATCATCCTCATCAACATAGTCTCTGTGGTGCGCAACACGACTATTCAGATTCCCACAAATATAAACATAATCAGCCTCAACCATAAAAATCAAAGACAATGTGCATAAAAAAGGTCAGCATTACGGCCCCATGTCGAAGTTTCAGGAGACAAATAACATGAAATCAAAATAAATGAGTATTGTGAGCTTGTGTGCTCAAACCGCAAACACAGAATTCCATCATAAGTCTTGTCCTCAATCGTTACAGAAAATTGTCCAAAATCGTTTTTTTGATAAATACACCCACACCCCCGGAGGCTTTGACAGCTCTTTTATTATGAGCCACACGATTATGTCCAATCCAACTGTATCCATGAAGCTCAGGTATAAGAGCGGACAAATGAGTCTCATTTAATGAAATAATTCTTGGCTCAAACGAAAGAAGCATCTCCTTAATTGCTTTAGCCACCTCGCGCTTGAATACTTCTTTACTCTCACTAATAAGTTTTTCCATAGACTTACGCAGACTTTCCATTTTATCATTCATTTGTTTTTCAATTGTAGTCTGCATAGTGTCCATTTTTGCGCTAAGCGCACGTAGTTCATTCATTAAAGCCGCGTGGTCGCTATCGGCGTCTTTCTTACGGTGTCTAGTACCATGAGCCATCTTGCCCTCTTCCTCATTAGTTAAGCACCAACACACTAGTGATTAATGATTAACTTAACATATAGTAAGGGCATATTAGCCATTGAAGGATCCACATTAATTGTCTTTATTAGTACTGTATTAATGACAACTTTCACTTTAGAACAGGTGATCAAATTGTCTTTTTTACACTATTATACCAATTTATAACCAGAAACAGCACTAATTAAACATTGTCGCGGCGAACGCCCCTTTTCGTCGGCGATCAGGCGGAACAAATTATCACTCACCTGTGGGCAATCAAGCAGGAAAGATACGCACATTTCAGATTCAATGTGTCAGCTAGTACCAGCAACAACGCCAGTACAGCACGAGAAAGGAAAGCGGCTTTCTAATCAGACTTCACTGAAGCTGTGCAGATATCGGTACCAAATCAAAAGACTGAACAGACAGCCGGTAAGATCGCCACATTAATCAGACTTTGTTGCACGCTGATGAGGCGTTGAGGTGCGGGTGGAAGAAGACACTTATGTTTGCGTGCTGTAGTATTTGTGTGTTGTAGACACTCACGTGGTATTTACGAAATCACTTAATTTAGTTATTTAATTCTGATATGTGCTCCGACATTTGGGATATTGTTGATTTGGAAAGACATGGTTTAAAATCGTGCATGGTCCTATTTTTATATAATATTTGCCTAAAATGGAAATTAAAAATATTTAAATGTTAAAATAGTAGTTTGTACAATTTTAATGGGAGTGAATATGTACTGAAAATATTTTGTATGGGTAAAAAATGAGTTAAATTCACTGTTTGAATATTGAAATACTCATGCAATTCATTGTGCCTCCTGTAATTTAAATAGTAATTTAATGTTTGTGAATGAATTTGAACTTAAATGGTTCATGAAGAGATCTGTGTATTTACTTTTATATATATGTCTAGTGCTAAGTTTGATAATTAATTACTTTTGAGCTCTTTGTGTCTGCTTTACCTCAAACATGCAAAAAAGTAAATTGTTGGTGTTTTCTGGTTTTGAAGGTTTTTCACCTGTAATGTCTGGGCTTCAAGAGGTGAAGACAAATAAAAGAAAAAAGGGCAAAGATCCAAATTGAGGCCTGGTTATTGAGTGAAACAGTTTAATGTTCATGATTGGTACATCCCTATCAAGTGAGGGTTAAAGCACAGCTAAAGAAGTAAAACACTTGACAAACATAGTTATTAGATATTGTTCTGTTAACGTAATAGATGGTGAATCACATATATATATATATATATATATATATATATATATAAGTACAAAAATACACACAAAATAAACACAAAAATACTGTTTTTCTAATATGGTTTTCCAAGTTGTAAATAATGGCTAAGAGACGTTTACTGTTTATTCAGTTAATTATTAATTTCTAGCTTATTTTTGCTTTTTTATCACATGAATGTGGATCCTTCAAATGTTTAAAAAAATAGTAAAGAATGACTAGTATGCCTTTACTATATTTTATGTTAATCATTAATTACTAGTGTATTTATGCTTAACTAATGCTTAATTGTGGACCCTTAAAATAAAGTGTTACCAGTTGTTGTTTTTTTACACCACACAACTCTTAATTTGGTGAGTGAAACTGATCAGCTCTCTAAAAGAACATCTTCTGAAAAGAATAATAGTAGACCAGTAAAGATTTGTAGTGTAGTCACACATACTGTGTGTATTTTTGAAAATTTTAGGCTTTTTTAGTTAATTCTCCTGAAACTGTAGGAGCTATAGAAATAAGTTTTATAGCTTGGCCCTGTTCTCTTGAGTCTCTACGAATCATTTAAGAAAGAGGTTTGGTCCGTTCTCATGGGATTGTAGGAGCCATTGAAATATAGTATACGGTTTGGTCCTTTCTCTGGAGTCTGTAGGATTTGTTAAAGAAACATTTTAGTCCGTTCGTCCAGAAATTGTAGAAACTGTATAATGTTTGGGACTGATGTTGCTGCAAGAATTGGATTGGGAATTCTTGACTGGGTGCTAATTCAGTAGCCAATATAAGATTAATTTTAGGCTTGGGCCTTTTTCATGAGTCTGTAGGAACCTTTTAAATGATTTAGTTAATTCTCCTGAAACGGTAGGACCCATAGAAATAAGTTTTATAGCTTGGCCCTGTTCTCTTGAGTCTCTAAGAATCATTTAAGAAAGAGGTTTGGTCCGTTCTCATGAGACTGTAGGAGCCTTTGAAATAAGTATAAGTTTGGTCCTTTCTCTGGAGTATGCAGTTCGTCCAGAGAATGCAGAAACTGTATAAGGTTTGGGACTGATGTTGCTGCAAGAATTGTTAATTCTTGACTGGGTGCTAATTCAGTAACCAATATTTTAGTTTTGAATTAAACATTGTAATTGTGTTAGAAACTAGAATTGTATTTGCTTTCTGATGAAAGATGCAGAAAGATTGATCAGAAAGATACAAATTTAAACCAATTCAGGTTAGAACTCAGAAAGAATTGAACAAGTCTTATTAATCAGGAGTTTTCTTTTGTTTTGAATGTAGGATTGAAAACTAAGCTGAGTTAGTAAATTGATGATTTGTCTGTGTAATTAAAATGGTCAGTCTAAAAAAAAAATGCTGAGATTTCAAATCTGAAAAAGTACCTTAAAGACTTTAACATCTTTGTTCTGCATTTCCACATTTGAGGGGATACATCTGCTGTAGTCTACACAAATCAAAGATAATGGCCAGGCAAAAAGGCCAACCACAGAAAAGCATGGAACAGAACCCCCAAATGTAACCATTGCTGAAATGAAAGACAACCTGTTTGAATATTTGGACAAAAGGCTGGGACTGAAGAAGTGCCATGATGACATGTGTCAGAAATATGCCATTAAAAATTCAGAAGATGGATTATGGGACTTGCAGGATATTAAAAGGATTTACGGAAAGACACATCGCTTAAGGACAAACACTAAGAGAGATGGATTATCGGTTATTCTGGGCAAACAAATTCAGCAACATTTGCAAAAGTGTAAGACTGACAAACTACATCGAGAGATCAATGCAGAAAAGGCAAAAGTTCAAGCACTTGCTGAACAACTGCAAAATGAAAAGAAGGAAAAAGAAAGACTCTTGAACAGGGGCGGACTGGCCATCTGTGTGATCTGGAGAATCACAGAACGGCCAGAACTCCAGGACAGCCGGCGGGCCGGCCCACCACCGCCACACACGCAGTCACAGACATCCCAAGTCTCCCGAAAATTCCGGGAGTCTCCCGCATATTGATAGCAGCTCCCTGAGTCCCGCAAATTAGTTAAAATTTCCCGGAATCTAGACCGAGCAAGAGCGCGCATGCGTAGCGCGCGCACGGAAGAGAGAGGGAGCGAGCGAGAGACCTTGCGTGTGTGTGCTAGTGTGCGTGTGTGCCTCACGAAGCGCATGTAAGGACCCAACCAATCAATTGTCAGTGCGAATCGGCTTTTATCTCTACTACTCCTGAATCGAATTAATCAGAAATTACTCGGCAAGTTACTTGTTAGGGCTGATGTTAGGAAGTGATATTCAGCGTGCTACATTTTTAATGATTACAGTAGTTAAAACAGCTAAACTTCAACATTTTAGCTGTAAAATACCACATGCAGTAGCTAATATTAATAAATATATTGTGCTTTTACTTTTAAAAATGTTGGTAACGTTAGGCTACAGCTGATGTTTACAAACTTTGAAGATTTTGAATGCAGAAGTTACATTTGTAATGGTGTATTTTCATTTAGATGTGGTATTATTATTTGTGCAGTAGCTAAGATTAATTACTGCATAAATTAATTAAGATTAGACTATTAAGTAATACATTCACTTTAAGACAGCATGGAATAGATTGTATAATATGCTGTTAGCTATAATTTGTATGGTATAGTATCATGAGCCACAATTAAAGTTGTGACACTCATGCCAAACGGCAGGCGTTATTGTTGTTGTTGTCGAGTTTCCGCGCGCCGATTGCTTTGGGCCAGGCCTAGTCAAAGTCCAGGGCCGTTTTTTTGTCCAAGTCCGTCCCTGCTCTTGAATGATAATGACAAGCTGTTAAAGTTGCTTTCTGGACGACAAAATCCCATAAAATCTAGCAGCAAGATAGAGAAAGAGTCACTCTATCCATTTAAAGACCTCAAGAAGATTCAACAACGTCAGTATCTGCTAGGAGAAAGTGACAACAGCTTGACTGAGAGCCCTGATGACAGTGATGTTGAACCTGAGACACATGTTCATGCCCCCAAGAAGATCAAGAAGATTAGACTTGCTCCTGTAATTGTCAAGAACAGAAGGACTGAAATTGAAGTTGACAATGAGGAGGAGTATGAGGAGGAAGGCGAAAGACGAACCCGCATCGTAAAAAAAACTATTAAGAAATATGTTCCCTGTAAGACATACCAGCCAGCTTCACCAGAGCAAGTAGACAAGTGGTCTAAGGAACTACCAGATGTGTACAAACAACCACAAAAGGTATGGCAAATTCTTCAGCGGTTGCAGAAAATCTATACCTTACACCCACTAGATGGAACAATGATACTTAATATCAACCTGAGAGACAGTGATCAAAAAAGACTCACTGGAAGTGTTGAATCCAGGGTAGGTGAGTCTCAGGAGAACATTGAGGCAGGATGGGAAGCTGTAAAAACTTTCTTGTTCGAACTGAAACCTGCAGAGATTAATTGGGCTAAAATTACCTCATGCATGCAGAAAACAGGAGAAACTGTTACAGAGTTTGAAGAACGCTTCATACAAACCTGGTTGGAACACTCCGGTTTAAATGACAGTGAGGAACTAGACAAGGATACTAGCATGCCTCTGAAAACTGCATTTGTGAATGGACTGAAACCTGAAATCTCAAAAGCCCTCAAAATCCGATATGACAGTGTTGGAACAGCCTTTAATCAGATTGTTGAATGGTCAGCAAAAATTGAAAGGACACATGAGGTCAAACTAAGAACTCTGCCATCCGGATCTTTAACACACAGCACAAGGAACATGGGGATTGATGTTGAAGAAAAATATTACTCTGAGAAAAACAAGTCCAATTACTATGGGTATTGGGCCTCATGAAGTGGAAACAAATGTTTGGGTAGGGAAAACGTACTCGGTTACTAACGTAACCTCGGTTCTCTCTAGAGAGGGAACGAGTACTGCGTAATATCTTACGCTATGGGGAAAACTCTTTTCCACGAGATATTGAAGCCAAAAATTATCCTTAATTTTTTACTAATGTAAAACGCTTTGCAGCAGCAAGCAGACCTAGGCGAGACAGCTCGCGCGCCTATTGGCTGCTCTGCGGCAATAGCAGCAGCCTATCGAGAGAGGCTCTGCGTGACGTCACGACGAATGGGGGCCCTTCGCGCCCATATCGTCACGTCCCGCCAGAAAGGGCGTGGTCTCGCCCTATATCTTGGCTCGATAGCTGCTCTTACGTCGGTTTTTATCGCCGAAGCGAACCAGAGCGTATTCCAAGCACGGCAAGATACGCAGTACTCGTTCCCTCTCTAGAGAGAACCGAGGTTACGTTAGTAACCGAGTACGTTCTCTTACGAGAGTATCTCTCGTACTGCGTAATATCTTACGCTATGGGGAACACAATGCAACACGCCGTGCTGGTAGGGATCCAACACCAAAGACCCAGGGGCCGAAGCCCGGGGCGCATATAGTGCATAATCACCATAAACTCACAGAGAGTGAGGGAAGAGAGGCTAGAAGCATCATTCCCTGTAAATAGCCTCCGAAAGGGGCCAATCATATGACAATAACCAAACCGTCAGGGTGAACATTCAGCCTGAACTGGGTGGCCACAAGTGTGTCAATTTTCAAATGAGCTGCTGTACCGGTCAGTGAGCGATACGCAGGCCAAACTCAGTATCCGAGCCGCACAGCGGGCAGATAGCACTGAATTCTATACCGCTAAAAGCTTAGCTTGTAAGGCGGGGACCTCCAGATTATAGTATTTTATAAATGTAGACGGCGAGGCCCAGCCCGCGGCCATACAAATATCTTGCAGGGTAACCCCGCTAGACCATGCCCACGAGGAGGCCATGCCTCTCGTGGAGTGCGCTCTAACACCCAAAGGGCACTGAAGGCCCTTAGAAGTGTAAGCCAGCGCTATGGCACCAACTATCCATCTGGATAAGCTCTGTTTCGACGCGGCAAGTCCCTTAGTACGGCCGCCAAACGAAACAAAAAGCTGCTCAGTCTGTCTGAAACCAGACGAGCGGGACACATAAGCCCTTAGTGCCCTGACAGGGCAAAGGAGACTCGCGTCCTTCTCCTCATTGAGAACCGGAAGGGCAGACAGGGAAATCACCTGGGCCCTGAACGGTGTGTTGAGGGATTTTGGCACGTAACCGTGCTTTGGTTTGAGTATGACCTTAGAGTCGTTAGGTCCAAACTCCATGCATGACGCGCTTACTGAGAGCGCTTGCAAGTCCCCTACGCGCTTCACTGAAGCGAGAGCCATAAGAAACGCCGTCTTGAAAGACAAGTGTTTCATGTCTGACGACTGGATTGGCTCGAATGGGGCGCCTTTCATGGCCTCCAAGACCGTGGAAAGGTCCCATGTCGGGACTGAAGGGGGCCTGGGAGGGTTTAGCCTCCGAGCTCCTCTAAGGAAACGCACGACTAAGTCGCTCTTTCCTAGTGACTGGCCAGACACCGGTTTTGCAAACGTTGCTATGGCCGCCACGTATACTTTGAGCGTGGAAGGGGACCTGCCCTTATCCAGTAGCTCCTGAAGGAAGGAAAGCACTTCCGTAACCCCGCAGTCTACAGGTGAAAAGCCCTGCGCTTGACACCACGCAGAGAACACAGACCACTTCGAGGAGTAGAGCCGTCTGGTAGACGGGGCTCTAGCCTGCGCGATCGTGTTTAGCACTCCCTCTGGGAGGTCAGCGGGTACCCGTTGATGGCCCATGCGTGCAGGGACCACAGATCTGGGCGAGGATGCCAAATCGAGCCTTCCGCCTGAGAGAGGAGGTCTCTCCTCAGCGGTAACGGCCATGGGGCAGCGCTGGTCAGCTGCATCAGGACAGGGAACCACGACTGGTTTGTCCAGAGCGGAGCTATGAGTAGCACTGGGCATCCCTCCCTCCTGATTCGCTCCAACACCTGAGGCAGGAGTGAGACAGGGGGAAAAGCATAAAGGGGGCGGCGGGGCCAGACATGGGCCAGCGCGTCCCGGCTTTTCGAGAAGAATCTCGGGCAGTGAGCGTTTTCTTGGGACGCGAACAGGTCCACCTGCGCTCTGCCAAACGTTTCCCACAGCAGCTGGATCGTCTGCGGGTGCAGAGACCATTCTCCTGCTGGAACGTTGTTTCTGGACAGCCTGTCTGGTCCCACATTTAGGTGACCAGGCACATGCGCCGCTCTCAGCGAGAGCAGGTTGTGCTGAGCCCAGACCAGGAGGCGTTCCGTCAGCCTGTAAAGGTTTCGGGACCTGACGCCGCCCTGGCGATTTATGTACGCCACCACTGACATGTTGTCCGACCGGACCAATACGTGGTGGCCTGTTATCTGGGGACAGAAGCGCCTTAGCGCTTTGTCGACTGCTATCAATTCCAAGCAGTTTATGTGTAGGAGCTTCTCCGCACTGACCACAGGCCAGCCAGCGGTCTGCCCTCGAGCAGCGCTCCCCACCCCGAAGTGGAGGCGTCCGTAGACACCACCTTCACACTTGAGGGGATCCCCAGACTCACGCCCGACTGATACCAGTCGGCCGCTTTCCATGGTTTCAGAGCCGAAATGCACTGATGGTCGACCCTGAGGCGAAACAGACCTGCGGTCCATGCCCTGGGGGGAACTCGTGCTTTTAGCCATAGCTGCAGTGGGCGCATGCGGAGCAGGCCCAACTGGAGTACAGAGGCTGCTGAGGCCATAAGACCCAGCATTTTCTGAAACCTTCTGAGCGGGACTATAGAGCCGTGGCGGAAGGATTTCGCGACGTGCTGGATATTCAATCCGCGCTCTGGTGACAGGCGTGCCGTCATGGATAGCGAGTCTAACACTGTTCCCAGAAAGGAAATCCTCCGACTGGGGAGCAGTGAGCTTTTCGCCCAATTGACTGTAAGGCCCAGCTTCTCGAGGTGCTCGAGTAATGTGGCCCTGTGTTCTAAGAGCTCCGTTCGTGAACGAGCTAGAATCAGCCAATCGTCCAAGTAATTCAAAACTCGCATGCCCCGAAGTCTCAGGGGAGCGAGGGCCGCGTCCATGCACTTCGTGAACGTACGGGGTGCTAGGGACAGGCCGAATGGCAGGACTGTGTATTGATATGCCTGGCCCTCGAAGGCGAATCTCAAGAATCGCCTGTGATGGGACGCTATTTGTATTTGGAAATACGCGTCTTTCAGATCTATTGACATGAACCAGTCTCCTTGGCGCACTTGCGCGAGGATTTTCCTGGTCGTAAGCATCCTGAACTGGCGTTTCACGAGCGCTCTGTTCAGCAGCCTCAGATCTAGAATGGGTCTGAGCCCACCATCTTTCTTCGGTACCAGAAAATATCTGCTGTATAAGCCCCCTTCGCTCTGAGCCTGAGATAAAGGTTCTATAGCCCCCTTTCTCAGTAGTTTCGCTATCTCGGCTCGAAGTAGATGAGATACTTCGCTTTTCACCGTAGTTTCGACGCGCGCCGCGTAGCGGCGAGGGCGTCGAGCGAATTGTAGCGAATAGCCTCTCTTTATAGTGTTCATCACCCACTCTGATACCCCGGGAAGCCTTGACCACGCATCCGCGTGAATAGCTAGGGGCAGAATGAAATCTGGGCTCTGGCCGCGGGAAAGCGGCGGCACAAGAGCCCGCGTGTGCTGGGAACACAGCGCCGTGTTTACGGCGTTCGAGGCGGGGGGCGCGCTGATCACAGCGGGCAGCCTGGCCGCGCTCATCTCCTCTGAGGCGGGTAGCGCCGAGAGAGAGAGCGGGGCGAATCCCGTGGGATTCGGCGTGTCTGTGAGGAAATGTGGGCGCGGGACCACGGGCACATTTGCTACACTGAAAACACTGTCGTTTAGGGCCGACTGAATGTGTGTTGGTTTCGTTTTTACAGAAACCGAGGGACACGCAGCGTGTAGTGTAAGCGGGCATGGGGATATGGGCGCGTTCACTACAGTGTTTGCACAATCGACCGGAGTCGATTTTATTTGTGCGAGCCCTGCACCGTGGCGGGCTGTGTCTGGGTGTGGGAATGGGCACTGGGGCGTGGGCATTCTTACAACACTCATAACACCATCGGCCGAGGCCGGGACACCAGAAAATACACTCTTTATTGGATTTATCTGGGTAGCCGTAAAAACAGCTTTTGTGTGCAGGCAAGCGGGCTGAGACACCGGCTGCTTCACTGCAAAATACACTGGTACAGTCACAACGCATGGGGCTGAACGAGCGAGAAGTTTTGGTGGAAATCCGGCCGCAGCGGGATCTGAACACCGTCGTTTTCCTAGAGTGGCTAGGAAGACTTTGGGGCCTCGGGCTTGATCTCAATCCTCGGCCGGGGCCCGCGGTGAGGGGGGCGGCGTCCGGCGGAGCGAGACCGCGGTCTCTGATCCCGGGCCTGGCGGCGCTGTGAGGCGGCGGCGGCGGAGGGCGGTGCAGGCTGGGGCTGAGAGCTGCGAGCAGGCGGCTTGGTGCGGCCTGTAGCGGAGCTCGAGCGCTTCGGCAGGAAGTGCTTCATAGCCTGAGAAGTCTTCTGCACCTCAACAAACCTGTCCGCGAAGTCCTTGACGGCCGTTCCGAACAGGCCCTCCGGGGAAATGGGCGCGTCGAGGAACACAGAGCGCTCGGCTTCCGTCATCTCAGACAGCGTCAACCATAAGTGTCTCTCGGCGACAGCGAGAGAGGCCATGTTCCGCCCCATGGCTTGCGCAGCGGCTTTAGAAGCGCGTAGAGCGAGGTCCGTAGCGCTCCTCAGGTCCGCCACACAGATAGCACCGGGTCCCTCCTCGTCCAGCTTGAGAAGGAGGTCTGCCTGGTAGATCTGCAGAATAGACATCGTGTGCAGCGCTGAGACTGCTTGCCCGGCGGCGGTGTAAGCGCGTCCGTGCAGTGATGATGTCACTCGGCAGGCTTTGGACGGGAGCGTCGTCTGAACCCGCCGTCCCGCAGAGGGCGGGCAGAGATGCGACGCGACAGCCGTCTCCACCGGAGGAATGGCGAGGTAGCCTCTACTTCCCGCACCGTCGACAGCGGAGAATGCCGCGGAGGTAGAGGTACGCATCCTGGCGGAAAAGGGGGCCTTCCACGACTTTGCAACCTCCTCGTGAAGTTCCGGGAGGAAGGGCGCGGGCCTAGATTTTGACGGAGCCTCGTCTTTGCCGAGAAAGCGCCCGTCTAATCTGTTGCGCGGCGGCAGCGTGGGTGCCTCCCAATCGAGGCCGATGCTTTCTACGGCCTTGGTGAGCAGACGCATCAGCTCAGACTCAATGCCGGCTCTCTTCCCAGAGGGTTGGCGGGGAGCGTTAGCGGAGGGGAGGTCCACAGAGCTCGCCCAATCCTCGCTATCCGAAGCCAAGAGAGAACACGCCTCGGTGTTGTCGTCCAACTCGATGGCGGACGCAGCGGCGGACGGCGGCCGCTGTCCGTCGGTGAGCGACTCGAGCGAAGCCGGCGAAGCTGGCGGGCGAACCGGCGAGCTTTGGCGGGCTGGAGATAGCTCGGGAGCGCGCTGGGCGCGGCGCTTCTTGCGACGCGGCGTCACGGCAGGCTGGGATACGGGCTCGGAGAACGAAGCCAGGCGAGTCCGCAGAGTCACCATAGGCAAACGTTCGCAGTGATGGCATCCGCCGTCAGCGAGCGCGATGGCCGCGTGATCCTCACCCAGGCAGGACACGCAGATGACATGTCGGTCCTCGTCGCTGAGCGGGGCTCGGCAAGAACCGCAGGAAGGCATCTTTAAAAAGACGCCGCTCTTTTAGAGGGGGGTGGGAAAAAGCAGATATGCAAACACACACACACACACTCTATGCAGAGGAAAGGATATAACGCCGGAAAGCACAGCAGGTACGGCGGCTGAAGGCGGCGAGGCCAGCGACTCCAGACTCAATGGCACGTCCCGCTGAAGGCTACAGGTCGACGGCGCGGCTTCTCACTCTGGATCCAGCGATGCGTGAGGCTTCGCTGAAGAGATAAAAATCGACGTAAGAGCAGCTATCGAGCCAAGATATAGGGCGAGACCACGCCCTTTCTGGCGGGACGTGACGATATGGGCGCGAAGGGCCCCCATTCGTCGTGACGTCACGCAGAGCCTCTCTCGATAGGCTGCTGCTATTGCCGCAGAGCAGCCAATAGGCGCGCGAGCTGTCTCGCCTAGGTCTGCTTGCTGCTGCAAAGCGTTTTACATTAGTAAAAAATTAAGGATAATTTTTGGCTTCAATATCTCGTGGAAAAGAGTTTTCCCCATAGCGTAAGATATTACGCAGTACGAGAGATACTCTCGTAAGAGAACTACACAACCTTTATTAGGACTTGATGTTTTGCTAAAATTCAACTCATCTCTAACTTTTGAAGATGGCAAAGCAACATGGAATTTGAGGAGACTTGAAAAGACTGACTTGCAGCAGCACAGTATCTGGTCAGAAGATAAAGATGACTGTGGATTGCTACAAATGACCCCAGTATCATTCACAGGGAGAACACCACCGAGCACAAAACAATACCCTGTCAGCAAAGAATCTATCCAAGGCATTCTACCAATTGTTCAACAGCTAGAGAACCGTGGTATTTTGAAGAAAACTTGGCCTGTAAGAAAAGCTAATGGCACGTGGAGATTGACAGTAGACTACAGAGAAGCCAACAAATATGTGGATAAATTGACACCTCTAGTAGCTAACCCTGCTACCATTTAAACACCTTGAAACCAGAGCATGAATGGTTCACTGTCATTGACATGGCTAATGGCTTTTGGTCAGTACCCCTGGCAGCCGAGTCTCAGGCCTGGCTTGCTTTTACTGTTGCTGGCCAGCAATATCAATGGACACGTCTTCCACAAGGCTTCCACAACAGCCCTACTGTATACCACCAAGCTCTCAGAACACATTTAACGTCTCCAGAGATGCCACTTGTAACTTCAGAAATCATACAGTATGTGGATGATGTTCTTATTGCCTCAGAAACTGCAGAAGAACATGAGAAGGATGTCAGAGCCTTGCTGAATTACTGAATGATGTTCACCTTGGGTTAATGACTCTATACGCTCACTCCGACAAAAGTGTAGACGAGCAGAACGCAAATGGCTCAAGGATCGACTGCAGGTGTCATATGATATCTTGAGAGAATGTCTTCATGCTTTCCAGAAAGCTGTCAAGTCTGCCAAATCAAAATATCTTGCTGAAATTGTCTCTAAAAATCAGCATAGACCAAGAATTTTATTTTCCACCATTGACTCTGTTTTAAACCCTGTGGCTGATGCTTTCCCCACTGTGTCTGATTCTCTATGTGAAAATTTTTCATCTTTTTTTATCACAAAGATAAGAAGGTTAAGACCAGAAACAACGCAGAGCTCTCCTGTTTTCTGTGCAGTGCTTAGGTGCCCAACTACTTGGAGCAGGTTTGATTCCATTTCATTAACTACCTGCAAAGACATAGTTGAACATCTAAAACCTACTTCTTGTCCTAATGATACTATTCCGTCATACTTTTTTTAAGCAAATTATCGATACCATAGGGCCTGATCTCCTATGTTTCATCAACTTTTGTTTGAACACTGGTATGCTACCAGATTGTTTAAAACATGCGACAGTCACTCCCCTATTGAAAAAAACAAATCTCGCTACATTACCTGAGCTCCAAGGGTCACAAAGCAAGTTTAGAAAAGGCACAGATCATGCAGAAAGAGGTGATCTATTTAGGACAGAAGATATCCAAAGGTGAAAGAACAAAAACCCAAGACAGAACTAAAGCAATCAGAGAGATCCCTGAACCTAAAACAGTCCAAGAATGACCTACTAAAAGGAAATCCACCTTCCAAAGAAAATATCACACTTAACCCCTAGGGGTCGGCAGTATCGCCGACGATACCAGCTCACTTTTTTCCTTATCAGTGCAAAAGAGACTCAAATTACTCTGTTGATTTTGATCTTACATATAAGTGTTATACATCATTCAAAACTGTTAAATGTCTTCTTTTATTTGTGTACACTCATAATAAAAAAAAATGTTGTGTTTTTCGTAAAATAAAGAAAATGAACATGATGCGCGTTCTGCCGTCTCCCTCAATGTGAAGCTCATTCTGAAACGCGACAGAACATTATCTGTAACTCAGTAAATGTTTCTCACACAGACCTGAAACGTATGTCTTTACAACACTTTGAGTCTCTATTTTTAAATGATGTAAATCATATCAAAAACAAATATTCTCTGTTTAAGTAATTCGTATGAAAGCAAGGACGTACAGTTTCTCCAGCCTGAGCTCATTAAAGATAATGTGACCACGCCCGCGCGCAACAGCTGCTCGCATACTAATGAGCCATGTGGAGGAACGCAAACTGTTAACGACCTCAAAACAGAGAATCCGCGACTTCAGTCTTCAGTCCTGCTCTGCTTTTCACGAGTGTGCTGTGCTGTTTGTCTTGGATTTACATCAGACGAGTTAGAAGAACACAATTTGATTATAAGAAGGCTTTATAATAAGGTAAGACATGTCATTGTTAGTAGCATGTTAGCAGCATGTTATTGTTGCATAAACTTGTAGCTACTATTTAAACTGGTGCCAGACTAAAATGTACGTTATGAAATGTGATTGGAGTAAAACATGAAGCCTAATGCTAAATGTATATACATAAAAACATATGTTCGATAATTAAACAGCACGATACATAAGGCTCGTATGATTGTGAATATTATGTTTAGACTTGTGTTTATTGTGTTTGTGGATATCTGCTCACACGAAGATATGTATAATTATGTAAGAATATGCGATCGAGCCGGACCAAAAAACTATGAAACGTTATATAATATAACGTTTAGTTTGGTCCGGCTCGATCGCATTCAGTAAATGTTTGCATGCGCTGAGTTTGAGTCACGCGCGCTGTGGGTTTGAAAAGCAAAACAAACCAATCATTAGGCTTTATGGTTTTACTCCAGCAATCTAATCTCATAACGTTGTAAAGAATGGAAACGTTTTAAGTAACATGATAATCCATATAGTTTTCTCTAATGTAGTGTTACTGAACTTTTTAGTGATTTATAGGCTGCCTAGCTGCTACAGGCTATTGTTATTATTTCATGCAGCCCTTCATATGCCTACAACTACAAGGCACAACATATATTGGGAGTTCATATATATATATAGTATATGTATGTATTTAGCAAATTTCATAATTTGAACCAGAAAAATCTAAAATAGTTTCTCCTAATATCAGCATGTTCACAGCTGTTTTTTTGTTTTCTAAAAAATGTTTTACAGGGACCAGCACTGATGAGTCCAGCTGACATTCACGTGAGTCTCTGTACATGAACATGGTGAAAAATCAAACACCTTGGAGATGACAGGTATATGTTTTAGGAATGGCACAAAGCTGTGTGACTGTCCAAGTCTCTGTCTTTAGATCAGTGTGTTTTACTAATGTGCTTTTTTGTCTTTGGTTGTGTATCTTTTTGATTGTGTTGTAAATAACTAGTTTGTGTTGTAAATAAATCCAAACCATCTAAAAGCCATTCTTTTTTAAGTCTCTCCTCCTTCTTTGTGCAAGGCTTCTCACAATGACAGCACCTGATAGCACCTTATAGGGCTATTAGGGGAGGGCCTTTGTCTTTCTCAGGTGTGAAAACACTATATACTAATTGGTTGTTAACGCCCCTCCGCATAAAGCTTTCTTACACAAAACACGTCTTACAAATTTTAAGTCAATATATTGTCTTATCTGAATGAGTAGTCAGGATGATTTTCACATAGTTTTGAAGCAAATATTCTAGGCCACATGATACAATTTTCAAAAGTCTTGTGAAGAAATAATTAGTATGGGTTTTATGACCTTATTTCAGTGACAGTGTTTTTTTGTTTTTTCACAAACCACGCATAAACGTCATTATCTCAAAACTAAAAACTTGTACATACATGCTGCTGACATATTACTGTAGCAGAGTTTGTGCTGAATACAGTGTAATCAGACTTTAGCCATGAAAATGTCACAAGTAACGGAAATAAGCACAAATGTCAGAGCATTTCAGAACACCTCCAGGACCCAGAAAACACCTCAAACCCTGAGGGTTAATGAAGAAGCATGTACAGCATTTCAGAAACTGAAAAAGGCTTTAAGTGAAGCACCTGCCATTGGAATATCTGACACAGGGAGACCTTTTACCATGTTTATGAATGAAAAAGATGGATATGACAGCCATGTTAACACAAGAACATGGGGGTGAACAGAGACCAGCGGGTTACTACTCAACAAAATTAGATAACGTGGCTTTAGGTTTCGGTCCCTGTCTGAGAGCAGTGCAAGCAGTTTATCTGGCAGTTAGACTTGTTTTCAGTCTGACACTTGATCAAAAGTTGATTGTCAAATGCCCACATACAGTACATGCTCTGTTAACAATGCATAGAGCTTCTCAAGTGACCGCAAGCCGATGGGGAAATTGGCTGGCAGTACTAGAAGTATCGATGGGAAACGATATCAAGATGGCGCCGCTGTGTTTGGCAAGCCGTCTGTCGCTCTTCCTATTGTGGATTATTTTCAGTATTTTCTGCTTCTCTGTGATCAAAACGTGGCCTACAACTTTTATTTATGATCGGCAAATGTTGCTAGATCTGAAAACTTCAGTCATCATTAATATTAATAAGGATTTGTGGAGCGGTTCTCACCCGTTCTCCTCCTCATCACCGTGGATGAATATCCCGGAGCACCTGTGTCCGCACACCTCTAATCTTCCTCGCAAAAAACGCCGTAGAAGTCGCGGCAAACGAGGAGTTGCCGCTACTAGATTGAAAGCCAGAGTGAATGTTTCTGTCTGCTGTGCTGCACGGGATCGATCTTACCAGAGTCGTTGGATTCGACCTATTGTTCCTGACTCCCTCAATGTTTCTATGGTGTGTTTACTTCCCCGGGCTCGTCGAGGTGGAGTGAACCCTCAGTTTCTGCGCCCGCTAAACAGAGGGATTCAACCTGAGAGCGAATCTCTGCCGCCAAGGATGGCATTACTTAACGTGCGATCCTTGGTAAATAAGACTTTCATTTTACATGACTTTTTTATTTCACAAAAACTGGATGTCCTGTTTATGACGGAAACCTGGACTAAATTGGGGGATTCAAGTCCTTTTTCTGAACTTGTTCCCCAAAACTGCTCATTTTTTAATTCTCCATGACACTCCGGTCGCGGGGGAGGTTTGGCCGTTGTTTTTAAAAACTCTTTTCAAGGGCGCTTCATTCCGACAGACGCTTACACAAGCTTTGAGGTTCAAATGTCCTTAATGAACACGGAAAATCCAGTACTATGCGCAGTTGTTTACCGGCCCCCACAGTTCAACAATCTATTTCTGAGCGAATTTTCGAACTTTTTAGGGAATGTAGTAGCAATCTATGACCGAATTTTACTGCTTGGTGATTTTAACATTCATATCTGTTGTCCTAATAAGCTGCTAACCAAAGATTTTTGTAATCTAATGGATTATCTTGATTTTTCTCAATATGTACAATGTCCTACGCATGTTTATGGTCACAACTTGGACTTGGACTTGCTACCTTCAATTCTACCCAAGTAGAATTCGCTCTGTGCATGAGAAAAATGCTAACTTCCGGCTTGAGGGTGGAAGTTGGGTACTTCGTTTCCGGTTGCCGTTTTGTTTACATCAGTGGACCAGCGTTAAGTTAGTCTAATCGTTCACAATGTACCTAAAACATAAAAAACGTACTGTGGCTGAGCCTGAGCTGGATAAAGCGTAAAGCCTTGTTTAACTCGACGCGTCCGCATGAGCCCAAAGGTGCGCGCCGCAAAAATGACGTGATTGTAACAGCGCGCGCCTCCGCATCCCCTAGACACCACTTACTACACACAATAGGCTTTTTTCTCTGATTTTGAAAACTCTTCGCGATCGACTTAAAATGCTTCCAAGATCGACTTGTCGTCACGATCGACGGTTGGTGATTCATGTAACGTTACTGTTTTACGGTCAATGACAAGAGTACTAATCAGCTGTCTCACGAACGTAACCAGTACATTTATTCCCACATAGCAAAGCCATAACACAGCGAGGGAGAAGAACTAAGTTACATGAAACAATCCAACTACATATTTTACACCACTGACAAGGGAAAAGTCACTACTCACGGTGTCTATAGCCGCATTCCGCCCGGAGGGACTTTTGCAGTTCCTAGAACCTAACGTTCCTATAACCATTTTTTTTCGCGTGTTCCGACCGGACTAAGTTGGGGATTTTTTAGTTCCTCAGACCGTAGTTCCTATAACTCTTTCAGTACCTAGTCTAGAGCGAGGACTTTTTTAGTTCCCTTTCCTAACGTTGGATTCCTTTACTCCCTGTATGACATGTGTACTCCATGTATGACATACTGAGAGATGTAATATTTAAACCCCTTCTCTCTCTTGCTCTGGGGAGCTGGAGAAAAGTCACTAACCAGTCGATGAACATCATCGACTGCAATATTCGGCAAATGTCCAAGACATCTGGAGAAATATACATCCTGTAAGTCATCCATCAGGCTACCTGAAACTAGCATATGCTAATGTGCACATAGTCTATCGGGGCAGATCTTCTGTCGGATAACATCTCCAAGATGTTAAACACCGTTTGACTAGTAACCAAAAGTCCAAATCAAAGTCTGCTGCACCAATTTAATTGATATTACAGTTTTTCTCGATTGCTTAAACACATTTCTTGAAACTATGCCTCGTATTCTCAAAACAGTAAACACAAATCCATAACGTCTCACCCAATTCCCCAAACATCCTATTTTCAGGTCAAAATGAAGCTCTACACTCAAAACCATTCACTCTTGCTGAAAAACCAAACTTTGCCTTCAGACAGGACACACAAGCCCTCAAAAATGCACACACTACAACATAGTCTTACACACTGGTGCTATAAATTCAAAACAACATTTTCAAAACTGGTAATTCATGTTGCTTGTGGTCCGTCCGTCCGTCCGTCCGTCACCCCTCCCCCCCCCATCTTTTTTTTTTTACTCTCTCCTACTCTTACGTAAAATGTGTGTGAGCATCATATGACAGTAAAAGAGCACACACAAACCTTTTTCCAATATGTAATTGTGTTGGAATGGTAAAGAGTGTTGGTACATGCCTCCACTCAAGGATACAATATGATGAACAAGTCTAAGAATGTTCCACATATGGTTGAAATACCATCATTGGCCTAGAAAGATAACATTCTGGCAGTCAAGAATATAAAGCAGAAAGGATGCCCTCTCTTCACTGTCACACTCTGCAGACAGTCTGTGTGACTGTAGGAATGCTGGCCTTTTCTTGCAAGAACATAAACCTCATCAAAGACAATTGGAAATGTTTGTCTCTTATTCAGTGATAGAAATTTGTTTGCCACCACACCTCCCTGAAGGTTCTGATGATGGAGGCGACGATGAAGCGACTCAAATTCGGCTGTACTCGTTGCCCAGCCTCCCTCATAGTCATACCATGGACAAGTACATGGCCAACTAAAGTGGCTTGAATTTCATCCGAGACTGCTTGTCTTCTTGCCCTTGGCCTTCCTCCTCCTCCTTCTTCTCCTCTCTTCCTCTCCTCTCCTCTTCCTTCTTCTGTTCCTCTTCCTCCTCTTCCTCTCCCTCCTCCTCATCTTCCTCCTCCTCTTCTTCTCCCTCCTCAACCTATTGCTTAATTTCTCTGTGGATCCATTGTTCCAAAACTCAGTAAACTGATATTTATCTTTTATAAAAGATTGTATAACCTTTTATCTATCCATTGAAGGATCTGACTGATGTGTGTTCAATTTTGACTCTTAGTGTTTCACCTGGGTAATTGTGTGCTAACTGAGCTGAAGCTGTGCTGACTTGAGTGAACAATTTTGAATGCTAGTGCTTTCTAAATGACCACGTGGTGTAGGCAATGAGAAATGAAGGGATTTGTGTGTAGAGTTTTGCAGTGACAGTTAAACAATTCTGACTCATGTGTCAAAACAGGGAATAGTGTTTATAGTTTAGTGAAATGGGTGTGCTTTTTGATAAATGGCATTATGGTTTTGAAATTTTAGTTCAAAAGCCTGGTTATAGTGTTTAAGCAATTGAGAAAAACTGTAATACTAGTGTAGAACATTGCATAGAAACTGTGTCTATTCCTCGTTTACTGAGATCAAATAATAAATCTACTGCAGGATCTAGAAAAAAAATAATTGTTATTAAAACAGAAAATCTTGCTATTAGTGAAAAAAAAACAATTCTAAAGCTAGGTCTTCTAAACATTAGATCACTCACACCTCAGGCAGTTATTGTAAATGAAACAGTCACAGATAATAACTTCAATATATTTTGCCTTACTAAAACCTGGCTTAACCCTTGTGTTATGTTCCGGGTCAATTTGACCCGTTTCGATTTTCTAGTTGTTGGAAATACTGGTTAACATTTGTTTTTTTTTCTTGATATTTTGTGACTTTTTCTCATTTATCATGATGAACATGCATGCAAAGTTTCAACATGCTGATGTGTTTTGACATATACAAACAAAATTACTGTTACGTTCGTGATGTTCCCGGGTCAATTTGACCCTCATAGGCAGCCATTCAAAAGCAACTGTACAGACACAAAATAAAAACATTATTTTCTGTATGTCAGGGCACTTCAACTCCAGTTCTAACGTGCAAGTGTACTAAAAGTGCTCTAACCAAACACACTTGCAAAAGCTAAAATCACAGTGTTCAGAATTATTTGCAAATTATAGATGAAATTCTTTGTCTGACACAGATAGTAAAATAAGCTCTCATTTCTATATTCAAGATCTGAAATACCTAGCTTTGAACCAAAACTTTTATGTAGGATTTTCAAAGGCAGCTTCACAGATCCAAAACATTTATAAAAAAACATTTATTATATGTATGTTTTTGTTATGTTTGGTTTCTCACTCCCCTGTGAGTGAATAATGAGCTTTCTCACAGATTGGCTTAGTGTGGCACGAAACTTCGACATAGAAAGCAGGAAAAATAGCTCCCAAAGATTAACAGTAAAATAAGTAATTTCACCGGTTTTTGATTGTGATACTGATACAGATGAAGATGTTTCAGAGTTAGATGATGCTTCAGATTTAGAGGATGCTTCAGAGATTGAGGAAAAAGTTGTTGAAGATACAGAAAATGAATGAAACTAGGGAAACTATAGGGAACTAGGTCTTGGGAAACTAGTGAAAGTTAACTTAGGAAAATTAAACATTTTCATTATACATCTAAATTTAATTGTTCAGTTATGATGTTCAAAGCATAAAATGAAAAAAAAAATTGAAAAAAAATTAAAATGTAAAATATATGCAAAAAAGTCAGTATACTGTTTATTTTCAAATTTTGTCAAAATAAAACTGTTTTAAAAAATGGTTAAAAAACATTTTCATGAATCATATTTTAAGATATAATTGTTTTGTAATGTTTGACAAATGTTGATATTAAAAGTTTACAGTTTATATCTAAATCTTTGTTGTTTTTCATAGTGTAATTTTTGAGGAATTGTATTGAATCCAATTAGGGTCAATTTGACCCGGACCAGACGGGGTGTGCACAGAATTCGAACAGTGCACAAGGGTTAAACCAAATGATTATTTCGGTCTAAATGAGTCTACTACGCCAGGATACTGTTATAAGCATGAGCCCCGTCTGATCGGTCGTGGCGGCGGTGTTGTAACAATCTATAGAGATATCCTTAATGTTACTCAGAAAACAGGTCACAGGTTTAATTCATTTGAAGTACTTGTGCTAAATGTTACTGTCACGGTCCATGGGTGAATGAAGACGAAGGTATGCGTAGATACAAATAGCAAGTTTATTAACAATAAAGTGGAACATTAAACAGTGAGCGTGTGCTCAAACAATAACCAGCAATGACAAGGAGTGAGAGGGGAACTTAATTACACAGATAATGACAAAGAAAACAGGTGACGGTGATGATGATGATAAGGGTGATGAGGAGCGGATCAGGTGATGATGACAGAGGATACTGGGAAGTGTAGTGAAGACACAGACGAATAAGAATTTGGTGAATGTGACATAACTCCCCCCTCCTGCTAGGTGCGACCCGCGCCATACAAGACAGAACACCGGAGGGAGTGTGGGCATCCTAGAGTCCGTGACGGGGAAAGCGGACAGGGTGCAGCTGGACGGACTCCAGGATGGTCCAGGCGGAGCAGGACGAGGGGGTGGCCAGGGCGGAGCAGGACTTGCAGGCGGGCTGGGCGGAGCAGGACGTGGGCGTGGCCACGGCGGAGCAGACAAACCCTCGGGCCTCCAGGGCGGAGCTGTTGGACCCTCGGGCGTCCACGGTGGTGAGGATCTTTCGGGCGGCCACGGTGGAGAGGACCCTTCGGGCGTCCACGGTGGTGAGGATCTTTCGGGCGGCCACGGTGGAGAGGACCCTTCGGGCGGCCACGGCAGAGAGGACCCTTTCGGGCGGCCGTGGACCTTTGGACGGCCGGGGCGAAGACATATGCCCCCCCCCCCCCCCCCCCCCCAAAAAAAATACTTGGGGTGAGTGACCGGATTAGGGACAGGCTCTGGGACAAAGACAGGCTGGGCAGACGGAACGTGCATAGTCTCTGTGTGCCTGACGTACACCAGCGGTGCAGAAGGTTTAGTACTGGACGGAACCAGCGGTGAAGAGGGCTTGGTGCTGGATGGAACCAGCGGTGAAGAGGGCTTGGTGCTGGATGGAACCAGCGGGGAAGAGGGCTTAGTGCTGGACGGGACCAGCGGTGAAGAGGGATTATGGCTGGACGGTCTCTGGCGCAGGATCAGCGGGCTCTGGCGTAGGATCAGTGCTGGACAGGACCAGCGGCGAAGACTCAGGATCTGTGCTGGACGGGACCAGCGGCGAAGACTCAGGATCTGTGCTGGATGGGACCAGCGGTGAAGGCAGCCATCTTTCTGGCCGATCGCACTGACATCAGCGGGGGATCGGTCATACTGGATATCATCCGGGGAAGTCCAGGGACCGATCTGGTGGCAGGGCTGATGCGGAGTGCAGGCTCGGCGTGACTGATCTCGGCTCCAGTCCAGACCGGAGAGATCTGGGAGCTCCCTCGGGTCGACAACATTCGCCCCCAACCGGTAACACGTCTTGATCGTTTCGTTCTCCAAACTGCAGGTGATGGCGAGATGGTAGAAAGACTCTGTATACTCAAACAGATCGCGGCTGTCCTGAGCGATCGCCGCCATCTGTCCAGCGAGTTTCCAACTCATTTTTCTTGGGCTGGTTATTCTGTCACGGTCCACGGGTGAATGAAGACGAAGGTAGGCGTAGATACAAATAGCAAAAGTTTATTAACAATAAAGTGGAACATTAAACAGTGAGTGTGTGCTCAAACAATCACCAGCAATGACAAGGAGTGAGAGGGGAACTTAAATACACAGATAATGACAAAGACAACAGGTGGCGGTGATAAGGGTGATGAGGAGCATGTGCAGGTGATGATGACAGAGGATACTGGGAAGTGTAGTGAAGACACAGACGAAGAAGAAGGTGGTGAATGTGACAGTTACGCTCTCAGATGTAAGAAAGAAATCGATATTATCTCTAGCCTTGGCTACCGTATATATAGACAGCCAGGGCCTTATGCTGATTTCCTAAAAGAGTTTGCAGACTTTCTCTCAGATCTATTGGTCAACGTCGATAAAGCATTAATTGTTGGAGATTTTAGCATACATGTAGATAATTCAAATGATGCGTTAGGGGCCGCATTTACAGATTTACTAAACTCCTTTGGGGTCAAGCAAAACATCAATGGTCCCACTTATCGTCTAAATCATACACTAGATTTAATTATATCATATGGAACCAATCCAACCGATATAGATATCATTCCACAAAAAAAAAAATGATGTCACTGATCATTACATGGTAAATTGCATATTACGTACTGCTGTAATACGTCATGTTGCGCCACGCTATCGACCAGGCAGAACAATCCTCCCATCCACCATAGATAATTTCTCAAATAGCTTACCTGATCTGTCTCAGCTGCTGCCTGAACCCAAACAGACAGATGAACTAGACGAACTAACTAGACCTATGAGCACCATTCTCTTTAGAGCATTGGATATTGTTGCACCCATTAGATTAAAAAAGGTCAGAGAGAAAAGTATAGCTCCATGGTACAACAATACTACACATGTTCTAAAGAGAGAAACCCGTAATTTAGAGCGTAAATGGAAACAAACTAATTCAGAGGTCTTTAGAATCGCGTGGAAAGACAGTTTGTCATGTTATAAAAAGGCCCTTAAAACGGCCATGGCTGAGCACCTCAGCAAATTAATAGAAAACATCCGAAATAATCCAAGGTTCTTATTTAACACCGTGGCTAGACTAACAAATAAACAGACGTCATCTGAACAAAATACCTCGTTACAGTTTAATAGTAATGATTTCATTAATTCCTTTTCCGAGAAAATTGAAAGCATGAGAACCACAATTGTAAACGTTCAATCTTTGCTCGCGCCTTATAATTCAGCCGCAATTATCACCCCGCAAGAACAATTACAATGCTTTACAACCATAGAACAAAAAGAGTTAAATAAACGAATCACTTCATCTAAAACAACAACATGTTTATTAGATCCTATACCAACTAAACTACTGAAAGAAGTGTTACCTATAGTGGAAGAGCCTCTTCTCAATATTATTAACTCATCTTTATCTTTAGGTCATGTTCCAAGAACGTTCAAGCTGGCAGTAATAAAACCTCTTATTAAGAAACCACAATTAGATACAAATAACCTAGCAAATTACAGCCCCATTTCAAATCTTCCATTTATGTCTAAAATACTAGAAAAAGTTGTGTCCGCTCAACTGGGCTCTTTCTTGCAAGAAAACGACATCTATGAAAAATTTCAGTCTGGATTCAGGCCACATCATAGCACAGAAACTGCGTTAGTTAAAATCACCTTTAGCTTCTGACAAAGGCTG
Source organism: Chrosomus eos (assembly GCA_036326025.1). Lineage (NCBI taxonomy): Eukaryota > Metazoa > Chordata > Actinopteri > Cypriniformes > Leuciscidae > Chrosomus > Chrosomus eos. Next base: position 34,610,931 of record CM070840.1, read on the forward strand.
TATCTCAATACTAGTTTTACTTGATCTTAGTGCTGCGTTCGATGCTATAGATCACACAATACTCTTAGATCGACTACAAAATTATACTGGTGCTCAAGGACAAGCATTAAGCTGGTTCAGGTCATACTTATCTGACTGCTACCATTTTGTCTATTTAAATGGAGAAAAATCAATCATAACTTAGGCAAACTATGGAGTGCCGCAGGGATCTGTGTTAGGCCCTCTATTATTCTCAATATATATGATGCCACTTGGAAAATTATAAGGAAACATGAAATTAGTTTCCAAAGTTATGCTGATGATACTCAAATATATATTTCATCACGGCCGGATGAATACGCTAAATTATCCAAATTGACAGATTGTGTTAAAGATATAAAATATTGGATGACGCGTAATTTTCTTTTATTAAATCCAGACAAGACAGAGGCACTACTTATCGGTTCGAAAAACTCAATTTTAACATAGTAGGATGCCCTGTTACTTTATCCGCTACAGTAAAAGACCTGGGTGTTATATTAGACTGCAACTTGTCTTTTGAAAAACATATTTCATATGTTAAAAAAACAGCCTTTTTCCACCTTAGAAACATTGCTAAGCTACGTAATATGCTATCAGTCTCTGATGCAGAAAAGTTGGTTCATGCATTCATGACCTCGAGACTAGATTACTGTAATGCTTTATTAGCTGGTTGTCCTGCATCTTCAATAAACAAGCCACAGTTAGTGCAAAATGCAGCCGCTAGAGTTCTTACTAGATAAAGAAAATATGATCATATAACACCGATTTTATCATCACTACATTGGTTACCCATAAAGTTCCGTATTAATTACAAGGTATTTCTACTGACTTATAAAGCTCTAAATGGTTTAGCTCCAGTCTATTTAACGGATCTTCTATCGCCCTACAATCCATTGCACTCTTTAAGATCACTAAATTCGAGGCTTCTGGTCATTCCTAGGATATCCAGATCCACCAAAGGAGGGAGAGCATTTTCACATTTAGCTCTGAAGCTCTGGAATAGCCTTCCTGATATTGTTCGTTGCTCAGACTCGGTCTCCCAGTTTAAAACTAGACTAAAGACGCATCTCTTCAACCAGGCATTCATATAAATTTTTTGTCTTACAGTTAATGTAAATTCGGCCTCTTGTTTATAAACGCCAGATGAGAACTGGCCCCCGACTGAGCCCGCGGTTTTTTTTTTCTCCATTAGGTCACATGATGGAGTTTTAGGACACCAGTAGGTCACCTGATGGAGTTTTAGGACAGCAGTAGGTCACCAGATGGAGTTTTAGGACACCAGTAGGTCACCTGATGGAGTTTTAGGATACCTGTAGGTCACCTGATGGAGTTTTAGGACACCAGTAGGTCACCTGATGGAGTTTTAGGACACCAGTGGGTCACCTGATGGAGTTTTAGGACACCAGTAGGTCACCTGATGGAGTTTTAGGACACCAGTAGGTCACCTGATGGAGTTTTAGGACACCAGTAGGTCACCTGATGGAGTTTTAGGACACCAGTAGGTCACCTGATGGAGTTTTAGGACACCAGTAGGTCACCTGATGGAGTTTTAGGACACCAGTTGGTCACCTGATGGAGTTTTAGGACACCAGTAGGTCACCTGATGGAGTTTTAGGACACCAGTAGGTCACCTGATGGAGTTTTAGGACACCAGTAGGTCACCTGATGGAGTTTTAGGACACCAGTAGGTCACTTGATGGAGTTTTAGGACACCAGTAGGTCACCTGATGGAGTTTTAGGACACCAGTAGGTCACTTGATGGGGGTTTTAGGACACCAGTAGGTCACCTGATGGAGTTTTAGGACACCAGTAGGTCACCTGATGGAATTTTAGGACACCAGTAGGTCACCTGATGGAGTTTTAGGACACCAGTAGGTCACCTGATGGAGTTTTAGGACACCAGTAGGTCACCTGATGGAGTTTTAGGACACCAGTGGGTCACCTGAAGAAGTTTTAGGACACCAGTAGGTCACTTGATGGAGTTTTAGGACACCATTAGGTCACTTGATGGAGTTTTTCGGTTCCTTGCCACTGTTGCCTTTTGCTTGCTCGGTTTGGGGATATTCAAATTAATTTACCAATCATTAATACCATTGATCAGCCCTACCTAACGTGGATGTTTTTTCCACTAAGAAACAAACATTGTTATGTTATTTTGATTGATACTGTGAAGCTGCTTTGATAAAATCTATATTGTGAAAAGCGCTATATAAATATACTTGACTTGACTTAAAGCTTTTTTGAAAAGACTGTGAAAACACAACTGAAGATTGTCAAACTTTGTCCCATGCTACAGTCAAATCTTTTGCACACTTTAATTGGTCATTAGGGGAATCATGTTGTGATGTGTTGTTTACCGTCATGCATGATGGGTAATGACACGCTGGGTTCAAGTGCAACTATGGAAAAACTAAACATCACATAAAAAATACGTTTTACTTATGTGAAAACTTTGTTAAAAAAGCAAAAGTTAAAATATTGTGTATATGTATGCTAATTAACAAATGGACATTTGTTTTTTTTAACCCTGTTTTTTTTAAGTTTAGACTAACATTAAATATTTTTTTAAAAAATGACAAGCTAACAAAACATTTGTTTACAAGCTAACTATATATTTTTAAAATCTGTTATTGAGGTTAGTGACATATGGACAGTCCAAATGTTTGTCAGTGTGTAATGGTGATGTTTTGCTGCCAAGTATAGACATATGCAAAATAGTATTTTACATTTTGAAAACTCTTTAAGTCCTTGCAAATGTTCATTGAAAATTATCAGATTTAGTAAGTTAAAACAGCTCACCTGTGTCTCTGAAAAATATTAGCAATTCCCTCAAAATCACCATCAAGCTTTCCTCAGTAGTTCATAACACAATTTGAACGTGTTAACTGGTCACAGACGGCAGTGCTAATGCTCACATCTCTCAAAATGGTCCGTCCCTTCAATGACCACCTCCTATTTCTCCCCCATTTGTCTTTTTTCCTCATACATTCTGGAGGAGAGCAAACAGTGCTTGTATTGTCCGAGCACAGTGACACACACACATCATTCTTCTTCAAGCAAACAGCCTTGACCAATGGCTGCAAATCTTAAACCTCAGACTCCAACAATACAGCATTTATTAGCTTTATCTCGCTGCAGGCCTGCACTACATTCAACTGAGTGTCAACTGTTCCCTAGACTGATAGGAAGAATGTTTCTGACATTTTTAAGGCCCCATGAGCCCCTTCTTCCTTATTGATACACAGGCATTATGACGCTACCTTTAAAAACATGAACGGTTTGTGAAATGAAGCAGAGTGCTGGCAAACACAACAGTCCACAAAATGGATAAAAAGGGCTTGGTAAAAAGTGATGTTTGTTCTTTTACAATGTCATGTTAAGTAGAGATATGACCAGGGGCCCAAAAACGGGGTATGCAGTATATGAAGTGCATAGGGGTACTTACTGCATAACTAATAAGGAATTAATGAAGAACTAATAGGTAATTCTTTATTAACACTTAAGTCACACAATCATAAAATTCTATTACATACTGATTAGTTAACACATCTTCCTTAGTAGTTAACAGTATTGAAGAAGTAGTTAATGAAGTATTACCTATTACTTGGTCAATAATTCCTTATTAATTATGCAGTAAGTAAGATACAGTATTCTAAAGTGTTACCGTACAAGGTAGATAAGCCATACCCCCCTTTAAAGCTCCCCCCTGTGCTTTACAGCTTTTTTTTTCTTTCCTGCTAGCTAATAACAATAGTAGGTATGGGAAGGTCTAAACAGACTAAACATGAGATAACGTGTACGTGTTCTTAGAATGAACAACTTTAATGTTTATGGAAACTCACCCCCAGGACCGGCGAATGCACTTCTGGGCTGCCTGCTGTTTTGTGTGAGTGTGTTTGCTCCGAGGCTGTTAGCTCCGTCTAAGCCTCGCATTTCTTTCTGTTTTGAACCATCGTTTACTATCATTTCTAGTTGTTTATACTACTAATTACAGTTTACCTAACATCGCTAGCTTCCGTTATTGTTAGCACAACACGCTAGTATCTCGCTAGCCTGTTAAGGCGCCACCCGTGCGCTCAGTTATTTATTTATTTTTCTCGTGCGCGCCCGCACATCTGAGTTCATAAAAAGCCCAGGTGAGTAAGAATCAGTCAACAAACACGGTGAGTAATGTCTTGTCCTGTTATTGTTACTTGCACATCATGCCATATGTTTACCATAGCCTTCCCCGTCGGCATAGGGTTTATATGTGATAAATGCAAGGAGACAGTCAGGCTGACGGAGAAGATTTCAGAATTAGAGACACGCATCCAAACTTTAATTGAGGATAGTAAGTGTGCTCGAGCTTTAGATACTACTTTGGATGCGCCTAGCATAGTGAACCATTTACATGATTCGGTTCCGGCTGAGTTATTGCCTGTGCAGCCAGGCAGATGGGTGACGGTGAGAAATCGCTCTAGTCGCGGATCAAAAAACCACTCTTCTGTTCCGGTTACCATAACAAATCGATTTGCCCCTCTCAGTGAAACACCCACTGAGAATGCTGTTGATTGTGCCCTGGTAATTGGCGATTCTATTACACGGAACGTGAAAATAGAGACACCAGCCACCATAGTCACATGTTTGCCGGGAGCCAGAGCGCCTGACATCAAATCAAATTTAAAAGTGCTGGCTAATGCTAATCGTAAATTCTCTAAGATTGTTATTCACGTCGGCACTAATGATGTTCGACTTCGCCAGTCGGAGATCACCAAAATTAATATTAAAGAGGTGTTTGAACTCGCAAGTACGATGTCAGGCACTGTAATCTGCTCTGGCCCCCTTCCTGTTCGAAGGAGTGATGAGATAGTTAGTAGATTGTGTTCACTCAATGGCTGGTTTTCTAATTGGTGTCCGCAACATAATATAGAATTCATAGACAATTGGAAAAGTTTTTGGGGCAAGCCTGACCTGTTGAAAAGAGATGGTATTCATCCCACCTGGGATGGTGCTGCTCTTCTCTCTAGTAATTTGGCTCATAGTCTTAGAGATAAAACATGACAATCTGGGGCTCAGGTCAGGAAGCAGACAAACTGGCTAAACCGACCGTCTGCTAGCGGCCTCACGTCACCAAGGTCAGATAAATCTCATCACATAGAGACTCTTTCACCTAGATATCATCATACAGAGACTGTGTCTGTTCCCCGAATTTGGAAATCCAAAAAACTGCCAAACCTTTCTAAGGTTAAAAATCTAATTGATGTTCAACAAATAAAAAACAGATATGATACAGATGAGCAAACGATAAAGCTTGGGTTGCTGAATATTCGATCCCTTAATTCAAAATCGCTCATAGTTAATGATAAGATTACAGACTATAACCTAGATGTGCTGTGTTTGACAGAAACCTGGCTAAAACCAAACGATTACATTACTTTAAATGAGTCCACTCCGCAAGATTATTGTTATAAACATGAGCCTCGTCCGAAAGGCAAAGGGGGAGGTGTTGCTGTAATTTATAGTAATATTCTGAAAACCACTAAGAAATCTAGTTTTAAATATACTTCTTTTGAAGTGTTGGTGCTTAATGTAAAAATTTATAGTGTAAACAGTAAATCACGTTTGAGAATTCTGCTGGCTACTGTATACAGGCCACCAGGGCACCATAAAGATTTTCTCAAAGAATTTGCTGACTTTCTATCAGAATTAGTATTGGCTGCAGATAAAGTCCTAATTGTTGGTGATTTTAATATACATGTAGATAATGAAAAAGATGCATTGGGATTGGCATTTAAAGACATTATAAACTCAATTGGAGTGAGACAACACGTGTCAGAACCTACTCATTGTCGTAATCATACTCTAGATCTAATATTATCACATGGAATAGATGTTGATGGCGTTGAAATTCTGCAGCAGAGCGACGACATCTCCGATCACTATCTAGTCTCGTGTAAATTACATTTAGCCAAGGCTGCAAAGCCGACTCCGTGTTATAAATATGTTAGACCTATCACTTTTGCCACTAAAGATTGCTTTATCAATAATCTTCCAAATCAGTTTCATAATCTCAGCATCCCAGATAGCTTAGAAGAACTTGATATTGCAACAGAAACTTTTAACTCTCTCTTTTCCAGCACTTTAGACACAGTTGCTCCGCTGCGCTTAAAGAAGATCAAAGAAAATAGTCCAACGCCGTGGTACAATGAGCACACCCGGGCCCTTAAGAGAGCAGCCAGAAAAATGGAGCGAAACTGGAAGAAAACAAAACTAGAGGTATTTCGGATTTCATGGAAGGAGAGCTCGATTGCTTACAGAGAGGCGTTAAAAGATGCTAGAACTAATTATTTTTCAACCCTATTAGAAGAAAATAAACATAATCCTAGGTATTTATTTGAACAAGTGACTAAACTAACGAAAAAGAAAGCTTCAAGCCCAGAAGTTTATAAGAAACACAGCAGTAATGACTTTATGAACTTCTTCACTTATAAGATTGATAATATCAGGGACAAAATTATAACTATGCAACCGTCTACTACAGTATCGCATCAGGGAGTATATTGTAGTCTCTGTGAGGAACATTTTGATTCATTTGTTGCTATAGGAGAGGAAGAATTTTGCAAAATTGTTAATTAATCTAAATCGACAACTTGTATGCTAGACCCTATACCGACTAAGCTACTGAAAGAGATGCTTCCAGAGGTCATAGATCCTCTTCTAGATATCATTAATTCATCTTTGTCATTAGGATACGTACCAAAAACCTTTAAGTTGGCTATGTTTAAACCGCTTGTTAAAAAACCGCAACTTGATCCTACAGAATTAGTCAATTACAGGCCGATCTCGAATCTGCCTTTTCTGTCAAAGATACTAGAAAAAGCAGTATCCTCACAAACTGTGTTCCTTCTGAGAAAGAAATAATATCTGCGAGGATTTTCAGTCCGGATTTAGACCGTACCATAGTACTGAGACTGCTCTCATTAAAGTCACAAATGATTTGCTCCTATCATCCGATCGTGGTTGTATCTCTCTATTAGTGTTACTTGATCTTAGTGCTGCATTTGATACTATCGACCACAACATTCTTTTAAATAGACTAGAAAACTATGTTGGCATTAGCGGAATTGCACTAGCATGGTTTAAATCATACTTATCTGACCGATATCAGTTTGTAGCAGTAAATGAAGAGATGTCTTATCGATCACAAGTTCAGTATGGCGTACCACAAGGCTCAGTACTAGGACCGCTGCTCTTCACTCTGTACATGCTACCATTAGGAGATATCATTAGGAAATATGGAATTAGCTTTCACTGTTATGCTGATGATACTCAGCTGTATATTTCTTCAAAACCTAACGAAACTTACCAATTCACAAAATTAACGGAATGCATAGCTGATATAAAAAATTGGATGACCAGTAATTTCCTATTACTAAATTCTGAAAAAACAGAGATTCTAATCATTGGACAAAAAACTTCCTCACCTAATAACCTAGAATACTGTCTAACACTTGATGGCTGCTCTGTTAAGTCTTCGACGTTAGTTAGGAACCTGGGTGTGCTCTTTGATACCAATCTTTCATTTGAAAGTCACGTGTCTAGTATCTGTAAAACCGCATTTTTCCATCTTAAAAATATATCTAAATTACGTCATATGCTCTCACTGACAAATGCGGAACAATTAGTTCATGCGTTCATGACCTCAAGGCTAGATTATTGTAATGCTCTACTGGGTGGTTGCCCTGCACGCTTATTAAACAAACTACAGCTAGTTCAAAATGCAGCCGCTAGAGTTCTTACCAGAACCAGGAAGTATGACCATATTAGCCCGGTTCTGTCAACACTGCATTGGCTGCCTATTAAACATCGTATAAATTTTAAAATATTGCTGATTACTTACAAAGCACTAAATGGTTTAGCTCCCCAGTACTTGAGCGAGCTCTTAACGCATTATAGTCCTTCACGTCTATTGCGATCTCAAAATTCTGGCCAGTTGATAATACCTAGAATATCAAAATCGACTGCTGGCGGTAGATCCTTTTCCTATTTAGCACCAAAACTTTGGAACAATCTTCCTAACACGGTCCGGGAAGCAGATACAGTCTGTCAGTTTAAATCTAGACTAAAAACACATCTCTTTGGCTTAGCATACACATAACACATTATAGATTTCTATAATTCAATGTTAGGCTGCATAGATTAGATCAGCCGGAACCGGGAACACTTCCCATAATTCCTGATGTACTTTGTACATCATAAGAAGGATGGCGTCTACGCTAATATTAGTCTCTCTGTTTATCCCGAGGTTTACCGCAGACCGCCAGATCCAGGGCATATCCAGATCTGATGAAGGACCATCACATGGACACAACGACACGCATTATCAAGGCTGTGAAGGCCCATGGACACCTCACCACTCATCTCCTCACCGGCCGGATGACCCAACCCAACCAGATGAACTGGATAATATCGTGAAAGTTCTGATCCCATCTGACTCCTGACATTATGCTGCCTAACTCATAATCATACACTGTTCATTCGTTGGCCAAAGGAGGACTGGCCCCCCGACTGAGCCTGGGTTCTCCCAAGGTTTTTTTCTCCATTCTGTCACCTGATGGAGTTTTGGTTCCTTGCCACTGTTGCCTTCGCCTTTTGGCTTGCTTAGTTGGGGACATTTAATTTTCAATTGAACAATACTATTACAACATTGTTTTCCTGTTATCTCTGTAAAGCTGCTTTGAAACAATTTGTATTGTAAAAAGCGCTATATAAATAAAGGTGACTTGACTTGACTTGACTTCTGCCGCTCTAGGCGAAAAACTATTGTGCTGCCCTCTATTTGAAACGTATACCAGCAACAACACACAAAGACCAATATGCCATACATATAACGCAAAACCAGCAACAACACACAAAGACCAATATGCCATACATATAACGCAAAACCAGCAACAACACACAAAGACCAATATGCCATAACGCAAACCAGCAACAACACACAAAGACCAATATGCCAAAGGCCTACATATAACGCAAATAGTGTGCAACGCGCGTGTGCCCAAAATGTCAACAATATTAAAGTTAATGCAGGAGGCAAATGCCTGCTGGCATTTTTCTTTAAGCAGTCATGACAGGAATTTTCAAAATAATCACATTTCACCTCCTCAAATTACTGTTACAAATCTCTTTACATCACTTTCTTACACACACAAATGAAATGTCCGCAAGCACATTATATCATCAGCAGGTTCAGCATCTTAAATAACGACTAAAGAGCAAAAGCTTAACTTACGTTTCAGAAACGCGCACGACAGGCCTTCATCGCAGCAAAGGTCTTAACTGCATCCTCTATTTCGATTCTCTGTGCCAGTTCATGTTCTATGGAGATTGTTGCCAGTCCATTAAGTCTGTTCCCTGTTCACAAATCGTTCCCCATTCAAAGCAATCGGGATGTCACATGAAACAGCCAGCTACCGCTGTCAGCGAGCCGAGCTGCCGTATTCAAGCACCGAGGGCGCACGCGCCGCGCTCATACCTCCGGTTCAGTTTCCCGAGCTCACAAATTGCGGCGAAAACATTTTCGATGTAACTGCCACGGTTCAGCTCAGCTGCGACAATCTTTGCGGCGTCCATCTTCATTGAATTCTGATATCAGTAAGAGCAGGAGCAGATGAGCGCTGCATAATAAGTAGCCACGCTGTTGGGGGGCGGGGGCAAAAACGCGGGCGGCTATTCAGTATGGAAATACACACAGACAATGACACGCCCCTACTGCATACTAGAATCTCCGAAAAACAAGCCGATTTCAACCTCAAAATGTACGCTTTTAAATATACCAATACTGTTATCTCAAACATGGAGAGGCTCCTTCATGATCTCAACTAACAGATTCTGCAAAAAAGCGGAAATCACCAATTTTGGGAAAAAAAGCTTCTTTCTCATTTTGCTCGCAAGTTGTGCTGCCGACTTGTGTCCCTGGATTCCGTAACGGGTCACAAATGTCTGCACTTATCTTTCTTATTAGTGCTGAAGAATGACAAACTGACTACTGTGTATGACTGTTAATTAGTAGTTACTTCATAGTTATTTTTCTTGAACCTTAATTAATAGATAATTAATAGTAGTTCTTCAGGAGGTATGACATAATTCATTAGCTATTGATTAACTAACTGATACTTAACACAATCATAAAATTATATTACATACTAATTAGTTAACACATCTTCCTTAGTAGTTAACAATAGTGACTTAAGTGTTAATAAAGAATTACCTATTAGTTCTTCATTAATTCCTTATTAGTTATGCAGTAAGTAAGATACAGTATTCTAAAGTGTTACCGAGTACAATGAATGAATAAATGAATGAGGTATTTATATAGCGCTTTCATATGTACTTCTGTACACCCAAAGCGCTTTACAATCATATCAGGGGTTCTCTCCTCAACCAGCACCAGTGTGCAGCATCCACTTGGATGATGCGACGGCAGCCACAGTACAACGCTGCCAGTGCGCTCACCACACACCAGCTATAGTTGGAGAGGAGAGAGAGAGATAGAGCCAATTCAGTGGATGGGGATTATTAGGCCAATGGGTGGAATGTGGCCAGGACACCGGGGTTACACCCCTACTCTTTACAAGAAGTGCCATGGGATTTTTAATGACCGCAGAGAGTCAGGACCTCGGTTAACGTCTCATCCGAGGGACGGTGCTCTTTTGACAGTATAGTATCCCCGTCACTATACTGGGGTGTTAGGACCCACACAGACCACAGGGTGAGCACCCCCTGCTGGCCTCACTAACACCTCTTACAGCAGCAACCTGTTTTTCTCAGAAGGTCTCCCATCCAGGTACTAACCGGGCTCAGCCCTGCTTAGCTTCAGTGGGCAACCAGTCTTGGGCTACAGGGTGATATGGCTGCTGGCACTTTATTTCCAATAATAAAGTGTACAATAAAGTATAATTAAAACATTCTATTATACTCGCGTTGCACTGTAATCTGTTAAATCTAAGTGTAATCTGCCGGTTGTCCTGCAGGTGACCTCATAACTGTCTTCTTACGATGCACTTCGGGATTTACGATTACTCCAGAGCACTCGTAGTTCTACGAAGATTTTCAAGTGCTACTTAAGTTACGATGCTTTTGGGAAACAGACCTTAATATTAAGATCAGTCGTACGATCGTTTTTACGATCAATTACTGACGATGCTTTTGGGAAACGCAGCCCAGGTTGGCACAGACTGGGGGAAAGGCCACAAATCCGTGAGTAGAGTTTACAAACCCTTGGGAACGGATTGGAAAACCGTCACCACGGATTGTTTTTTTTTCCCCACAGAAGACTTCCCGGGCTCCGTATTACGGGGTTGAAAACCTGAGTACCGTAAATATATTCACCATGGTCCATTTATGTAGGCTACATAATATATATAACATTTTTGAACATATATATATGAACATATATATATATATATATATATATATATATATATATATATATATATATATATATATATATATATATAGCCTATGCCTATATGTGTTTTCTTTTCTTTTCATAGATTTCATTACATTAGGCCTATTTACGTAGCTCTGGCCATGGTTTTGGCTAAGCCGAAAATACATGAGTGAAACATCCTCACCATGTCCTCCAGTAAAATATAAAACATAAAAATGACAATAGCCAATTCTGGCTCCATAGCTGTTTACTCAATTATAACAAATTAATGATCAGGATGGTAGCTGTATTCTCACACCGTTGCTTGGCGCCAGCATAGGGCACCAGGAGCAGTAATCGGGAACACCTGGATGCGCAATTAGGAAATCCTACGAAGACTACATGGTGCGTCCTTCGAAGGACGAATAGGCTGCATCCTTCGAAGTCCGCGGCTTTTCTAAACTCTCTGGTCAGCTACAATCTACACCTGTAGTTGAACCTGGTTTCATGCTAGGTGTTGACCTAATGGGCCCTTTTCCTAAAAGCAGCAAGCAACATGAGTATCTTATGGTCATTGTAGTTTACTGTACGAAGTGGGTGGAGATGTTCCCACTTAGATCAGCGAAAACTCCAGAGATTGCAAGAATTTTGGTGGAAGAGATTTTTACTTGATGGGGCACACCAGCGTACCTAGTGTAGTTTGTGTGCAAACAGTTGGGCATTGTTCAAAAACTAACAACTGCGTACCATCCCCAGACGAACCTTACTGAGCGGGTTAACAGAAATCTGAAGACAATGATTGCCTCATATGTAGGCGACCATCACAAATTATGGGATAGATGGATTCCTGAATTCAGGTTTGCCCTCAATACTGCCTTTCATGAAAGCACTGGATTCACTCCTGCGGAAATATCACTAGGAAAAAGACTTCAGGGCCCAATGGAGCGTGCGTTTCAGAGACCTTCAGATCCTAGTCACCCTGCCTATACCACACTTGACAAACAAAGTGAACTTCTTAATATTGTCAAGTTGTAAGGGTTCTTCCATAAAATTAGCAGGAGACATTGGCGGAGTCAACAAAGTGTCATTTTATTGACTGTAAAATTAAGTACTGACAACGCAATTGTGCAAAAGAAAGTAGAAGTAGTAGTTGTACTGAAGAAGTAGTTACTCAACAGCAAAGGCCGCGCCCTTTCAATTCCTAACCTTTGTTCCATGCTGCAGTCATGGATCACGGCTAAGATGTACAAATAAACTTAAATAAAACATTAAACCCATATTTTGGTTGTGGTTTCATTTACTCTAGCGTGCACTCTAGAAATAAATGATTGACGACTTTGTTGCTCTTTGAGATTTAAAACACTAAAGAGACAACATAGCTTCTCCAGTTCCAAGGTTTGGATAAATTATATTTAAAGAAACAAAGTAATTACATAGACATTCATAATAGACACAAACCCCATTAACTCCTTAGATCAAACGAAATATCAAATTTCGCATACAAAAAAAATTAAATACAAGTAAACTAGAACCAATTCAAATGAAATGTGCATTCAAGTGTGGCCTTAGCCATCACACAAGTGTAATGTGGATCGAGCTCAGGCAAAACAGAAGAAATACTGTGACCAGCATCGAAAACCAGCTCATTTCCAAGAAGGAGATGTGGTTTGGGTACGGGCTCATCCCTTATCTAGAGCTGAGGAAGGTGTAATGGCTAAATTTTCTGCCAAGTGGAAAGGTCCGGCCAGGGTTAAGAAGTTGGGACCTGTAAACTATGCAGTTGTTTTTATCTCAAACCCTGATAAATGTGACACCTATCATGTACAAAATCTTAAAATTTGCCATGGTTATGACAAATTTTGCTCTGAGCGGAGGGGTATGTAACAGCTTGAACTCTGTTACCTTAGATGTTATACTTCTCTATATCATTAGGGGGCACTAACCATCCTCATTGATGAGTACGTAACCAGGTACTATACCTGAAGAAGTAGGCAAGCATGTGGATAGAGGAAGCAATGGCTTTCTTGTGCTATTCGGTTTGACTTTATAAGGTCCTATGATTGAGGAAAGTGTTTCCTTTTTGGTCAATCAGTAAGTAGTAGGTTTCTTTTCAAATATTAACAAGACCAGAGTGTATATGTATTTAATGTTTAATGTATGATGTAGTGATGGGCAGATCGAGGCTTCGTGAAGCAATGAAACAGTTGAACCAAATGGTTCATATTGTTTCGAGGCTTCGAATCAATCCGACACCCGTCTCCACGGTGACACCTAGTGGTCACTTGCAGGTGTTGATCTGAAAACAACCTTGACGAGCCATGGAAATTTGTTGTTTTTTTATTATTGCACTTTTCTAATATGTGAATCTTGTAACCTAAAGGCTTCTTACTGTGAATAATGTTATTTTGCTCATGCAAAATGAATATTAATAAAAATAAATCAAGCCACAATGTCTCACTTTTTTACATATTTTTATTCAAAAATATTAATTTCCCTGCTGTGGAAGGACTTGGCCTACTTCTTTTTTTACAGATAATTTCTCCAGCCTTTGAAAAAATCCTCTCACAAGGGACACTTGTTGCTGGCATGCAAAGATATTTTTTAGCTAGGACATACAAATGAGGAAAGATTACTGCTCTCTCTTTCCAGTAAGTTAGTGGATCATGAGTTGTGGGCAAAAACGCATCGTTGATGTATTTTTTCACTTCCATTGTGGCATCAGCTGTAGCATTGTGTATCATCTGGATTTGATGGATACGAGTATCAAAAAGTTCCCATAAACTGTCCTGTGTTTCTGCTGTGTTTCAAACAATGCATTGCTTAGATGGCCCAGCAGTGTCAGTAGCAGGTCTAGGTACAGGGGGAATGCCATCCTCTGCACCCTGCAAAATGGCAGGATGAGTGCTCCTCAAATGGCGCATCATGGATGATGTATTGTTGCAGTAGGCGAGCAGCCGATCACAATACACACATCTCACATTATTTGGGGTTTCTAAATGGAAATGCTCCCACACCACAGATGTACAGCATCTCATCTGGGGAGCCTCCATTTATCTATCTATCCAAATCTATCTAGATATGAATCTCTAATCTATCTATGTAATTAGTTGTATCTACAATCTATCTATGTAATTCGATATGTATCTATAATATGTGTCTATGATCTGATGTATTTATATATGTAGCCTATATATCTTTAATCTATCTATATATGTATCTATCTATCTATTAATCTAGCTGTCTATATATATTTATATCTATATTAATGTGTCACTATATGTATACTCTGTGTCTAGACTATCAGTCAATGTGTTGTGTAAATTTAAATGTAAGCCTAAATAAACTAAACAAATCGCACTATAAATGTCACTATATCACCAAAATCCGCTATCTCAAAATCAAACTCCTCTCACAAAAACCCACGAGGTCAATATGCGTTGATTTCACTTTTATACAGATGTGCGATTGTGTGGTCTGTTTCCGACCCTGTCAATCAAACGCTGATTCGGCGGATCACACCTGATGAAACACTTCGTGAAACACTTTGAGGCTTCGTTTGGCCATAGTCACATGACATGGGTGTTTTGAATCACGCTTCGAATCAGTGTTTCGAATCATCTGCGCTTCGGGATCTCGCAAAGCTTCGGAACGACTGTTTCGCCTCAGCCATCCCTAGTATGATGTATAACTAGGATATTGAATGTGTTGAGCATTGGGCTTTTCATGCTAATTGAGACCGTGTCATCTATTTAGATGGACCTTTTTATTCCGGTGTTTCTTACATGGGTGAACGTACTTGCTTCAGCTAACTTTCTGCTTTGTTCAATTCAATTCAATTCAATTCAAGTTTATTTGTATAGCGCTTTTCACAATACACATTGTCTCAAAGCAGCTTTACAGAAAGTGCAATTCAGAAATGTACAAAGAAAAATACAGTTAGTTAATCATGTATAAATTTAGGCATAACATATCGCCAGTGTTTAGTCGTCTCTTCACAGGCGTCGAGTCGTCTTAGTCGTCTCATCACAGGTGTTGGGGCATCTGAAGTCTCCGTGAGAGGCTGGATATAAACTGGAGCTGACGAACGCTATTTACCTCGGGACTAGCGTCCCGAGATAACAGCAGAAAGACAGATGGGAAATAATTAGCATAGCTGATGTTCATAATATTAATGCATTCGAACTGATTCAGCAGTAGTATAAAAGGTAAGCATTAAGTGAATGCTTGGTTAAAGAGATGCGTCTTTAATCTAGTTTTAAACTGGGACAGCGAGTCTGAGTCTCGAACAATATCAGGAAGGCTATTCCAGAGTTTAGGAGATAAATGTGAGAACGCCCTCCCTCCTTTAGTAGACTTAGATATCCTAGGAACGAATAGAAGCCTCGAATTTTGTTATCTTAAAGAGCGCGATGGATTGTAGGGCGATAGAAGGTCTGTTAAATACACAGGAGCTAAACCATTTAGAGCTTTATAAGTCAATAGTAATACTTTGTAATTGATACGGAACTTAATAGGTAACCAGTGTAGAGATGATAAAATTGGTGTTATATGATCATATTTTCATCAGCAGACCTCTTTTGACAATCTCCAGGACTGATTTGTACCGCTTTACCACCTGCCATGGATCAGTAACTGAAATAGTAAAAAAAGAAAAATAAGAAAAGAAAAAATTCGGCAATTGTTAGCTTTCTAGAGATCACATTTTAAGAAGAAAAAAGTATGTGTTTAATGGTAAACTACACAACACAGATAGCCTACCAAGTTTTACTTTACTAATATAAAAAAAATATTAAATTATTTCAATTTGCACAACCTACCCCTTTGACAGAATTTACTCATTTGCTTATTTTTTTCAGTTTTTTCACTCTTTTCTTTGCTTTCTTTCCCTTCTTCTTTCTTTTCTTCTTCTCCCTTGAAGAGTCTGAGCTAGATGACTCTGAGTCAGAAGACTCAGAAGAGTCAGATTCAGTGGAGTCACTTTCTGAATCCTCTTTAGAGATTTTCATTCTTTTGGGGATGTCTGCAGGCTTATCTTTAATGTTGTCAGGAATGTTGTTGTCCATTTTGATGGCTTTAATTGGGGGCGGGAAAAGAACAGTTAAAAGTCATATTCTGTATGCCTGCATTTGTGACTATATAGGTTACATGTTAACTTCACTCCAAATTACAAAAAAAAGTCCATATCAACATCACCACTGCCTGTTACGTCTGTCTTAATTCAGTATAAAAACGTGTGTTTTACCAGAATTAGGCCTACCACATTTTATTGTATTTAATGAGACATTTTAAATCTAAAACAACACAAAACTCTCACAAAAACTTTACCTTCTGACACACTGAAAAAAGTGAAACTATGGTGTCGTTTATTTAAAGTGCATTTTTATATTGGACTAAGTGAAAATCATGGTTTCAGGTTTAAACCTGTTTTGTTCAGTTTTCCTTAAAGTAAATAACGAACACCCTAGACTAAATTAAAAGCAACAATTTGAATTAAATATTTTTTTTACTTCAAACCAAAGTTTTCATGTCACGTGACTACATGACGTCACATCAACTAACTCCTTGCTCGCGTTTTTCCACCCGCCATTACGCGCCTCGAATGTGAAGACGTCAAGACGGTCTGTGGTCCAGAAAAAACACTTTAAAAACACGGTAAGCATTCGAAATTGTATTATTTTTAACGTGAATATGTGTTTTTCATTCACATTTATGGTTAGTGGCAGGATGGACAACTAAGTTAGGCTATTACTTTACAGTGTTTGTGCAGGTGTTAGCTAAAGCTATAGCCAAACCAGAATATCGCAATATATATGGTGACTGTTTGACAAATGCAAAGTTAATTTTGTTATTATTTCACTGTGATGTAAGGTAAATTTAATGAGTGTTGTGTCTGTTTGTCTAACAAAGTTAGACAAAGTGCTTGAATAAAGTAGTTCATTTTTTACATGCACCGCAACCGTCAACTAATTTAACGTTAGACATTGACCGCAGGAGCTGTAACTTAACGTTATATAAGAAGGCCTATGTCCGAATCAGCTAATGTTCGATTGAGCCAATGTGTGAATAGAGCCGGTTATTGTTCAGCACAACTCTGGAAAATAATTGTTCTATTAACGTTAGCTATTCTAAATTTAAATGAACTTTAGATTTAGAATAAAAACTCCCGCCCATGCGCGCCCTGCCCCCACAGCACTCCTTTTTGAAATTCATCGCCTTTGGAAGTCTAACGTTAGATGATAAAAAATAATAAAGCAAAATTAATTGGAAATAGTCCTCAGATGCCATGTCCATAATCTATACCAAAATGTTTTTTGTAGAACGAAAAATTCTAACAGATTCCATCTCTTACAGATTAATTAAAATAAGTTATTACTCCACCATGTGCGTGATGTCACTAACTAATTTCTGATTGAAGAGGAATTCATATTCTATTGTTTCACCTGTCAGCCTAATGCAGTATAGTACAATATCACCAGTATGTCTAAGGTCTTATTAATAATTACAGTGTGTAGTGCTTATTATGGATCGTGCTAACTGCCCAAACTAAAATGTGAAATCTCACCTTTTTCTTTGTTTTACAGGTTTGAAATTTCACAATTTTGGCCTTATTGCTGAATCTGGTAAGTCCCAAAATATACAACTTTTAACATTATTTTCATGTATTTTTAAATAGGAATGACTAACACTAGAGAATAGCTTTGAAATGATCAGAGAGAGATATCCTTGCTAATATTATCGGCATTACATGGTAGTATGAAAATATAAAGGAAGGTTCACTTCATGTCAGTAATTTATTTGATTTTTTTTATTACATTTTGATAATTGCTAATAACCCCAAATCTAATCAAGAAGTTACCCACCCAATTTAATGTGGTTTATTTTACCAGACAGTATAAATAAATTAATAAAATGCTAAGTTATTTTATGCAGCTTCAAATGTCCTTAAAATGTATCTAAAATATTAGTTAAAAAGAATGATTGCAGTTATCGTGCCAAAAAAGAAAACACTATGGATTTTATGTATCACACAGTAAAACCTATTCACTTAATTGAAATAATCTGTGAGCTAGTAATATGAAATTAAAAACTTCCCGCTTTGAAAGGCATTGCTTTCCTGCAAGTATTGACAACAAACAACTGAATCTATAAATTAAGTCTTTTTTTTTATTTCCTAGTCTTCGAATGAATGTGGAAATGCAAGGGCTGTGGTATTTCTGTTTCACGACGATCTGAGCTCCTTAAACATTATAAGCTTGAACACAGACATTACGGACGCCACCATTCTTATGCATGCATCTATTTCAACTGTCCTTGTACCTGCAAGACTTGGAAGGCACTTTTGAGTCACTTATCAAGAAGTCATCATACCACCTCACAAACTCAACTGACCACGTTTAAATGTCTCTTATGCAATTGTAATCAACGTTCCACTTTGAAAGACTATTTTCAACATATAGCACAGCATCTTAAAAACAGTGAAACAGTTGATTGTGTGTTTCAAGGCTGTTCATACAAAACAAATATTTATGCTTCGTTTCGAACTCATAGAAGCAGAAATCATAAGGATTGTTCAGTTAATGACTTAAAGCTTGGAATACTTGAGAAACAGTGGTCAAGCCCAAATATTTCTGTTGAAAGTCATATTTCTGACAGTATCCAGATTGATAGTGTTGGTACTGAGCTCTCGGAGGATTTACGTACAGAAAACTTAACTGATTTTAGTTTGGATGATCTGCCACGTAATTTTGAGCTCAAAGTTGCCTCTCTCCTTCTAAAGCTAGAACATATTTATCTAGTTTCTAGTGTGGCTGTTGATGAACTTTTGCAAGAGTTTGACTATTTAATAAGCACTGCTTCTGTCCCTCTTATCCATCAAACCATATCTCAGCACTTACAGAATGTTAACTGTCAAGTAGATGAAACTGTTCTGCAGGAAGTAGCATCTACCCTTTGTAAGTTAAATCCTTTGTCAGCTTCATTTGGTGGCCATGGCCCACTTTCGACAGCTTGGAAGCGCAAGACGTTCTACAAAAAACATTTTGATATTGTAGAACCTATAGAATATGTGCTCGACTCCAAAAACGGATTATCTTTTCAATACATCTCTATTCTGAAATCTTTACAGCAGATCCTAAGTTGTCAAACGTTTTTGGAAAAAGCAATCAACTTGAAATCTCACCATCAAATTCAATCTGATGAAATTCAATATAAATCCTTTTATGACGGTATTAATTACAAAGAAAATTTGCAATTGTCTAAGGAGTGTGCTATTTCACTTATTTTGTATATAGATGATTTTGAAATCTGTAATCCCCTCGGCACCTCCAGAAAAAAACATAAAATCTGTGGAGTATATTGGACATTGGGGAATTTACCTGCTAGTTGTCACTCATCGCTCTCTAATATTTATTTAGCTGGACTTATTCGTAGTGAAGATGTTAAGTCCTATGGTTATGAGAGTGTACTGAAGCCCTTAGTAGATGATCTTATTACATTGGCAGTAGAAGGCCTGTTTATTGCCAAATTGGGAAAAAGCTTTAAAGGGTTTGTTCATTGTGTAGTAGCAGACAATCTCGGGGCCCACGGTATTGCAGGTTTTGTGGAAAGCTTTTCAGGTAAATATGCTTGCAGATTTTGTACAGCAGAAAATGTAGACATTCAAACAAAAGAAGTCAAGTCAGGAGTTTTTTGTGCAAGAAGCAAGGACATTCATAATTCTCATCTTAAAGCTATTGAAGAAAATTCATTGTTTAGTCATTTTGGTGTGAAAAGGAAGTGTGTGCTGTCAGAAAATCTGTCATATTTCAGTGTGACAGAGAGTTTCCCCCCAGATATAGCTCATGACATCTTTGAAGGAATTGTCCCTGTTGAGATTGCTCTTTGTCTTACGGTGTTAATTTCTAAAAAATATTTTACATTAGCCAACTTGAACGAAGCAATAACAACATTTCCATTGAAGTGGACAGATAAGGCAAACCGTCCTCATGTTGTGCCCCTCTCGTACACTACAAGGAAAACAATCGGAGGAAATGTACACGAGAATTGGAGTCTCTTGAGATTTCTTCCTCTTTTGATCGGAAGCAGAGTACCTTCAAATGAACCAGCATGGCAAGTGCTCTGTGAATTAAAGGACATTGTAGAACTTGTAGTTGCACCTTTTCACACTGAGGACTCCATTTCTTATCTTGACTTCAAAATATCAGAACACAGGACAGTTTTCCAAGAAGTTTTCCCCCATGAAAGAATTCTGCCTAAACATCATTATTTGGAACATTATCCGGGGTTGATACGCCAGTTTGGACCCCTTGTTGCTCTATGGACAATACGATTCGAAGCAAAACATAGCTTCTTTAAAAGAGTAATCCGTCATACAAACTGTTACAAAAATGTACTGTATTCATTAGCTCAAAGGCACCAATTTCAGACTGCATATAATCTGCACATGTCTAGATTCCCTAAGGCACCTTTGGAGGTTGGTGATGTATCAACACTTCCACTTGATGTTATCAATGAGGATATTGCACAGGCTGTGAAGCAGAAGTACCCACATATGGACACTGTGGACCTTGCAAAACATGCATCCTACAATGGCTTCGACTATAGGATTGGAATGGTGGTAGCCCATGGGTCACTGGCAGGACTTGCAGAGTTTTGTGAAATTGTTCACATGATTGTTCTACAAGAGACACTAATTTTCATTGTCAAAAAATTGGATGCCTGGTACCTGGAACATTATCGATCTTATGCCTTGGTTATGTCTACCACTACTACACAACTAAGGCTTGTTGGGGCGCATGAGCTGACAGATCCCTACCCTCTGGTTCATTACGTGGTTGGTGGACGGCGCCTCATCTCTCTGAAGAGATACATACACGCATAAGGTTGTATATGGGTTTGGGGTTACAAATGTACAAATGAGACCATTTAAAAAAAAAAAAAAAAACTTTCTAATTTTATAAATTGTTTAATTTTCAGATAATGCTTTTTTCTAAGAATGTCCCCTTAACCTTTAGTTACTTTTGATCTAATTTTAATTTGATAAAATGGGCAGATATTGTATGTTTTATCTGTGCAATACACTAACACGCTATTTAATTCATAGCTGAATAGTAAAAAAAAAAAAAAGTGTAGTGGGCATCAGAGATTTTGATAAATGGTTCTGTGTTAAACTATGAATTACATAGCTAGTATTCAGTGTATAATATTAATTGTTAATAGGTATAATAGTACACCTAAATACCACACAAGTAAATAAAAATACCTTCTGGACTTAAATGAATTAGTACTTTAGCTTGTGAAATCAATCTTCAAATATTATTGGTAGCAATATTAATTCTACTATCCATGCAGATGGGCATATCACTAATGAAAAAGACATTTGCTGTCCTTTTTCTAATGTAAAAATTAGACTGCTAAGGTCGCATAATGCCATAGCAGATTGATTTAAATACATTTTCAGAATTTCCTAATTTATATAGACTTTTTTCACCAGAATTGTCAAATGATAGTTGTTAATCAATGAGTTTGTGAATGCGTTTGTTAATCAATGAGTTTGTGAATGTGAATTTAATGCAAGTTATGCCCAATTTCGTAATATACAGCTAATACTATTGTTTCTTTTCTTGTTTTGACTAGATCCTTTTGGATGGGCAGACATGGCAGTCAAAAGGCCAGCCAAGTTGCGGGTTATTCTGAATCCCGATGACACCAGGAAGCTAGTTTTGCCTGATGGCATTCCAGAGTCAATGGAGCAGCTTATGGATGAAGTCAGGAAAGTGTGTGGGTTAAATGGCAATTTAAGACTGCAGTACCAAGACAGAGACTTTGGAGATGCACTAGTGAACTTGACATCTACTGCTGAACTTCAGGATTTGGCAACTATTAAGGTCATCCCAATAACTGATGATTGTAGTCAAGTAATTACACTCAATGTCTGTGAGATAGTGTCTGCTCAATCAGATGACACAGAGCTCCTGTCCACATCCTCTAGTTCGGTCTCTACAAGAACTCAGATGTGGCCACATGAGTTTCTGATACCAACATTCTCCTATGACACTGAACTACAGTTAGAAAAGGGAAATGCTGTGTTTAGGTCAAACAACACAAGGTTGACCCTAAGTTCAAAACCAAAGTCAGATATTTTGGAAAAGTTAGCAGAAGAGATATTCAAGTTCAAAGCCTACCCAACAGATGCAGACTTCAGTCACGTTGCTGAGGCACTAATCAAGAAACACCCATGCCTATCTGAACCTGGCTCATACAATGGTTGCTACGGGTGGAAGCAGCGGCTGAAGACAAAAATGGGCAACTACCGAACTCAGCTGAAGGGCCTTGGGTGTTCTGAAATTCTTGCAAATGCCCTCAAGTCTAAAGCTCCAGAGGATGGATTCCCAGCAAAAAAAGTCAAGAGACCTAAGAGAGGAGAGGCCAACCACATACCTGACATTCCAACTGGAGAGACCCCAGAAAATTTGGAAAATGAGAGACTGTCCCTTTTAAGTGAAGTAAAGAAGCGAAACAATTTTGCAGTGGTAAAGGCCAAAATGGACAAGACTTTCTCCCTGCGAAGGCAGGACATCGTGGCAAAAGAATCACCGGTGGAAGAGTTGAAAGAAAGATGGCCTGCATTGTTTACAATGGACGAGGCAAGTTACTTTTTTTCAAAAAATGGCAATAGATCTGTAAAGTAAATTATTATCCCCTGTCATTAGAAACTGACAATTGAGCCAAAATGCACGTTTTGGCACCTGATGTCAAACCTAAGATCTCACACACCACACAGTTGTACATTTCTATTTACTATTCTTTGTTTTTCTTTTTTTAAGATCAATGCTGAATTTATTCGAATAACAACTATTCCACTTAAAACGCGATTCCTGGCTTCTTTGGACAAGCACCACAGCAAGCTAATCGAGATTGTCAGAAACAAGGGAGGAGTTATCAGAGAGAAGACCCAGAATATTCTGAATGTTCTTGATCAGGTATGTACTTGCACAACACATCAATTTGTATTAATTGTATCAGTGTTAATTCTGTCAAGTTGCGGAGTTAAATTTGGCCTTTTAACTTTTTTTTCCCCCTTTTTTCTTTAACTATACAACTACTATAACTCTAGGAGCACATAATTGTGTTCATTGTGTATTGTTTGCATCAGTGAAAATGCAAAATAAGACTGCATAATGCATTATGTGTGCGTTTGCACTCTCACCTTGAGCCTCGAGGTGAATCAAAAAAGGGAGTGTCTGCTGAAATGCCTTATTGTGTACCTTGGGGAAGATGTGGACAGACTTATCAAGGAGTATATGCAGTGGTTAAATTGGGCCGGGGCTCTCCGGGGCTCAGCCCCGGCACATAAGCCTGCTCGTTTGCAGTCAGTTGCCTACTAGAAATTATGTCACATACAATTTGATGAAAGTGATGCTTTTGAAAACATATTTCTGACAATAAATGAAAGATTTTTGAAATGGCATGTCTATTTTGTCTCGGCGGAGCTGAGATGAGAACAATCGGAACACGGCCGTAATTTTGTTCAGCTGCTTAATCTCGTTGTCAGTCGACCATGATCGCGCACCGCTCGCGCATGCGCATCTGACACGGATAAATGTACGCAGCAATAATGAATGTTCCTGGGAGACCGTGATTGCGCAGGATGTGGATGTTCCAGAAATGTCAAAAAAAGTGCCCTGGCCTTGAATGACAAGGTAAGGAAAATAAGACTAAATCAAAATGAAATAACCAGGACTAGGTTGACCATGTGATTTTTCTCAGGAGATGTTTTGAGCATTTTACTTCAGATACCGGATTATCAGCAAACTGCCAAGAGAACTGCTAATTTAACGTTAGCTGGCTACTTAAAATAAACTAGCAATCTATTCAGTCAGCATATTTGTATTTGATCTGTGTGAATTACAGAAATATAAGACTTGCTAGACCTAAGTTACTTTTAGCTACCAAGCTCTGTGGTTAATGAAAATTAAATCAACCATTTATTCTCCAACTTTCAGAGATAAATTGAAATGAGTGGAGCATATCCACCCAAGAAGAGGAAACTGACTTACTTCTTCAAAAGGTGGGGTGATATTCCAGACATTTTTAGCATGACTAGCTCTGTAACATGTTGTAGAGATGGGACAGTATAAAAATGATCAAAATTATCACAGTATTCGGTATTATTGCGGTATTTTTAAAAGTGTGTTCAATATGTTCAGAAAGCACTGACAGCCTGTCAGTGACAGGCCTACACAAGCTGAACTAGTTTCAAAAAGTGTAACAGTGCTTAATATATTACAAAAATATAGGCAATATGCTTGTAAAAACTATTGAAAACGGTCTGAAACACTGTGAAAGAACTTGAACCAGATATGTCTGGCTGAGATCCAGGAAGATTACAACTCCAACGTGAAGTCAACTATGAAGTTGTATTTGAGGTTACATGTGAAGTTGGTTGTGGTTCTAAAATATAAACAAATAATAATGCACAATAATAAGCATCTGACTTACTATGAAAATTATTTACCAGTACTAAATATTATAGCCACCAGCATACAAGAAACAATACTAAGAATTACATTAATTTCTCTGTAATAATTAACATCATTTTTACCGTTACACTGGCAATGATCTCATCCCTAGTTGGCAGCAGACTTTACAGTGATGTACTCAGCAGACTTACCAGATGATTTAATTGATATCATATCAACATTCTATTAATGTTAAAGTTACAGAGCACCTGGCGTGTAAGAAAAGGCAGACTAATACTGAGGTGTTTGCATACCAGCCATTGTGGGAAGTAATGAAGTTATAGATGTGTGTTCTCTGTACTGTTTTTAAGAATGTGTATGAAATTAAATGTAAAATCAAAATTAAATTACAAAGGTAAAACACAAATAAATTCAAATGTTGATTGTAAAACTAACCAGTGTTATCATCATTTTTATATCTTAAAGCTGCAGTCCGCAGTTTTCGCCATCTCTGTTCGAAATCTGCAATTGCAGTTATTCGCGGAATTATCAACTTTACGTGGGTTGTGTAATGAGGCAACCACTGGAGCCAGAAATCAAAACTTTGCCTTTTTATGTGTGTGTGTGTGTGTGTGTGTGTGTTGTCGTAGTAAAGAGAGAGAATGGGAGAAGGAAGTTTGTATGAGGTGGACCTGGTCACCACAGAACCAAATCTTCTCAGCTGTTGCTACTGTCATATGCTGCACTGTCTCTCCATGTGGCACATTATGTTTAGCACATTGTATGGGTCACTATATCATAACAAGGTAATACAATGTGTAATCAAGTGATGACTGATTAACAGTAATGTAAATGCTAAATGTCCTAATACCTGTTGCAAAGTAAATGCTCTTAACCTTGCAGTTTTTCACATATCATGTAATACTCAATTTCTCCATTTCTTTGCACAAAACTCTCCAGAAAGTGCTATTTAATGGTTTATTTTTAAAAAAAAAAAAAAAAATCCCGGGGGGCCATGCCCACGGACCCCCCTAGGGAGAGCACCCCCACTTAATAAATCCCAATTTAACCCCGAATGGTATATGGTAGTATTTTGCATTAATCACTTAAGCTTTAGACAAATTGAAACATCGCATTTTTTACTTTTAAACATAAACATGGTCTCAGGTATGATAAAAATACTAAGTAATAAGGACATTTGCCTAAATCTCATACATCTGTCCAGGCATAATTGTACCCACATTTAGCTGATATTCCTTAATGCTTCCATTGTTCCTGCAAGTAAAACCCATTCAATGGCCGGTCATTTTTGACTAGGAACACCACAAGTGACTCCTTGCCATTTTGTACAAAATAAAAGCATTTCAAAACAAACTTTCTGGTTAAACATTAAAGTAGACTAGTGTGATCAACAGTGCAACTTTTTTCATATTTGATTTAATATTTCCAAAATGATTGACAAATGCTTTTTTTGTACTCATCAATTTATCATTAATTTATGATTAATCAGTTAGAAAAAGAAATACAAAAACAGTCCTAATTGAAAGAAAACAAGTTGACAAAAAGATTGAATCCAATATTTAGTGATAATATAGCATAATGAGTGATTTATAAGCTATTTTTTGTAGGGCGTGACCGGGGACAGCACAAGTTTTATATGGTTTTCAACACAATAACACAAGGGTTAAAAAAACATAACTATCTCTGCTGGTTGATATATTGTTTATTATATTCTGTAGAACACTGTATTTTGAGTCTTTATCACATTTTGAAATGTGTTACTTCAGAGCAGATAAAGATATTATATACAGTAGGTAGCCAACCAGAATGCCTATTGCCGCCGCGGCGTCTACCGCGGTGAATTCACCGCGGCAAAAAAAAAAGTCGCATTTCTAAGTCATTCGCGAAATGACCGCCAGGTGGCGCAAAGGGACATTTAGCGAAAGCAAAACGTATGTAAAAGTAGCCTACATTTTAAATAGAATATAGCAAACTTTTAGAGCAGAACATTTTATGAATCAAAATTTAAAGGAGGCCTATCTCGCAGTCAGTGAAAATAAATTAGGTGCAATCAATGATGCTAAACTATTGAGGAATGAGAAGATTGAAGAGTGCATCTGTCGTTTGTGGGCACACTGACGCGTGAACAACCAAGCTTGTGGTCGAGTGGTAGAGCTGAAGGTTTAAACAGTAGCCTACAAAGACACAGGTTCGAAACCCGAATAAATATGTTTTTTATATAATTACCATGCATTTCCATTTTACACTAAGGAACAAATCTCATCCAACAGATTGACTGAATTTACGTCTTCAAAAACAGTTCTGTTAAAAAATAAACAAACAAACAAAAAAAACTTCACGGACAGGACAGCAGACAGCAGGACTGGAATTCTTTCCATATGCAGAAATAATTTAAAAAAAACATGGTTAAGCAAGGTGCGATTTGCCGGTGGGTGATTTCCCCCCTCCACAGTAGGCTATAGCGAATAGGCCTACCCTAAATAGACCTTATCAAATATAGTATATATATATTTTAAATATAGCCTAAAACACGGACGTTTAAACAACAAACAATAAAATCTGAACCAGCGCTTCTGCTCCTGTATTGAGAGACAACATGCAGCGCATTTCAGTTACGATCCTGGTTCCAATTGTATTAATACATTCACGGCTTTTAAAATGTCACAAAGCGTTTTGATGTGGTTTTGAACGAAATATTGAAGTTTATAATTAAGTATTTTGACACACCACGCCTAGTGCGTATTCTAAAATGGGGTTTTCTTCTGCCATTGAATTGGAGTTCGACAAACCCCGCATTCACTTGAATTTCTTTTTCTGCTAAAATAACAGGCTATAGCCTAGCTACTTCGTTATTTTTGGTCATACAGATAGGATATCATATTTTAAAACTGTAAAAGGTCTATTTTATTCATGTAAAGTAGGCTACACTCACAATAGGCTAACAACAAAACATTCTCACTCATTTAAGCGAACACACTGCATAAACGTTTGGGCTTTTCTCAGTGAGCTTCGACATGGCCGAGTGGTAGAGCTGACGGTTCATCAATCGGAAGACCTGCGTTCAAATCCCGAACAAACATGGACTTCTGTAAAAATATATATATTTTTAGGCTATTAATGCAGATTTGTTTAGTTCTAAAACTCTGTTACACCATATATTTTTTTGCTTATATTTATAAAATAATATTACCATGCATTTCCATTTTACACTAAGGAACAAATAGGCTATCCAACAGAACGACTTTAGATCTGTAGCTAATACCAATTGTTCAAAAGCAGTTTTGTATAAAAAAAAAAGATATATAGGCCTATATATATATCTATATTTGTTGTATTCCCTATAGCCTACATAGAGTTTTTAAAAACATGGTTTTAAGCAAAGTTTTCGACAAACGAGGCAGCGCGTTCATTTGATTTATTTTTCTCATAACAGCTAAAATAACTTAATAGGCTATACGTGATTTTTTTTTGGTCATACAGATAAGAGTAGAGTAGCCTACATCGTTCAAAACTGTAAACTTTTTTTTAGGCTAATGACAAAAGTTTATCTGTCGTCTCTCTCGGTCTCCGGGAACTGCGCGTCACAAAAATAAACCGAAAGCCACTTGCCTCAGCTCAGACACGATAGGAAATCGGATATGTCTAAAGCCTTTAAATGTCTAAATATTTAGGTTAATAAATGTTATCTGATTATGTAATCCATATGAAAACGAGAGCTACAGAGAATCTGCTCAAATATGTTTATGTGATTGTGAGCGCCTCGCAATGAGAAAATGACAAGGTGAAAATCTCGTTTAATTAAAATCGCCCTGAATTAAAATGTAAAAACAGATCAAATCATTTATTCGTCGAAGTGTTGCTATATTGTTTCATTTAAAGTTCATAATTATTAAATAAATGTTATTTAGTTTATCAGCAGTAGGCTACCACGAAGCACCGATATTTATTTGAATAATAATAATTTAAAAAATAACTAATTCACATTTTACATGCCTGGACCCAAAGATCCCTGTAGAATTTAATATTGAGTTGAGCATTTTGTTCATGACAACAAAATGAACATGCGTTTGAAGATTATATTTAGTTTTGCTTGGAAAAAGCTGGCCCAAACCAGTTTTATTTCTTAAATTATTTAAATAATGAAATATTTAGTAATAAACTTTTATGACAGAAATACCACAACATGTAGCTTAAATCATTTAATTCTTTCATTATCAACACTTTTATAGCCTAATGCTAGAGCGATTTAAGTGTGAATTGCGACTTCTCCTTATTTTAAGTCAGACTCAGACTCAGAGAGCATGTGGGGGGTTTGGAGGGACAGACAATAGGTGTTAATGTTCCTCATTCATATGGAGAGTGTCGGATAGCCAGCCCGATGGCAAAGGAAAAATTATTTTAAGGATAGGCTACATCTCTCGATGTGTCCCCATATTTGATTAAATTATAAATATTGTAGTTTATTTATTGTAGCCTATTTAAAGTGTTTTCACACACAAATTTAAATTGAAGTGTTCAATCCAGTTGTTTCAACTGGTTCTGTAGAGTTTAAGAATGTTTGAGCAAGAGAGACTAAATAAACTTGCTGAGATCCAGCGCGAGAGAGGCAAAACTCATGTTTTTAATTTATGTTGCTGTGGACTATTTTCGATTTGTACCGTTTCGTTTAATTTAGCTGCAATTTCTTTGGCAAAACAAATTTAAAATGTAGCAAGAATAAGATTGTGTGTTTCTTTTTTGCATGGAAATAAAGTCTAAATGCAAGTTAGGTTGCCACCGGTCCCGGTTTTACCGGGATTGTCCTTCTTTTTAATAACCTGTCCCGGGAAATTGAAGCACTCTCCCGGGACAATGACTCCAGCTGGTCTGCCAGCGTTATCTGGGAACTCGGTTGGCAAGATTTACTGGGACCCGTGGAGCTCATAGTAGGGGAGGAGATCGAGGTCCAGCATTTCCTGAGCCCATCGCCTGCCCACCTGAGCCTGAGCCCTCATCATCCGCCAAGCTGCCCGTGATCCCGGAGGGTCTTATGATAGGGGTCGTGACGCTTGGGGACCAGGCCCACGCCGCTTCAGTTCCTGAGACGTCATCTCCGCCCACGAGTCTCTGCGGCAAACGGGGAAGACGTGTCTCGTGGGAGTCCGCTTCGGAGTCCTCCGCTACGGAGTCTACACTGTTTGAGACTGCCCTTCCTGCACCAGTAACTGTCCCCGTGGAGGTTCCCCAACCACTCTCTAGTCCACCAACGGCATCTGCACCTCGACCTAGGAAGAAGAGGAGGAGGAGGGGAGCTTCTCGTCCTTCACCCCTGCCTGTCCTAGAGCACGCGCCCGCTGCAGTCAGCGCCGTCACAGAGCCCGCTGCAGCAAGCGCCGTCACAGAGCCCGCTGCAGCAAGCGCCGTCCATGAGCCCGCTGCAGCAAGCGCCGTCCATGAGCCCGCTCCAGCAAGCGCCGTCCATGAGCCCGCTCCAGCAAGCGCTGTCCATGAGCCCGCTCCAGCAAGCGCTGTCCATGAGCCCGCTCCAGCAAGCACTGTCCATGAGCCCGCTCCAGCAAGCGCCGTCCCAGGATCTGCAGAGAGAGTTGCGGCCGATCTAGCCGCTAAAGATGTCTTGCAAGCTGTTTCGGCGCGTCAGGAGATGCCTGTCATCATAGCGGCCAAGACCCTGTCAGAATACCTGTCCCGTCTAGTCAAGATCCTTGAACCCCCTGTCTATCCTGTCTTGTCCTCAGCACCCACGCCTGTCACTGTGAGCGCAGCACCCACGCCTGTCACTGTGAGCGCAGCACCCACGCCTGTCACTGTGAGCGCAGCACCCACGCCTGTCACTGTGAGCGCAGCACCCACGCCTGTCACTGTGAGCGCAGCACCCACGCCTGTCACTGTGAGCGCAGCACCCACGCCCGTCACTGTGAGCGCAGCACCCACGCCTGTCACTGTGAGCAAAGCACCCACGCCTGTCACAGAGCGACGCACCCTCGCCAGCCGCTGTGAGCGCACCACACACGCCTGTCACCGAGAGCGCAGCACACACGCCTGCCGCTAAGAGCGCAGCACCCAGTCCTGTTCCTTCGCCTGCCACGTCCCCTGTCATGAGTCCCGTTTCCTCTATGTCCTCTGTGTCCCCTGTGTTTGAATCTGTTGCTGCAGCGTCCCGGACTGTTTCCCCGTTTGTCCCTGTCTCCACCAAGCCCCGGACTGTTTCCCCCAAGACCTCTCCTCGTGTGTCCCCGTCTAAACCTGCCCAGAAGTCTTGTCCACAGCCCTCTTCCCATGGACCCAAGATCCCCGTTCCTCCTGTCCACCCTGGACCTCCCCCCATGAACTTTGTGTTTCCTCCACCCCCTCTGCCTTGCATGTTGTTCCTGATGTTTCACCCCAACCCTGTTATTGTTTATTCTTGTTTACCATTGTTAGTGTTTTCCATGTTTTGTTGGTTTTTATCTTTGTCACAGTCTGTCTTGTCTTGTGTTTAGTTTCCCCTTGAGGAGCGTCTGGAAGCCGCTCCTTAAGGTGGGGGTTCTGTCATGATTCTGCCATCATGTCTCTGATTTCTCTGGTCTTGTGGCAGGATCATGACAGACCCATGTTTCATGTGCAGCACATGGCCATTTGTTTGGACGTGACAAAATATCTGCTCGCTATCTGCCGAACGGCTCTGGTAGTCCCGCTTCAGCACTGATGATGTTGTAGAAATAGTGTGCTCTGGTTGGTCTGGATTATTCAGGATTTATTATTTTATACAGAAATAAGTTATTTATAATTCAGATGAGAATAAAGTTAGTGTTGATTAAAATGAAGGAAAACAAATATATTGATCTGAAATATAGCACATTCATTTTACATTTATTTAGGTTCAATTACCAATTATACAATCTTAATTTAATTTAAAGCAAACAATACATTTAAAATACATGGGTTGTATGCACATTTTTTTTAATAAAAAATATATATACATCCAAAAAGACAAGGCTTAAAAACTCTTGTCACTGTAACAGACACAATCTCTCTCTCTCTCTCTCTCTCTCTCTCTCTCTCTCTCTCTCTCTCTCACACACACACACACACACACACACACACACACACACACACACACACACACACACACACACACACACACACACACACACACACACACACACACACACACACACACCACACACACACACACACACACACACACACACACACACACATGTCAAGTCACTTACATTTTAGATGCAATATTGAATAAGCAGAAAAATCGGATTTTCTGCTCTGAAAATATAAATAAGCATACAAATTGAATAAGCACTTTGAATATTCTAAACAGAATAAGCACTAGTCGCTAATGAATAAGTACTAGTACTTAATGGAATAGATACTAATATCTAAAAAATAAGTACTAGTAGCATGAAAATAGAGACTAGTATGTTAACTAGTATGTGGCTCAGAGAGAGAGAGAGAGAGAGAAAATGACATTTTAGATAATAGTAACTATTAAAAGATACTAGTACTTATTCATTAGCTACTAATACGTATTCAAAAGAATATCTAAAGAATAAGCACTAGTATCTAAAGAATAAGCACTAGTCGCTAATGAATAAGTACTAGTACTTAATGGAATAGATACTAGTATCTAAAAAATAAGTACTAGTAGCATGAAAATAGAGACTAGTAGGTTAAAAATGATTAAATGTTAAAACGGCTTGCCATATTGGCTCAGAGCATCAAAAGCATCAAACAAGAATATTAAAGTTTGATGCGTTGCCACGGCAACAGTATCTAAGATATCAATAATCCTTTCTCAGGTCTACATCTGCCGTGTGTTTACATTATACACATAAAGTTTGAAGCAAATTGGGTAAAAATAAGAGGGTGATTTCAAAGCATTTAGGAAGTGACACACTTCCTGCTGCCGGTTGGTGGCGCTATAACTTTGACTCACAATAGTCACATCCATGTGATCGGACACTTACACCGAACACACTGCTGAAGTTTCATCAAGATCAGTTTATGTATGCAGAAGTTATAACACACTTCCTGTTTCCATTATTCGCCATAAATTTGTTTCCTCGCCACGGCCAAACCGTTCGAGATATCAAAAATCCCCTGGCAATTTTTCATCCTCAATGTCTTTACTTCATGCTGACTGAGTTTCGTGGCGATTGGTTGAATTCTCTAGAAGTAGTATATCGAATTCCAGGGGCATACGCTTTCAAACAAACCTAATAGCCGACTTCCTGTTGGGCTGGGGTAAAAAGTAAAAGTACAAAGGATATATGAATCGATGAGATCTATATGTGTACCAAGTTTCATATTATTACATGCAAGCGTGTTTGATTTATGGACCAAGTTTTCGGACCCCGTTCCAGGGGGCGCTGTCGAGCCCCCCTGCCACGCCCGGGTACCAGCTTCAGCCCGGCCCTGATGGCCGCGGGTTCTGACCCGTGTGCAAAGATTCAAGAGTTTTTGAGCACGTTAAGGGCCCCAAAGGTGCGCTGAGAGTCTCAAAAGTATCCAAAAAGAATATTAAAGTTTGATGCATTGTCACGGCAACAGCATCTAAGATATCAACAATCCTTTCACAGGTCTACATCTGGCGTGTGTCTACATTATACACATCAAGTTTGAAGCAAATCAGGTAAACGCCTGTTTGATTTATGGACCAAGTTTTCGGACCCCGTTCCAGGGGGCGCTGTCGAGCATTGTGCTATTTACATCGTCCTTCTGGATCGATACACAGAACATGCTCGGGAACCCGTCTTATTTCAGGTAAATGGACACTCGAGATAAATTGGTGTGTTTGAGAACAGGTATATTAGCCCTAAACGTTATAGTTAGTGCTAGCTCCTAATTTAACTGACCAGTTCATGTTGCCTAGTAGCCTACAAGCCACCTTGTGTTGTGTAGTTACATTTTTTTCCGTCTCTTTATAGAAATACACACGTAGAACTCACACTGTTTGTGAGTTTCATGTTGGATTAAACAAATAATAATAGTTCGGTAAAATATTTTTATAATAGTTTTCTGCTATCACTGTTAGAATACATTCAGAACATGTTTCATTTATTCCTGTACCGTTGGTGTTACACACTGTAACATTAGCATTACACTTTTACGTTTAAACAGTAAATAAATAAATAAAAAAACTCTATCTAATGGTAAAAGTGCAGGAAAGAGATAATAAAAACTATAAATGGGTAGTACCACTGTGTCGGAGAGAGGAACACACTCCATTTTAGTTTAAAATTACCCTCTAAAATGCTGATTGGCCAGGTTGCCTGACGTCAAGGCGTGTGACGTAACACGGACGTTCCAGATTGGCTGGGAGAAATGGATACGTCTACGTAGAACCCCGTTCACTATCATGAAGTATTGGAAAAACAACCAACGACCTACACAGCTTCACATTCTCACGAAAAAGTAAGTGAAATACGCTACAGTTTCATGATGTTGTGGTTGTAATGCAAGTGTTTGGGGTTTAACCTTAAGCCTTTCCCTCGTAGGGCTTTGTTATATTCCGTCACTGCGCATGCTCATATGACTGTTTTGGGTCCTGTAGCTGTAATAATGGATATAGCTCCAGCTAATGGCTGTAATTATATATATATATATATATATATATATATATATATATATATATATATATATATATATATATATATATATATATATATATATATATATATATATATATATATATATATATATTACATATATAATGCATATATATTGGGCTTTGTTTGAGTCTTTGTATGCGGCTGTGCACGACGTGTATGATTTACCACATTGTATGTTCTGTGTCATCATGTTAACCTGCTTGCGTTCTTGTTACAAATAAGATATACCAGTTATTTTAATTAATTAGCATTTCTATGGCTGCTGTGTCTCCCCATTAGAAAGTCTCTGGGCTTTGACGCCCATAGACAAACCTATGGATGAGACCAGTGACTCCTGCAGCGAGGAACACCAGCCATAAGGTTCACTCAGGTACTTCTGGGTCAAATATACAGTCAAGAAAATCTGGCTCTGTACAGGTGACCTATTGCTGCTATACTATATATAAATAAATAATAGTTTTCTCTGTATGGAAATACTGCTTTGTTCTGCTACTGGCTCTCAAAAAAGTACAGAAGGAATTATTTACACCATTCATATTTTCTTTTTGTAATCTGTACAAATTGTTTAGTCTTTTATTTCAGATTAAACTGTTCCACAAGCAAGAAAGCATTCCAGGACAGAGTGTGTGTCTGGAAGCCCTGTCCGTAAGTTAACATTTCTGCATGCATTTAAGAAACCAGAGTCATATTTCCTACCATGGAACTACTGAGTATGACATTCAACCTGGTGCATATCATGTGACTGTTCTGATGTGTTTGTCTCTTCCTGCCTTTTTCCAGGTCTGCAGATGCCTCCACCACCTGCATGTAAGTTGTTGTTTTTTTGCCATGTGCAAGAAACCTGCCATAAATGAACTGACCAATATTCATATCGACTTTCTTTTTAGATGAGTCAACACCACACAGAAAACCACCCAGTCACCCAGAATTGAATGGGTCTATTGTGACGCAAGCTCAGCCTGAAGGTACAGTGGCTTTGTATTTTCTATTTCCAATTAAATACAATTTCATGACAAGGAACTTGAGAGTAACTTGACTTTTGTTGTTGTTGTTGTAAACAGCAGAACTCATCACACAGGGGGAGGTGGGCTCAGCAATGGAGATGGAAATGAGAGGTAAGAAGACTCACTTAAGTTGTTCACATATGCAAGTATATAATGTAAAACAACTAAAACTAACACCAATCATTTTTCCATAGCCATGAGGACATTCATTTCCCGCATGGCACAGCAGATGGATGCATTTGAGGATAAGATGGATGAGCTGCTCATGCTCTTAAGGAGCTCCCAGTCACCTCCCTCTGCTCCAGTCGATGACATGTTGCTGTCGCCATGCTCAACAGTCACAGAGTTCGACAGGAGTCTCAGTCAACAGGAGAGGAGGGACAACATGGTAATTAAGTGGCCATAGTCCTGCCCTAAGATTAACACTATAAAATTGCATAACTTAAAATATCATTATAACTGAACTGACGGCTCTTACAAAATGAGATTGTACAAGCTCTCCACTTTATTCTACATGTATAATTTGTATTTCTATATGTTTTACAGCAACTTTTCCTGACAACCCTTGGAGGTTCGACCAGAGGTACTACCATCCGTCGCATGCTACGGCGAGTGGCAACCAATGACGTGCTGAAACAGTATAGTCTGCGGGGCAGAAAGGCAAAGAAGGCCTTCCAGGACCTGACAATCTGCAGGGTTATTACAGGTAGGTGTTATTTTATTGTTCACATCAGTATTATTCTTAGCTTGAAGGTTTTAATTTGTCTTGTAACTATGCTTAATTTTGACTTCTACTCTAGCGGCCTGTAACGAATCACACAATAATAATATACATAAAATGTATTTAAGGGGGGCCGGAAGGCCAATTTAGCTCAAAGGGAATGATTCATCGATTTGCAATGAATCTTGACCGAATCACTATGGAACCGAGCAAATGACTCGTTTAGAGTTAATTTGAACGGGCCGTAATTATAACCTTGGCAACAGATATAAATATCCAATCTATAGTGAAACACTATGCATTAGCAAGGTAACTTTAGATCGACAGTACAAGACATTAAATGTGCAAGCACAACACAAGGCAAATATCTTTTCAAATATATGGACGACTTTATTAACTATTCTAAACACATAAAACTAAGGTCTAAACACAATCACACACACACATTCATATAAGGCGCAGAGGAAGAGAGAGAAAGAGTGAGTTTTCAGAGTGAGATGCACTTTGTAAGACATGACCTAAACGAACCACCAAGCATTAATTTAAACCTTCGTTTCTTAGACAGGTTATTCAATTTACATTAAGGGGGGGGGGGGGGGGGGGGGGGGTTGAAATGCTATTTCATGCATACTGAGTTTTTTACACTGTTAAAGAGTTGGACTCCCATGCTAAACATGGACAAAGTTTCAAAAATTAAGTTGTACGTTTGATTGAGTATTTCTGTGCCAAAAATACTCCTTCTGGTTTGTCACAAGTTTCGGAAAGTTTTTTTCGAGTATGGGTGAGTGTGACGTCAGGTGGGGCAGAATTTCCTTATACGGTCACTTCTCCCGGAAGGGCGCACGCGCACCCGTAAACCAGAGCGAGAGAGTGAAAGCAGTACGCCCATCAAAGCGCTGTGCTCGGCTTTAGGGAAGTTCAGTTCTACGCCGGATTTGCAGATCGTGTAATGCCATTGCTTAAGGATGGAGCAGTCCCAACGATAAAGGTTCACGGTCGTGCGTTGGAACCGCAGGCGGTGAGTAAAACTGCTTCAAATGTCTGTGTTGTTAGCTATGGTTGTTAGCTATCGGCGCGTATAGCACAGCCCACACGGCACGCCTCCAGCCGCTCGGGTTTTTCCGGAAAGACTCGGTACAGCCTATCTTTCTTTTATAAATATAATAAAACTAAAGACTTTTTGGAGATATGAAGGATGCAATACTACTCTATAGGTACTCAAGATTAACATGAGATTGACTGAAACTGAGTGTTTCACCCCCCCTTTAAAGCACCAATTCAGCTAGATTCTGGAGTACTTGCTTGTCTTTGCGTTGCTTAGGGAATTCCCTTTTTGCGGTGTGTTGTGGCAAAACTTCTGTTAAACATCATCACTGCGTAAGAGACACTCAGAGTCAAATTAATAAAAAGAGAAATATAAATATTTATTCTTGCAAGAAGGCCCAGTCGCCATCACAGCCGTTACATTCTGTGAAGTGAGTGGCGCGCACCAGGAAGACATGAGACAGCTTTTATACTCTTTTCAAGGTTCCTTCTCACCCTCTGTACTTTCCCCCCACTCAGATAAGGTCCCCTCTGCTGTTCAGTTTCTACTTAAGGACACAAACTGGTACTGGAATAAACCAGCCAAATCTGACCATTCCCAAGGTCAAGAGGTCCTTTCCCATATATTCCTGAAACGTCACGCACAAGCACGTACACACATATATTTTACACATTGATTTCTGTTAGGAATAAATGACTATTAAAATTTCTACAACAGGTGCTTCGTCAAAAGGGTTTCCCGCCGGGTCCATGCTCTGAAGTGCCTGGATGGAAGTTTCTGAACTGCCGGTCACGTGTGATTGCCAGGCGAATGAGAGTCTTTACAATTCGAAACGCGTTGCAGGAGAGACGTTAAACGAACTTCGCAGCAAACTTAACTTTGAACCGAGACTTTTACGAAAAAGAAAATAAAGGAAGAAATGAAAGTAAGACGAGTTAGATGGCTTGAATGAGCTCTTTTATCCCCGATCGTGATGGGTTATTTGTCTGCTGGTCTAATTTGGTCTGGTCGATGTAGAAGCGTGCGAACACGCTCTTTGTTGTTTTCAGAGAGAAGCACAAACATGAACACTCTCTTGCTGTTGCTAGAGAGAGGCGCCAACTTAATTCAACACCGAACCGAACTCAAAACCGAACTGCCAAAACCGCACTGCAAAACCGAACTGGCCTCTAACTCCTTTGTTCGGGTCTTTAACTTAAAGTTAGTCCAACCTCTTTTGAAGAATTCTGACCAATGAGACAATGGCATCATTTTAGGAGGTGGATCTAGTTCCTATTTATCGTTATCTGGGATCTGCTTGGGTTCCAGCACCAGCAGAGAACAAGAGACCACAGTTTAAACATTATAGATTATTATAATCATACAAAGCATTTTACACAGATTTCACTCAAGCCATCTTTTGAATTAAGGGCATACGATTAT
Source organism: Chrosomus eos (assembly GCA_036326025.1). Taxonomy (NCBI): domain Eukaryota; kingdom Metazoa; phylum Chordata; class Actinopteri; order Cypriniformes; family Leuciscidae; genus Chrosomus; species Chrosomus eos. The sequence goes on from CM070840.1 coordinate 34,649,640, forward strand.
TTTGATTGGAAGCACGATACTCTTTCATTCATACACACAGTTATATCACCATTACATGATTTATATGTAATCTAAGCATAGTACAAACATGAATTGTAGGAACAACAAGAATTATGATGTTTGATTATAAGTCCACTGAGCATTGTTCTGTGTGAGTTTTAATGGGTTTGATATGTAAAGTCTGTGTAAGTCTCTCACGGTTTGAGAGATTTCAGCTCTGGGTCCTTCAGAGGTATTTACGACTACGGCGGTCTGTTTTAAATCTGTTGTCCAGGGGCTCGTTCTTCGTACGTTGCTTAAAACATCCGAGATCAAATGAGACATCCAATATAATATCATCGGGCTAATCATGATCCGGCTAATTGGGTTCTTCGAACACACCTGTTGTTTATGATTAGTATCGCTGGATTGAATTATCTGAGATAACTGCGCGTTCATGCGCTGGGTTAAAAGGGGATATGTATCGATAGTAGAAACATTGATCAGCTACGCTGCTATTGGCTACTCACCGTGGCCAAAGAGCGCGCTCAGTTTTTTTTTCTCCACAGAAGAGCAAGAGTTATTGCTTGAAGGATATGCTGAATTTGAAAACTTAATTAAAACGCCAGGGAACACCTTAACGTGTGCAAAAGCCAGGAGAGAGGGCTGGCAAAAAGTAGCAGACAAATTAAGTTTGTAGTTAGATGTTTTTATCACTTATTACAGTATATTTTTTTATATTTTAATAATTTGTAAATAATTAATAACTTTGTTCATTGTAATGTCAGAGTCACCACCCACTACTAGAACATAGGAACAAGTAAAAGTGAAGTACTAGATTATTCTACATAATAGTAATTTGTACTACTAATCTCTTTTAAAAAGGCACTGTTAATAAATGTTTGCCTGTTTATAAAAGCAACCATGAAAAAGGCTGAAAAAGAAAAAGAAAAGAAAAACAAACAGGTGGTGGTCTTGCACCCCCACATTATACCCAGGCAGAAGAGCTGGCCCATGGGTTAAATGTGACCCATTGTGGAGGGCATCCCTGTGTCCAGCTCTTCCTCATACCCACAGCCAGAGGCCAGGACCAGTAACACCTTCACTGCTGGTAAATGAGCTTTAAATGATCCTAGTACACTGTAAAATAATTTGTTGCTGCATTAAATTAAGTAAGCCTATAATCCCAATGGCTGTCCAGTCATATCAGCTGTTAAACCTTGTAATGAATTGCTTTGACTTGTGAAAGTCTACATGTGTGACTGTGAAACATAGTTAATGTAAAACAAATGTAGAAATGAGTTATTGATCACATTTCCCCCCAGTGTACTTCATTGTAATGCAATTGTGTTTTCCTCTTTTGTGCAGTTTTAAACAATACACCAACACTTTTATGTGTTCCCAAGCAAGTGGCTGAAGCATGTGCAGTAAGACTTTTCATAACTTTACATCAAAAGGGAAGAAAGTACAACACTTTATAATGCCCATTTTTCCCCAATGCACAGGACAGTGAAGAAACCCTCTCAGGTATCTTTAAGTGCATAAATAACTTTACTTAATTTACACTTGAGTTACCTATTATTTCTGAATGCAATATGAGTTGCAGGAGTCCACATCTACAGAAGAGTCTGCACAAAGCAGTGATGCAGAGGTGGGCAGTGTTGTACTTTTCCTTGTCATTTTTGTTGCATAAGGCTTGTGTTGACAGGTTTAACCCAAGCCCCCCCAATATAGAGTATACTATAGAGTAATTTTTTCTTGGGGGGGGGGGGGGGGGGACTTGACAACTTAAAGAAAAAGACTGGCACTAGAGATATAGTTGCTTCAAATGAACTTCTAAGAGTAAGTGCTAATATATTATTTCACACAGAGAACTATTGCTGACCTTGCATAGTATCTCTTATTGCAGGCAAAATATGACTTGATCACTGGCTTTTCTTTACAAAGAACAATTGAAATAAAACTCAAAGAACTAAGCAAATTTGTCTCGTCTTTTATTAAACATTTAATGTAATGTTTTATATTTTTTTCTGATGGTGGTTGTGTAATATGACACATGCAATGTCACAGGTCCTGTCAGGTGCAACTCTCAGGCTTTTCAGACACTGAAATCTCCCCTTTAGTTGGCCAAAGTTCATTGCATTGTGTGCCCTTGTCCTAGAGCTGCATTGTAACTGGAGTGTATGTACAGTAATACAGTGAGCTTGATATTAATATTTTCCTTACCACATTCAAATATTTGCATAAATGTGAATCGCTGTGCTTCCACATTTGTGATATGAACAGTCACACACCATCTAAGAGATTTTAGTCTGTCAACTGCCTTTTTTTACAATTTGATGTAATATTAGGCTACTAATCTGGAATATTAAGAATCGTAATAGTAACTTGGCAGCACATTTACATTGTGATCCCCCTTTCAGTTCACAAAATCCCCTTCATTGTGGCCTTGATGGGAACACATGTGCAGTCTATGGCATCAATCACATTAGGGAAGCCTGAGGAATATATTGTACTGAAAGTCATAATCATCATGCTAACGATTACATGATCGACATTAAAAATTATAATGTAACGTTAGGCCTACCTGCGTTGAAAAAAAACTGCTATACAACCAATTGGGTCTAAAGTGGCTTGGAAATGCCCTAAAACCTGCTTAAGCGGCAGGTAAACTTTGCGAATGGCACGACAGACATTATTATCACCAAGTTCTCCGCATCTCCAATGTAAAGAAAAGAGCCACTAGCAAAGAATCTCTATATGCTGTTTATTTGTGCTGTTATTAAAGCCCGACTCCGACGAGTCGAACATTTATGCGTTTCCAACAAATTAATGATGTAACGACATACTCACGAGTCATGAGAAAAAAATATATATCTCAAAAAGTACACCATCGCGCTGCGTTAAAAGACTTCCCGTATCAGCTCTGCTTATAAAGCAGGTTCGAGCAGGTTCAAGCTAGCGCACCTGTTGCTATGACAGCAAGTCTAGGATGAGCTTCGAAGAACCAAACGATCCAAGATCATGCCAAATCGCCAACAATCAAATCCAGCTAACTGAGTTAGCGACGTACGAAGAACGAGCCCCTGGGATCAAACACCTCGGTCGTTATCTTAGTGGGTCCATCTCTGAACCAATTGGTGTTTTCTAACGTTGACAACATTCTTCCAGTTGAGCACATCCCTTTGGGGCCTGCAGGGTCATGAAGTCCTTTCTGAGGGGGTCTATTGTTGACTTAGCTGGAGCCGGGATCTTTTATGGCTGAATTAGTCATTGAGTTCTGTTTGAATGAATTAAATGGAAGATTCATTTGTGTTTGGTTCACCCTCAAACCCTACAGGCCTACCAGAAAAACTTCCCCGCGCTGCAGCAGATGCGGAGGACTTGATTGGGCAAGTGCTAAAGTTTTCCCCACACAGACGGTAAATTGAAATTCTTCTATGTGATGTTCATAATAATCAATGGAATAGGTAAACTATCAGTATTTGTTATCTTAAAAAAACAGGGTTGTTTATAAAGCAATTTGTCTTGCTTTTGTCAACGTGTTCATTCTTAGTATGACATATCAAACTTTTGTTTCTTTCTTTTTAGGCCAGCTGAGAAGGACTGAGCCTTCAGAACCATGGAGCTCTATTTGTTTTATTATTGTATTTTTGCCACTTTGGCCATTCACCTACACATTTCATACTTTAACATTCCAAAATGCATCTTGCACACTACATTTGCACTATTACTTTGCACTCTTCATCCCACTCCATTTGTACTTGTATTGATATTATGTCATAGTTGTATACTAAAACTAGGGCTGCACGATTATGACAAAAATCATAATTGTCGATTATTGCCTTGAAATTATAATTGTGATTATTAATTACGATTATCACAATTTACATTGAATGATGTTTTGAACAGCTTTATGCCATTGTTTGAAGCGACTGCATGCCATATTGTTATATCAAAATAAAACAGCTGAAAACTCCTCCTGAACAACTTTTAATCCTTTTCTATGGTTTAATGCTAATTATAATTACAATGTTACACTAACTAAAATTAAAACAATGGGGAAAAAACCCTTAAGATAAGCTGTAAAAAAAGCACACATTTTAAGCACACAGAATAATGTAAGTGGACTTTTTGTAATTGTGTCTTTGAACGATTACATAATTGTGGCATCCATAATTGTAATCGCGAATACAAATTTGATTAATTGTGCAGCCCTAACTAAAACTGTATAAAACTGACTCTGATTCTTGTATTATTGTATTCTTGTATTCCACAAACCAAAAACTAACGTTCCCAGAACGTTCTGGGAACAATAAATTGTTAGCTGGGGTGATCAGAACTGTCCGTGAAGGCCTGTAAGTTATGGAACAGTATCCCCATCACTGTCAGGGAATGTTCCACATTTTCTATATTTAAAACCAAACTCAAAGTGTGGCTTATAGCAAACAAGTCTTGTGACCACTAAGTGATTTTTTTATTCTGCTTGTATCTTTCATTTTTGTCATTTTGTTTGTTGTAATCTCTGTATTTTTGTAATTTGTCTAGGGACTACGGATGTAAATTAGCCCTGTGGCTATAATCCGGCATGTTTACGTCTGTTTTTTTTTTTTTTTTTGTTTCAATGCAGATGTTCATTAATGTGCATTGTCCCTATCAAATAAATAAATAAGTATAGTATAGTATAGTTTTGATTTAACTGTAAATCACATTTTATTATGTAAAGCTAACAGGGGAGCTCCAGTTAGCACACGTACATCAAGTCAAGTCACATTTTGGCACATTGGCTTTTGGCTTGCTATTGGCTTTTGGCTTGCTTAGTTGGGGACATTTAACATTTAATTTTGAATTTAACAATACTATTACAACATTGTTTTCCTGTTATCTCTGTAAAGCTGCTTTGAAACAATTTGTATTGTAAAAAGCGCTATATAAATAAAGGTGACTTGACTTGACATTTATTTATACAGACTTCTTACAATACAGAGTGTTTCAAAGCTGCTTTACAGAGAACAGAAAAATAATGCAACAAAGTTTGTTTCCAGAAGAAAATAGCATCCCAGTCCAGCTTAAGTAAGTTCAGTGATGTTTCATTTTTGTTGTAAAAAAGTTATTCATTTAGGTTAAAAGTTATTAATTTATATATATAGCCGGTCTGGAGAAAACCGTGATGTCATCGTGTGTCATCGTGTGTCATCGTCCAGATCAGTTCAGTTCTCATATGATGGTGTCAATGCAGGAGATCAATAATATTGTTGAATATTAGTTTAAATGTTAAATTTAATGTCCCCAACTAAGGAAGCCAAAAGCCAATGGCGATAAAGGTGAAAAAGGCGACAGTGAAGATCAGAACCGAAACTCCATCAGTGACAGAATGGAGAAAAAACCCTTGTGAGAACCCAGGCTCAGTCTCAGTCCTCCTCTGGCCAACGACCCAACAGTGTATGATTATGATTCAGGCATTACAGGTCAGAGGTCAGATTAGATTGGAACAATCACAATATTATCCAGTTCCCTCTGTTTGGAGATCGGACGGGTTTGTTGAGGATCAGTGCTTCTCCAAAATGGATTTACATTAACCATATACATCTTATAGATTTTTATTTTAAATGTTTATTTACATCCGATCAGGCTATATAATACCTACTCTTTTAGTGCTCGTTAAGTAGGTACTTATTGAAATTAAGTACGTAATCAGTAAGTATGCAGTTTCAAATGCAACCATGGTCCAGCCATATCACTCAAAACTACAATTCCCAGAATTCCTCCTGCTCATCACCTGCACTTACTCAGCCATCATCCTCACCTGCACCTGATCAACACACTCATCACCAAAGTATTTAAACACACCTCAGTCACACACTTTGTCTGGTCTAAGACTGGTTTTAAACTGTGAATTACTCATCGTTCTACTTACCCGAGTTATTTACCCACTGAGATTTCTTCAAGATCCTGTATCCTAAATCCCTCGTCTGTTCTCTACCTCCAATGTTCCCACAATCCCTGTAAGACAAAGACATTGTTTCTTAATTTACTCACATGGCAACCAAAAAGTAAGTGTGTGTGTGTGTGTGTGTGTGTGTGTGTATGTGTGTGTGTGTGTGTGTGTGTGTGTGTGTGTGTGTGTGTGTGTGTGTGTGTGTGTGTGTGTGTGTGTGTAAATACTTAACATTTGAGGTCATCCCCTCTATCTTTAACTGCAAACCCAAGAACTAAAGCATTATACTTGGATTGCTCATTGTTTGTCCATACTCGCCTGTTTTGGACACTGCAATACATCATTGGATCATAGGTGTGTATTGATCTGGGGGAACTTTGCTGTTTAAGTGCTGTTCTTGTTTTAGTTTAAAGTGCTGAACTGTCCTATGTGATCACTCATTCATAACTCATAAGAAGGGTTATGTCCTCTGATCATAACTCATAAGAAGGGTTATGTCCTCTGATCACTGTGAGTGTGGAGGCATCTGAGTAAGTATGCAGATCAGACACTTGAGGGTTTTTTGAACACCTATCTACTTTTAATATCTTGTTATCCTACACTTTGTATCTCACCCCTCATTATTTTACAGGTGTCTGATGGTTCCAAAGTCCCAAAACTGATTTGGTCAATCCCAAGACAAGCCAAGTATGAGGATTGGGTAAAACTGAGACCTGGATTTGAACAAAGTGACACCACCTCCCTCTACCATCTTCACTAAACCTGAGAGATGTTTGAGAGCAGGTATGCTTGCCGCTTATTCATGGAAATGCTCTTCTGTAAAATAATTCTCTTGAATTCATGCTTTTACTAATATTAACAGAGGTGTATGTAACAATGTGGCTGTTAAAATTTTAGGGCTGGTTATCTATTGATGTATGAATTGAATGTCAGTGTTATTTTTTTTTTAAAAATCAATCTTGAAGTTAGTTCTGGTTAATGTCTGTGTCAATGTGAACTGTGATTGTAACCCTGCCTGTCAGCATTTTCTTGTACTCCTCTGCATTCTTTGGATTTATTTAATCTTGTAATACTTCCATACTGTCATGAAACTGCACGGTGGAACAAGGACAGAGATGATCCAAATGCAGGCTTTATTGAGAGGAGAATCTCAATAAAAATCTTTTTTTTAAGACCTTTAAAATCTTTGTATTTATGCCTTTGTTCTATTTGTTTGAATCAATTTCAGTTGTATAGTGCTTCTGATTTCTCTGGTTTCTCAGTGGCTTTTTGCCACATTATTTTAGTTTGTGCTCATTTGCAGCATTTTGTATTGATGCCCTTGTGCCCTCTTTAATGCACCCTTTGTTTAAGCTTATGATTGTGAACTTTTTTTTCTTTTTGCCTTTTATGTCCTCTTCCTATTTTATTTATTTATTTAAATTATTTTTTGTGTTCTGTAACTTAGGGTTTTGATACTGTCTCAATACAAAAAGGCACGAAAGTGGCAAAATACAAAACATGTAAAAAAGGTATAATGCCTTTTTGCCTTTTGTATTCATTAACCCTTTTTTTCCATAACCCATTTGTGCTCCTATGTCCCTATGTTTTTTGTGTTTTTTAACTTCTGGTTTGTTCGTTTTCTTTCCCCCTTTACACCCCTTGTATTTATAGTAATGCCCTATTTGCTTATCAGTCAAATGTAGTTTGTCCTTTCAATGTAGTATTTTTTTTAAAGCAGCTTTGTCCATTTGTAATTATTTGTATGCTACTTTGTATTGTTTAACCTTGCATTGACTCCTTTTACAATTTATTCACATTTTAGGCTGTTGTCCAGTTTTCCTTTTATACCCTCTATAATTCAATCTGTCTATTTCTTTTTCCTTTTTATACAACTTTTATGCATACTTCTATTTATTATTTTTTTTAAATAGAAAGCCCACACCAGTCTAAAACTGCAGGTGCATATCAAATTCACTTATGTTCAAATATATAAGGGCGCCTCAACCTCACAAAGACAAAGTGTTCAGTCTTTTATATTATATTTAGTCTTATTATATTGTATTAATTAGCTTTTTGTATTTTATGGCTTTGCCTCTTGTTGCATTTTAAGATCTAGTTTGTCTTTGTCCCTTTTTTATTACTCTTGAATTTTTATTTGATGAATCTTTTTGTCTGCGTCTTTGCATTTATGGTATATTTAGATCTATATATTTATGCTTTTAATGTTTTTTTTTTTTGTTTAATGCCATTTGTCTTTTTTTATACGCTTTTCACTTGTTTCTTATTTTGTCTGTCTTTTATGCCACTTTTTGCCCCTTAAATTTTAAAGTTTTGTATTGACGTTGTGAACTTCCTTGTCTTAACACTGTTTATTGTTTCATTTTAAAGTTTTTAAAAAAAATATATATATTTTTTTAATTCTTTTCAGGTTCATGTTCTGGTTTGGTTTTGTGTTCCCATTTTCCTGCATTGGCTGGTCCCCTCTGGCTGTTTATAGTCTTGTCTGATGTCCTTTCATTCAGTTTTTGTATTTATGGCTTAGCCACTTTTACAATTTAAGACTAAATTGTAGTCTAACCTTAACCCTCTTAATACTCACTTTTTGTTATGACCCTTTTTGTCTGATTGTCAATTTGCATTGATGGTATTATGCTTTTAAATAATTATGCATTTTTTTGTCCTTATGTATTTTAAACCTGTCTTGTTACATCCTGGTGATCCTGCTAGGGCTTTCTGCCATGTTCTACATCCCTCTGTCAGCACCAACCTTGCTCACGCTTCTCTCCACTCCGATTCTTCGATACGTTGCTTATCCTCTTTTTACTTATTTAACCCTCTATGGCATGACTTTTTATTTTTTGGGGGGAAAAAAATCTTTCACCCAATTTTTTGGGAGCTTGGGGGTCCCTGATAATATATCCATCATAAAATGTGAGCCCCCCCCCCACCCCATAACCAGATATTGGTTTGTTGCCTCAGGGCAACAATGTGCTACGAGGGTACAAAAACTCAAAGGTTTTATACATAGGTGGAATAGGGAAAATAAGCAGTATGTGCATTAGAAAAAGTTTTATTTTGACAAACATCAATCACAAATGGTTTCAACCAATCACCAAAATCAACCAATAAATAAAAAACTACTACTATTAATTACAACTAACACACAGCAAGCACTACACATACTCATGCGCGCACTACACATACTCATGCGCTCACTACACATACTAATGCGTGCACTACACATACTCATGCACGCACTACACATACTCATGCACGCACTACACATACTCATGAACGTGCACTACACATACTCGTGCACTACACATACTCATACGCGTGCACTACACATACTCATGCACACACTACACATACTCATGCGCGCACTACACATACTCATTCACGCACTACACATACTCATGCACGCACATACTCATGCACGCACTACACATACTCATGCACGGCGCGTGCACTACACATACTCATGCGTGTGCACTACACATACTCATGCGCGTGCACTACACATACTCATGCGCGTGCACTACACATACTCATCCGCGTGCACTACACATACTCATGCGCGTGCACTACACATACTCATGCGCGTGCACTACACATACTCATGCACGCACTACACATACTCATGCACGCACTACACATACTCATGCACGGCGCGTGCACTACACATACTCATGCGCGTGCACTACACATACTCATGCGCGTGCACTACACATACTCATGCGCGTGCACTACACATACTCATGCGCGTACACTACACATACTCATGCTCACGCACTACACATACGCGTGCACTACACATACTCATGCGCATGCACTACACATACTCATGCGCGTGCACTACACATACTCATGCGCGTGCACTACACATACTCATGCGCATGCACTACACACACTTATGCGCGTGCACTACACATACTCATGCGCGTGCACTACACATACTCATGCGCGTGCACGACACAAACACGTGCACTACACACACTTTTGCGCGTGCACTACACATACTCATGCGCGTGCACTACACATGCTCATCATACTCATGAGCGTGCACTACACATACTCATGCACATGCACAACATGTATAATAACAACAACACAACATAAATGACACATATAATGCATATTCTTAGAGTTATCCGAATTTGTAAAAACAAACTTCCCAAGAGAACTTGAATGCACCATATGGTCCTAACCCTATGATATTGCCTGAACAAAAGTGGTCTAACTGCACAGTGTTGCCCTGAGGCAACGAACAAAAAAACACAGTTTTAGTATATGAATAAAAATTAAATAAATATATAAACAATCAAACATACTTCTTTACATACTGATGCACATGCATATATTTTTTAATATAAAGTTATTTTAACTTAAACATGTTAAAATATTATTTTTATCCTACTAATTGGTGGCACCGTGTACCATGTGGCTTTGCTTCATTAAAGGATTGCTTCACCCCCAGACAAAAGGTCACAACCACTTCAGCCCCTCATTTCATTGAACAGACATGTCAGGTGATATTATATATTTTGAAAAAATATATAAAAAAATTAAAGGGGCGGTGTGAGGTCCAAAAAGGTAGTTTGTTGCCTGAGGGCAACACCATGCCATAGAGGGTTAATCTTTTTTTATAGTTTGTATTCCTGTTTACGTGTACTTGTAACTTGATGCTCCTTTTTTTGTCCCTGTTGCATAGATTTTAATGTTTTGTTTATGCTTTTTTTTTATTGTTAATGTTTCATGATTTTTTTTTTTTTTGAGAAAAATAAAACTTTTTAATTTTGTATTTTTTTTTGGAGAGGGGTAGAGTCCGAGGGGTAGAGTCCGAGGGGTAGAGTCCGAGGGGTAGAGTCCGAGGGGTAGAGTCCGAGGGGTAGAGTCCGAGGGGTAGAGTCCGAGGGGTAGAGTCCGAGGGGTAGAGTCCGAGGGGTAGAGTCCGAGGGGTAGAGTCCGAGGGGTAGAGTCCGAGGGGTAGAGTCCGAGGGGTAGAGTCCGAGGGGTAGAGTCCGAGGGGTAGAGTCCGAGGGGTAGAGTCCGAGTTAGGGTTAGGGTTAGGGGAAAATTCCAGGATCCGAATCCCGAAGGATCCGAAAACGGCTGTGCACGGGCCTAGGTTCTAATGGCCGCCAAGAGTCACAAGCACACACCCAAAACATACACAACAGCCGACACTCGCCCGAAGCCAGCCAACGCGTCTCTAAATTATTTTTCAGGACCTGTAAAAAATCCCACAGCTCACTCAACACGCCACACACGGGTCCCACACTAACCCGGGCTAAATAAACGAGGGCTGTATAATATAGGGATACGTGAAAAATTAAGATGGTAGGTTTAGAAATGTTTGTATGTGTCATTATAGGGTTTTCACGACGCGTTTCGAGCCCACCACAGCTCTCATCAGGTGAATTTTAAATGAAGATACTTCCCGTTCACTCCAGCTTTATATAGGCTTGGAGGGCGGGGCTACAACACCCTCTCAAAATTAACCGATACCATCATCAGCATTTTTATGGCTTCATAAATATAATTTCCACATAATAATAAACTTTATTGTTGTTTTTTAATTTTTAACAGGGGACTTCGTCGAACAATGTCGATCTGCAGGCACTTGCAACAGGTAAGTAGGCACCTTTGTGCACATTTAGGCGAACACAAGCAACTCGAGGTCCAAGTTCCTGGCACTGGCTGTGGTTAGGGGAAAATTCCAGGATCCGAATCCGAAGGATCCGAAAACGGCTGTGCACGGGCCTAGGTTCTAATGGCCGCCAAGAGTCACAAGCACACACCCAAAACATACACAACAGCCGACACTCGCCGAAGCCAGCCAAGCGTCTCTAAATTATTTTTCAGGACCTGTAAAAAATCCCACAGCTCACTCAACCCCGCCACACGGGTCCACACTAACCCGGGCTAAATAAACAGGGCTGTATAATATAGGGGATACGGAAAAATTAAGTGGTAGGTTTAGAAATGTTTGTATGTGTCATTATAGGGTTTTCACACGCGTTTCGAGCCCACCACAGCTCTCATCAGGTGAATTTTAAAAAGAAAATTTCTTCCCTTCACTCCAGCTTTATATAGGCTTGGAGGGCGGGGCTACACACCCTCCAAAATTAACCGATACCATCATCAGCATTGTATGATGCTTCATAAATTAATTTCCACATAATAATAAACTTTATTGTTGTTTTTTTAATTTTTAACAGGTACTTCGTCGAACAATGCGATCTGCAGGCACTTGCAACAGGTAAGTAGGCACCTTGTAGGGCCCCTTTTTGCACACTTCAGGGGAACACAAGCAACCGGGGCCAAAGTTCCTGGCACTGGGTTGGTTAGGGGGAAAAATTTCCCGGGTCCCAATCCCGAAGGTCCGAAAAGGCTGTGCACGGGCCAAGGGTTTTTTAAGGGCCCCAAGAGTACAACACACACCCAAAACAACACAACAGCCGACACTCGCCCGAGCCCCCAACGCGTCTCTAAATTATTTTTCAGGACCTGTAAAAAAAACCCACAGCTCACTCAACACGCCACACGGGTCCCACACTAACCCGGGCTAAATAACGAGGGCTGTATAAAATAGGGATACGTGAAAAATTAAGATGGTAGGTTTAGAAATGTTTGTAGTGTCATTATAGGGTTTTCCCCGACGCGTTTCGAGCCCACCACAGCTCTCATCAGGTGAATTTTAAATGAAGATACTTCCCGTTCACTCCAGCTTTATATAGGCTTGGAGGGCGGGGCTACACACCCTCTCAAAATTAACCGATACCATCATCAGCATTGTATGATGCTTCATAAATATAATTTCCACATAATAATAAACTTTATTGTTGTTTTTTAATTTTTAACAGGTACTTCGTCGAACAATGTCGATTGCAGGCACTTGCAACAGGTAAGTAGGCACCTTTGTGCACACTTCAGGCGAACACAAGCAACTCGAGGTCCAAAGTTCCTGGCACTGGCTGTGGTTAGGGGAAAATTCCAGGATCCGAATCCCGAAGGATCCGAAAACGGCTGTGCACGGGCCTAGGTTCTAATGGCCGCCAAGAGTCACAAGCACACACCCAAAACATACACAACAGCCGACACTCGCCCGAAGCCAGCCAACGCGTCTCTAAATTATTTTTCAGGACCTGTAAAAAATCCCACAGCTCACTCAACACGCACACACGGGTCCCACACAACCCGGGCTAAATAAACGAGGGCTGTATAATATAGGGATACGTGAAAAATTAAGATGGTAGGTTTAGAAATGTTTGTATGTGTCATTATAGGGTTTTACGACGCGTTTAGCCCACCCCACTTTTCAGGTGAAAATTTTAAAAAAAAGATACTTCCCGTTTCCCCCCGCTTTATATAGGCTTGGAGGGCGGGGTACCACCCCCTCAAAATTAAACCCATACCATCTCCATTGTTATGCTTCTAAATATAATTTCCACAAATAAAAATTTATTGTTTTTTTTAATTTTTTTAAAGGTATTTTTGAACAATGCGATCTGCGGCACTTGCAAAGGTTTAATAGGCCCTTTTGCCACTTCAGGCGAAACAACAACGAGGTCCAAAATTCCGGGAGGCTGTGGTTTGGGGAAATTCCCGGGTCCAATCCCAAGGATCCCAAAAAGGGGTGTGCACGGGCCAGGTTTAATGGGCCCCCCAAGAGTCAAAGCAACCCCAAAAATACACAACACCACACTCGCCCCGAAGCCAAAGCTCTCAAATTATTTTTTCAGGGCCCGTAAAAAACCCCCCGCTCACTCAAAACCCCCCAAGGGTCCCCATAACCCGGGTAAAAAAAGGGGCTGTTAAAATAGGGATACGGAAAAATTAAAATGGTAGGGTTTTTTAAATGTTTGTATGGTATTTAGGGTTTTCACGAGCGTTTCGAGCCCACCAAGCTCCTCAGGTGAAATTTTTTAAAGAAAAAACTTCCCTTCACTCCCGCTTTATAGGCTTGGGGGCGGGGTAACACCCCCTCAAAATTTAAACCCATACCATCCACATTTATATGTTATAATAAATTTCCACATAATAAAAAAATTTATTTTTTTTTTAATTTTTAACGGGGTTCTCGAAAAGTCTTTTGAGGACTTGCAAAAGGGGAAATTAGGCAAAAACCCCATGGCCCCGGTGGTTAGGGGAAAATTAGGCCCAATCCCCAAGGACCCCAAAAGGGTGCAGGGTAGGTTTAAGGCCCAAAGTCAAAAACAACCCAAAAAATTTAAAACACACTCGCCCCAAAAAGCCAACGGTTTTAAAATTTTTTTAGGACCCGAAAAAATACAGTATAACACGCCACCGGGGCCCACACTAACCCGGGCTAAAAAAAAGAGGGGTGTTAAATAGGGGAAGTGAAAAATTTAAAAGGTGGTTTGAAATTTTTTATGTGTCATTATAGGGTTTTACGGGTTTCGAGCCCACCCGCTTTTCCCGGGGAATTTTAAAAAAAGGGTTTTTCCCCTTTTCTAGCTTTATAAGGTTGGGGGCGGGGAAACCCTCCAAAAAACCGTACCCCCCCTCAGATTGTAGAGCTTCAAAAATTAATTCCAATAAAATAAATTTATTGTTTTTTTAATTTTAAAGGTCTTCGTCGAACAAGTCGATTGCAGGCACTTCAACAGGTAATAGGCACCCTTTGGCCCCTTCAGGGGAACACAAGCAACTCGAGGCCCAAATTTCCCGGATGGCGTGGTTGGGGAAAATTCCGATCCCCAAACCCCAAGGATCCGAAAACGGCTGGCCGGGGCCCCCGGGTTTAATTTGGGCCCCCAAAAGGGCACAAGAAAACCCCCAAAACATACACAAAGCCGCACTCGCCCCAAACCAGCCAAGGTCCCCCTTTAAAAAATTTTTTTAGGCCCGGGAAAAAAACCCCCGGCTCATCAACAGCCAAAGGGGTCCCACACTAACCCCGGGGTAAATTAAAAAGGGGGGGCTTATTATAGGGATACGTGAAAAATTTTGTGGTAGGGGTTTTTTAAAAAATTTTTATGTTTCATTAAGGGGTTTTTACGCGCTTTCGAGCCCCCCCCCAGTTATCAGGGGAATTTTAAATGAAAACCTTTTCCCCCACTAGCTTTATAAAGGGTTGGAGGCGGGGGGACAAAACCCTCTCAAAAATTTAAACCCGTACCCATCACATGTTGACCCCTTTTAAAAAAATTTTCCCCCCAAAAAATAAATTTTTTTGTTGTTTTTAAAATTTTTAAAAAGGGGATTCGTCCCAACCCAAGTCGATTGCCCGGGATTGCAAAAAGGTTTAAGTAGGGACC